>CM038363.1:25731581-26053584 GCA_021464625.1 Proterorhinus semilunaris
CCGTAATGCCTGCCTCCAGTAAACTTAATTCTTCCATCTGTATTATAGTCCATATTCCAGCTGTTGTTCAGTTTTCAAAGCTTATTCCAGAGACCGCCGGTGTTCGAGTGGTAGAACGCTAGCTTGTTGATATTTGCATGGCAGAGAATAAAAGCTGCTTAAAGAAGGCGCTTCAGAAACATACATCTACTTATTACACTCTCTGCTGTCTTGCTCCCCTTGCTCTTAGTTCTCCTTCTTTTCTTTCGTTTCTGCTGCCAGAGGCATAACTTATCTATTTTGTTGGAGGAGATGCGTAGCTGTCTGTTTACTCCAATATGTGGGTTTGCGCCGTCTCTCTCCTCCTCCTCTGAGAAGCAGGCGAGGGAGGGGCAAGTTTGGCTCACGGGGCCCTTTCAGGGAATATGCAACCACCAATTGTCACTGCTGCTGTGTAGTGACCTTATTCTCTTGGCTGTTTCTGTCAAATCTGGTGAGCCTCTGGGGGCCATTGCTGGCTTGGGAGCCAGCAGGTGTCAATAGAGTTGGTCAATAACATTTGGAGCTTATTTTAGCCCAAAGACAGATATTTGCTCAGACCTTGTGTGAGGATATAAAGTGGATAAGGATGAGCTGCTCCTACTGCCAACATCTGCTGAGCTGCACGACGAGCGGGACATACAGGCCAGGACCCCCGCTGGGGCAAACGGGTCTTACCAGAGATGTACTTACTTTGTCGCACAGCTGCAGAGCCAGGAACATCGTGAACGCTCCGTTGGTGGGTCGGACGATGGCCCACTTTGTTCCATTGAGAGACGGTGACATCAAAAACCTGAGGACCAGACACAAGTGGTTTCTGGATCTATTCGGTGTCTGTTAATGAATCAATTCCTCTTAAAAGCGACCTGTTTCGTGTGTATCGGAGAAAGTCCATGTGCAGGACGTAGAAGCGAGTCTCGTCGAACGGCGCGGAGTAATATGTCCACGGACTGCAGGTAAAACAAGATGGATTTTAGAGCAATGACGTCTATATCAGGTGGGCGTGTTCACCACGGACAACAGCTCTGGCGAGGCTGACTCCATTGTTCGATTGGGGAACTTCAAAGTGGGCAACGACGATGAGACCTGGACAGGGGTGATTGGAGGGAACGGCCTCCCCGATCTGAACCCGAGTGGTGCTTTGTAATTGGACTTCTGTGCTAGTTACAGTTTGTCCATAACAAACACCATGTTCGAGCACAAGGGTGTCCATAAGTGCACGTAGCACCAGGACACCCTCGGCCGGAGGTCAATGACTGACTATGTAGTTGTGTCATGTGACCACAACGACTGGCCCAGGGCACTCATGTGAAAGAGATTTTTGATCTCAATTAGAGTTTTTCTGGTTAAATAAAGGTTTGAATGAACTGTGGGTCTTGAATAGTGGAAACGCAAGCGTGTACTGGTTAGAGTCGATACGTGACAAGGTGAACACATAGACAGTGGCGTGCTTTTGTTTCCACTATACGACACAACTGCATTTGTTGTGGGCGATCCCTACAGATGAGCACTCTGTACAGATCATCAGTAAACGATTTGTAAGCCACGATGAGAACCAATGTGGACATATGTTAGCTTCTGGTGCGGGGTATGGGATCATCCAGAGGTGCCAAGGGAAATAAAACAGAAAAGAAACTGCTAAAATACTGTCCATGACGGTAAGCAACATTCAAATGTTATGCTAACATCAGCTAAAGTTGCGCTAACAGTGGCTAAATGCTAATATCATGTTGTGAAATATTTAATCCGTATGACCTGCATGTTGATAGTGAAGGCTGCCCTCTCTCTCGTCTGCAAATCATAGGCCGTTCATGTCACGCTAACTTACTGTATACCCGGTCAGACCGGTTTGGCCCTGGCCTCGCTAAACCAGGTTGTTCAGGCACCTAGATCCTGAGGAGTGATGCGTCCTCGCTGTGCACATCTTACCGTCTGCCATCGGGCGCTCTCTCTCTTTTATAAAGTCCAGTCATCCACTTGAAGTCCCTCATGCCTTCAGGAATCAGCACGTACTTTATCCCCTGGAAAAAACAAGCATCAAAATGAACCCGGACTAAACCCTCACTCCTCTGACTGGCCTCTACTTTGGTGATTCATGACCGTAACTGGCACGAGTTTTATATTTGACACATTTAAATGCATAAACTGCTAAAATGAAGAGTGAAGGAAGTCATGTTACTCATGCTTAAATTGCCCCACATTAGAACAATATACAATAATCTAGTTTATTGACAGAAGTAGGTTTGGTTATTACAGTAGTCAAAACCTCGACTGGGACTCGATATCGTTAAACCTTGCAGCCCTAATGAATACTCACATTCCATATGAAAATACAAACCCATTGTATTTGTATTTTTTACATACAATTGCGTTATTCTTAGATTCCTTGTGAAAAACCAAAAGCCGTTTTCACACTAAACAATTCTTAGGGACGGTCCTTGAAACCCCCCAGTCTCGTCCGTCACAGAAACCCTTCCTGGCGTTTAACTATAGTCTGGAGAGTTGACTTTTACATTGTCTTTTGTGCCACTGTTCGTTTGTATTTTTACCAGGGCTGGGACAAAATATTGGATTGGATCCCAAAACTTTTTGCTTTGTCGATACTTTATCAAGTGTATGCAATACTTTCAATACTTGTGTTCGAAGGCTTTTGTATCTTGCACTCTTTGTCGTCCAGTAACAATAGTTCAATATTACTTTTTTTAGGGTAAACACATTACTTACAACTGCATTGTTTAGTAAGTAATTATGATATCGTATTATTTTCTTGGTCAACCTTAACAGTGCTTTATAAATAAACTGGATTGGACTGAAGTTTTTCAGAGCTGGTCTAAACTACCCAAAGCAGGCTACACCTGGAATAACCCAGCCAGACCTCGTCACGTGGAGCCCCGGTGTAGTTGTATTTCTTCAGGAGATATGCAGATGCTGTTATGGAAAGATACGTGTGAACGTAGACATCTGTCCGGTTGCCGACGTCCTCTTCAAAACCTTTTGTCGCAGCTCCATTTACCCTGTGAACACACAAGGTCCGGTGAGGAGAGTCTATTTAGTTCTTCTGTTAAAAACTGATTCAGGACAAGATGAGATAAGACAGGACTTTATTGATCTCACAATGGAGAAATTCAACCCCGTGAAATGCTACCTTAACGTGGTGGGGTTGTTTGAGCACCCTAATGATCCCAGGAGCTATGTTGTCTGGGGCTTTATGCCCCTGGTCGGGTCTCCCAATGCAAACAGGTCTTAGGTGACGGGTCAGACAAAGAGCAGTTCGAAGTTCGGGCAGTGGAAGGAGTACTTCGAGGATCTCCTCAATCCCACCGTTACGTCTTCCGATGAGGAGGCAGAGGCTGGGGACTCGGAGGGGGGCTCGTCCCTCACCCAAGCTGAAGTCACCGAGGTGGTTAGAAAGCTCCTCGGTGGCTCCGGGGTGGATGAGATTTGTCCCGAGTACCTTAAGTCTCTGGATGTTGTAGGGCTGTCATGGCTGACACGCCTCTGCAACATTGCATGGCGGTCGGGGACAGTGCCCCTGGATTGGCAGACCGGGGTGGTGGTCCCTCTCTTTAAGAAGGGGGATCGTAGGGTGTGCTCCAATTACAGAGGGATCACACTCCTCAGCCTCCCTGGTAAGGTCTACTCCAGGGTGCTGGAGAGGAGGATCCGGCCGATAGTCGAACCTCGGATTCAGGAGGAACAATGCGGTTTTTGTCCCGGTCGTGGAACACTGGACAAGCTCTATACCCTTCATCGGGTGCTCGAGGGTTTGTGGGAGTTCGCCCAACCAGTCCACATGTGTTTTGTGGATCTGGAGAAAGCGTTCGACCGTGTCCCTTGTGGTGCCCTGTGGGGGGTGCTCCGGGAGTATGGGGTCCGGGGCCCTCTACTAAGGGCTGTCCGTTCCCTGTATGACCGCAGCAGGAGCTTGGTTCGCATTGCCGGGAGTAAGTCAGACCTGTTCCCGGTGCGTGTTGGTCTCCGCCAGGGCTGCCCTTTGTCACCGGTTCTGTTCATTACCTATATGGACAGAATTTCTAGGCGCAGCCAGGGGCCGGAGGGTGTCCGGTTTGGGAACCTCAGGATCTCATCTCTGCTGTTTGCAGACGATGTTGTTCTGTTGGCTTCATCAAATCAGGACCTTCAGCGCGCACTGGGGCGGTTTTCAGCCGAGTGTGAAGCGGCCGGGATGAGGATCAGCACCTCCAAATCTGAGGCCATGGTTCTCCACCGGAAAAAGGTGGTTTCCCTGCTTCAGGTTGGTGAGGAGTCCTTGCCTCAAGTGCAGTTTAAGTATCTCGGGGTCGTGTTCACGAGTGAGGGACGGATGGGGCGTGAGATTGATAGACGGATCGGTGCGGCGTCAGCAGTGATGCGGTTGCTGTATCGGACTGTTGTGGTGAAGAGGGAGCTGAGTCTGAGGCAAAGATCTCGATTTACCGATCGATCTACGTTCCCACCCTCACCTATGGTCATGAGATCTGGGTAATGACCGAAAGGACAAGATCGCGAATACAAGCAGCCGAAATGAGTTTCCTTCGCAGGGTGGCTGGGTGCGCCCTCCGAGATCGGGTAAGGAGCTCAGTTACCCGGGAGGAGCTCGGAGTCGAGTCACTGCTCCTCCACGTCGAAAGGAGCCAGCTGAGGTGGCTAGGGCATCTGTTCCGGATGCCTCCAGGTCGCCTCCCTCGGGACATGCTCCAGGCATGTCCTATTGGGAGGTATTGGTGAAAATGAACAGGTTCAATTTCAGCGGACACACATGGAGTCCATCGTGGTCTCTGCACGGTCTGATGCACACGTACAGTACAACCCAGTGGCGGCCGGTGACGTAAACTCTAAGTGGGGATGTTTGTTTTGTTTTTTTACTATCAGATGTTCTAAGCGCATTTACTGCTTGTCAGACTAAAGAGAAGCATGTAACCACATATCAGCAAATACTCACAGAACTAGCATTACAGGCAACTCTTAGTCCCAGAGCATCAGACCTACAACAAGGCAAACATTTACTCTATAAACGGCAAACCGCTGCATAACGCCATTTAAACAGCAGACTATTACCTCACAAATGCAATTACCCAAAGCACAAAGAGCATAAAGGAGTCGTTTATGTCCCGCTAAAGTTATCAACAGCGCTGAACCTGGACAGATGTAAACTGTGCTGTGGCAAAGAGTTCTTAAAAAAAAAAGAAAAATATCAGAATAATCCACCGGTATTAGCTAGTTTCCCATAGTGTAAACAGGGGTGTGTGTGTGTGTTGTAGGCGGGACACAGCCATATATTGAGCACTGTCATTACATCCTAATGTGTGTCATTCCAATATTATAATTAGAATGACATTATTATAACTGCCCCGAGCCTGTGTACTGTGAGCGGTTTTGGACATGCACACTGTGATTTAGCGGCTCATCACTCAACGAGACTAGATGCAGGTTGGTAATGTTTATACTCACTACTGCCACCTCAGGTCTTACGCGTAACTGCAGTTTCTATATTAAGCTCATGCATGACGGCGCAGTTGTGGTGAACAGGTCTGGGCTCATTCTACACACTAGGACATGGCTGGAACATGTAGGGGGAGGAAAATACTTTTAAACTCTATAGTCCCTTTAAACAAACGCTGATGTGCTGGCCCTATTTCAGGCGCGTTGAGAGAAACTAGGCCAAATAGCTTGGCCTTTGGATTATGCATAAATGTTCGTAAGGACATTTTCTTGGTCTCTTCAATTTCTCATTGAATATTATTTATAGATTATCACTCTATAAAGAAGACCATTTTTATTCACGATTATTTTGAGCCAGCATAGGGCCATTGGTGGGGCCAGAGGCGTCACAATACCTCCTGCCCCGGTACCAGGGACTCACCTGAAGACGTAGTCGTGGCTGTCGATCTCACGCCCCTTCCTGGACTTCCACAGCACCCCCCCGGCGCCCACCACCGCGCAGCTGATGCAGTCTCTGCCCGGTTTGGGAGGCAGCAGCGGGTGCTTGGGCTTCGGGATCAGGTTTAGAGCGGGCATCACATCTGCGGGAGAACGTTGTAGAAGTCACCCAAACAGAAGTGCGCCCCAGCTAAAGAAAACTTGTATTTGTTTTAGCTGGATGACATCTGTTGTACGAATCATAGTTTCACTTAAGTGAAGCAACAATTTAATGAAGAAAAGTTGGGAGTAGAAGTCAAGTTTGTGACATATATAATAGTAGGGATGGGACGAAATATCGTTTGGCGAAATATCGCGATACAAAACGTGACGAAACGCATCGAGTAAAAAAAATTAAATAAAAAAGCATTTTTTTTTTATACATTTTTTTATTTTATTGTATTTTTTCATGTAAAGCTTCTTTGAGTGTCCAAAAAGCGCTATTCAAGTTCGATGTTTTATTAAATGAAAAAAAAAAAACATATATCCGGGGAATGGTGCAGTGCGTCGTCAAGTCACAGGAATGATGTGTTAGTTTTTTTGAAGAGGAACCAGTCCTGAGATACAATAACCTCGGGTTAGAGCAGCACTAAGGGAGTGTTCTTGTGTTTCCATGTGTTCAACTGAAACAAAAACAAACAAGTTGTTGTTATACAGTAATATGTTTTTCTTTTTTGATATCGTATCGTGACGTTTCGTGACTCTGACATATCGAGGTGCATCGTATCGTGAGTTTAAGTGTATCGTCCCATCCCTATATAAATGGAGGTACAGTTCCATTATGCTTTTGACGCGTCACTCATTGATATAACATGGTTGGCATGGCAACAGTTTAAAACCTTTTACCTTCATGCATAAACAACAGCTTGTTCCTACAAATGTGTGCATTTTTTTCAGCCGCCGAATCCCGGACCCGTTTTCAAGTAAACGTTCCATCCCCCGTACAAATGAGTGCTTTGGTTTTTTGGAGGTCGGAAAAACCAGAGCACTGCCCTCTGCAGCGCCTCCTGGGTTTGTCCCTGCAGAGCGTGGTGTCCTGCACTGGTCCTCTCCTCCTTTCTCTTCCCCCTGCACAGCTCCCTCCACAACAGTCTTCCACCAGCTTCTGGATCATTTCTGTTTTGTTTCCTGTAGCGCCTCTGGTGACGCCTCTGGGCTGTAGGTGTGGGGGCTCTTGCGTGAGTAAGTGGCGGCACGGTAGCACAGCGGTTAGTGCTTCGGCTTCACAGCTAGAAGGTCCCGGGTTCGATTCCCACCTGGACGGGGCCTTTCTGTGTGGAGTTTGCATGTTCTCCCCGTGTCTGCGTAGGTTTCCTCCGGGTACTCCGGTTTCCCCTACCACTAAAAACATGTACAATAGGCCGGGATGAATGATGTGAGTGAGTGGTTGGTGGTGGTCGGAGGGGCCGATGGCGCAGATTGGCTGCCTCGCTTCTGTCAGTCTACCCCAGGGCAGCTGTGGCTACAACAGTAGCTTACCACCACCGAGTATGGAGTGAATGATTAATGACGACAATGTGGCGCTTTGAGAAAAACTTGGTAATACAGACTTGTAAAGCGCAATACAAATGTAAGGCATTATTATTATTATTATAAGTGCTTTATTGTCATTGTACAAGCGTACAATGAAATAGTGTTCAGGTGTAAGTCCTGAGCTGCTGCGGCTGAGTCACGCTGCCACTGTCAACCTGACCCGCATGACCTTGGTCGGGTGCCTCTTCAGTGTTTCAGAAGAACAATTCTATAAGTCTCAAATGTCTTTCTCTCATAAGCTGCTGTTTGTTCACTTTTAAATGTCCAGTACTGATTCTGCAGTAAAAAAATATATAATATAATATAATTCTTTATCATTAACATCAAGATTAAGTTTTGTGGCCACTGGATGTTTATCTGAACCACAAAAAGCAGAAAATCAACTGAATTTGAGTTAGCATTTTGCTCACACTTTTAGATGCTAATTTGTATCTTAAGTACAATCTCAAAAGGTCTGTAGCTTATTACTTACCACAGACATGTTTGTTTATATACTTTATTGTCCCCGTAGGGAAATGTGTGCTCTGCATTGAACCCATCCATCGGACTTGGTCATAATTACTAAAGGATTCAAACCTGTTATTTGCCCTTTAACTAAAAATGAAAACAATATCTCATGTTCCAATGTGAACACCTGCGGCCTGTTTACTAGTGCGGCAGATTTACTGTAAGTACAAAGTGTTTCCTCTTCAAATCAAGTCGGAGCGGTTTAACACACTGTAATTTAACCAAAACCAGATCCCTCAGGTTTTGGCAAGTGCAGAAACATGACTCACTCACCGGGGCGGCGTCTCCACCGTGTCTTTCACTCAGACGTTAAGAAACAAAAATGTTTTAACAGTTTCAAGGCACAGGCTTCTGTGTTCCATGTTTCCCGTGTCGGAGTAGGTTTCGTCCAGGTACTCCGGTTTCCCCTACCACTAAAAACATGTACAATAGGGATGAATGATGTGTGTGCGTGACGAAATTGCTCAGATAAAAACTAGATTACAATCTAAGGGAAATGACCCTAGTGGACTCCCTAATGTTAAGACCCTTAAATCTTTTCCTCACAAGGCTGAAAGACTTCCCTTAGAGTGCAAGAAGGAGGGATTACTCACCAACACAGGAGATATTCAGACAGATATTCTGAAATGACTCTACATTTGAGAGGTAGTCTCTCTACAATGAGCACTGGGTAACACAGGGTTTCCCACTAATACATTAGTCTGTGGCGGCCCGCCACAGTCTCGATCTCCCCTCTTTCTCGGTCTCTCACCCAACACCAACATCTGCAGCAGAGGCGCAGGTTTAACGGGACAAATAAGCAGTGAACCATGTCTCATTGTTTAAGTAGCATTATTATTATAACACAATAACAATTTGCTTATAAACTAAAAGACCACATGGCTAATTTGCATAGTAAACTTCTTTACTGTGCTGCTAATGCAGCTGTCACTATAATAATTAAACCAGAGGTTACGAAATGGCGGACCTCAAGGTGGAGCTCTCTCCCACCACAGTCTCTGACTGGGATCTGTGGGAAACACTGAGTAACAGTAACTGTGTTTTCAGGATGTGTTTGGCTGTTTCCACAGCGAGAATACAACCAACCTTATTGGTTGAATCACTTTGTTCCCCTCAAAGTCCTTGGTAGTATTGTATATAAGATCCCACTATTTACTAGTTTTCACATTTCCTGCCTATTTGCACACTCAGTGTAATGGCAGTTTTTAGAGTTAAAGTAAAACCAGTTGCAGCAATACACAAACTGAAGTACCGTCTAGCGGCCCGCTCAATCAATGGCCGGACCCATCCCTGTCCTTATCTTGGCTCCTCTCGGCTGAAGCACATGCCGAGTCTCTCACTGCCAGACAAAGGACCCTTTCGATTGCCCTCATCACACCTAAGACATGTCCTGGAATCAAAGGGCTCGTGACGTCTCATACCGCGTCACGGTTTCTGGGTCCCGCTGTGTGCCTTGGTCTATATTACCTTCATCAGAGGCTCTGCCCTCCAGAGCTCACCATGGGTTGATGTGTGTCGGCTAAAATAAACTTGCACCTTTTGATAAGACAAATATCTTTCCAGCCTTTTTCCTTTTATTGTTGTAAGAAATTCCACGACAACACTGAGTTTCTGAGAGCTGAACGTAACAAGCACACGTCTCCATTGTGAGATCGATAAAGGCTCATCTTATCGCAAGGGGAACCGTGTATCATATGGAATGCTGAGGCCCCATCACTTTTGATCTGATCTTCATGAATGAGCTGTGGAGCTCTTGTACTTGTGCTCTCACCTTCGTAGCTGTAGTTCATGAATCCAAAGGGGTTGTTGAAGTGGGACAGTCGGTTCCACTCGCTCATGCTGATGCTGCCGTTGTGGACGTACATTCGAATGTCTGGGATGAACTTGTCCCTCAGCTCGGGATCCTGTTTTATGACGTTCCACAGGCTGCTCTCGCACTTCTGCAACACAACAATAAAGGCTTTAATGTGTTTATAGTGTGTTTCGTGGTTGGTTCTGCCTCAGGTCACTCACAATCACGGACCAGCGAGGACAACAAGCCCACATGATATTTCTTCCACATTTCAGCTCTGGATTCTCTCACAACATGAAACTCGCGGCCACACACAATAGGTTGTTTTCACGTCACAACATTCTAAAGAGTCTACGGTTTCAAACTGAGGTGGAGGGCAGGTAAGAATTACAAAATATCGGATCGATACTTTGTGCTCCAATACCAAGTATCACAATACTTGAGACATTTTTATCACACACTCCTTTGTTTTCCAGTGACAGTTACACAGCACTTTGTTACATGTTGTGTTAATGCACTTAACACACAATAAATCAAAAGGCATTTGGTTTATAAACTTTGGATACGTGACTTTTTACTAGGGCTGGGTGCCGTACTTTAACCAAAAAATTCCGATATATATTAGGGCCCGCCGATATATCGAGCCGATATTTGGGTATTTTAAATCGGCCTTTTTATCGTCCAGTATCTCTGAACCGAAAGTGATCGTCTTCCCATTTTCTTGCCCAGGAAAAGGCTCAGTCTGGGCTTTAAAACGTCCTCGGCCTCAGGGGAGCAGGAAAACACAAGTTTTTACACCTTTATGTTGTGGCATATGTTTATGTTGTGGCATATGTTTATGTTGTGGCATATGTTTATGTTGTGGCATATGTTTATGTTGTGGCATGTGTTTGCATATAATTTCAGAACCATAAGAAATAGAAACTTTCCGTTTTTATTTTTTTTGGAATGTGCTGATTTTTAAGTACTAAAACATGAATATACAGCGCCCCCTGCTTTCACACACTGACACGTTTAGAAGCTTCATACACAGGATTATAGATAAGACATTATTTTAAATATTGGCAGGAATATCATTGGTTTAGATCAGCATTGGCCTTAGAAAAACCCACATTGGTCGACCTATTAGATATAATGGGTCATAAAAGGACAGATTTAAGTTTTTTTTTTCTCACTGACATGAAACCAGAATTAAAAAGTTTTTTTTAGGTCAATTAGAATTGTAAAAATTATTTATATTTGTCAAATTCCAGAAGAATGAGAGACAGCATTTTCTACACAATGTTGTATTACTTTTTACAAAACCAAAGGTTTACATACATTTCATTAATATTTGGCAGCATTGCCTTTAAACTGTATATTTTGGGTCAAACGTTTTGGATTTCCTTCCAGAAGCTTCTCACATAGTTGGCAGGAAATGTGGTCCATTGCTCAACGCAGACCTGGTGTCCTGTTAAAGACTGTTCATAAGACAGAAGTTTCCTGCTTTACTAGTTTAGCTTTACATGAACTGGTGTAACGGACACACATTTGTAAGTCATCTTGCCTTTTCAGCTCTGCCCACACGTTTTCAACTGGATTGAGATCAGGACTTAGTGAAGACCACTTCAAAACATGGAGCAGAACTTTCTATCTCTCGTTCTTCTGGAATTTGACAAATAGAAATATTTTTGTACAATTTTAAGTGACCAAAGAAAAAAAAGAGAATTCTGATTTCAGGTCAGACAGTGAGAAAAAAAAAATGCAAATGTGTCTTGTTATGAGCCGTATGTAAACATATGGTTCTCACTGTATTTCTATATATATATATATTTCTATGATTGAAACTTTTACCATAATAAATGTTTACCCAAAGGCTATTTGAAAGATTAAAAAAAACATCACACTTAAAATATCGGCCTTTCATATCGGTATCGGACCCTAATGTACTAAAATATTTCTCGAACCAGAAAACAGAACAATAATGCAAATGTACAATATTGGTTTAATCTCCAATGTCCAGAAATATGTAAAAATGTGGGATTCATGAGGGGGAGAATTGGGAGAAATGTTGGCAAAAAATAAGGAAACCTTTTGTAAAATTGAGAAAGGGGCAAAAAAAAAGGAAAAACAATTAAATTAAAAATGAGGAAACAAAGTCAGAGAATGAGGGGAAAAATAGGGCAAAGTAAACTATTATCTCACGTTTTATAACCGTCATTCATGCATTGACTACACATTAATGTTACTGACACCAATTGGATTCTACCGCCCATGATGGACCAGTCCAGTGACCAGTGTGAACGCCAACGTCAAGTCATATCATCTCGATGTTTTCATAGTAAAACAATTGACGTGTCAGAAATAACTCATCATATAAACATCCCCGTTGCGCCCCACACTCGCCCGTAAAAAGAAAACCTTTGTTCCATTTGTTTTCACTTCCACACGTCATCATTATCTACATAATGATTTGGTTAATTTGCCGCTCCTGTTCCTGTAATGCTCTATCATTAAATTAAATTCTCTATCATTAGAACCGAGAACGCGATGTGCTCGGACGCCGTGGCTCAGGGGCGGCTCCTCGTTTTGGCATTTCGATCAGACAATGGGGAGGTTCTTCTGGGAAATGACCAACACAGTCTGACTCCGAAAGCGTCATAAATTGCCAAACGGTCACTCGCCTTATGCGTAATATAGAACGTTAAAAGGTCCGGTTTGCGTACTGCTGTGATGCAATGCTCGTCCTCTCCTCTATGGGGCCAAACGGGGGCGAAGTTAGAAGCGACCGAGCTCTTCCACGTTTTCTCTATTCGAATACGGTTACGTGAGTATTTACACGATCCAAGTCTAGTCACTTCTAACTTCACCCCCGTTTGGCCCCATAGAGGAGGAGAGGCTAACGCTAGCGACGTACGATACGATTTGTGACCTTGTGGTTGCCTGGCAGCGGACAGACGGACTAACCCTCACCCGTGTGGTCTTGCTGGGCTGCCTGTCCTTCCTGTACTGGTCTTCAAAGTACCATTTGGGCAGTTTCCTGTAGTCCCCCCAGGGCAGGACCGGCATGGGGGTGGAGCCGGTGATGGGGGTGAGGCCGGGTGGGTCAGTCGTGGTGGGAGGAAAATCAGTCGAGTCAGGCCCGAACTGATCATCGGCTCCGGAGATCATCAAAACACTGCGGAGAGACATGTAGCAAAGGCTGTTAATTCTATGTCAAAGTGCGATCAGGAGCAAAAGCTCGGCGGTGCGATGGGTTAGAGTCATGGATATAATCAAATAAAGATGAGCGGGTCCCATTCAGCCCCTTCATTGTAAAGGTTCCCGAGTCCTGCGTGAACCATAATGGCCGCTCAGACTCCTCCTACGTGGAGTGGGCGGAGCCTCCACAGAGTCAATGCACTGAAAAAGCTTCCACAAATTCGGGCTGATAAACAAAAACCAACGTGGCTAAAAATATTTCTCCCACCCCAGCGTGTTCACAGCGATTTTTAGAAAAAGAAAAAGTCTTGGAGAGTCTTTATCGTGAACGGGTAAATGGAGTTATTTTTAGGTCACATGCTGCTTGGATGGAGAAGGGAGAGAAGTGTACAGCACATTTTTTACGGTTAAACCAAAGAAATTCTGTTAAAAAGAATATCATGAGTTTATATAGAGATAACGTCTTAGTCACAAATTCACAAGAAATATTACAGGAAGAATTTGAATATTTTAAAGCTCTATATTCTAACGATGCGAGGGTATTTTATCGAATTCTCAACGAGAGGGAGTTATCTCAATACTCTTAAAACAAAATCCTGATGGGAAATATAAAGATCCCAAGTTGTTAAAAAATTGGCGTCCATTGACCCTGCTCTGTTGTGATACTCGCATTTTATCTAAATGTATTGCTTTAAGAATAAAAAACATAATTGGAAGTATTATAAACAACGATCAAGCAGGTTTTATTAAGGGAAGATTTATTGGAGACAACTTGAGACAAATACTTGACACAATACATTTTTATGAGAACCATCAGGAACCAGGATTATTGTTTATTGCTGATTTTGAAAAAGCGTTTGATAAAGTTCAATGGAAGTTCATAAGACAATGTCTTGGCTTTTTTAATTTTGGAAAAAACTTAATACAGTGGTTTGAAACTCTTTATAATCATCCTGTTAGTCGAGTGATTAATAACGGTCATATATCAGATGCATTTTCATTAACACAAGGAGTCCGTCAAGGGTGTCCTTTGTCACCATATCTCTTTATTTTATGTATCGAAATTCTAGCTATTAGAATTAGGAACAATCCAGATATACCAGGTCTATTCCCAAACGGCCAAGAGATTAAACTGACAATGTATGCGGATGATGCAACCTTTTTTATAAAACCAACACAATCCACTTTGGAAGGTTTAATAAAGGAATTGAATACCTTTTCAAAAATATCTGGATTGAAACCTAATTTTGCTAAATGTAGTATTTTGAGAATTGGGACATTAAAAGACACCAATTTTATTTTAAACTGCTCTGCTCCTGTTAAATGGACTAATGGAGGAGTTGATATTTTAGGGATTCATCTACCTGATGACTTTAAAGGAGTTGTTAAATACAATTATGAGAGAAGGATGGAAAAGGCAGATAGAATTTTACAACCTTGGAGGGGGAACCCTCTGACAATTCAAGGGAAAGTAACGTTGATTAATACATTAGTAATTCCACAATTTGTTCACCTACTAATGCTTCTTCCTTCACCTAGCACCAAGTTCTTCAAACACTTTGAACAGAAAATGTTTAAATTCATATGGAACAATAAACCAGATAAAATTAAAAGGCAGTATCTATATAATTCTTATGATAATGGCGGACTGAATTTAAAAAATCTTCAAATGATGGACTGTTCCTTGAAAGCCTCCTGGGTTGCTAAAATTTATCATAACAAACAATGGATCACGAGCCAGAGATTATATTCTGCCTTTTCCTTCTTCTCGAACAATATATTTCCTTTTTACCAAATAAAAACAATACATATTGATAAACTATTTCAAAATAGTTTAAAAGAGTTATCACCATTTTTCAAGGATGCATTGAAAGCTTGGTTGAACTTCCAGTACCACCCTCCAGATACAGCTCAAGGTATTCAGACACAGTTGCTATGGATGAATTCAAACATTACTGTTGGAGACAAACCATTGATGTGGGAGGAATGTGTTAAAAATGGGTTAATTTTTGTCAATGACCTTTTAGATTTATCCGGAGATTTGATTTCTTATGAAAACTTGAAAAGATCTTTTAACATTTCTCTCGATGAGTTACAATACAACCAGCTGATTTCTGCAATTCCTAAAACTTGGAAAAGAAAATTGCTAAATTGTGGGAAGAATAAGTTAATGGTTTGTCTCCCACAAGTAAGATGCCCAAAATGGCTGTCTGGTGCAAAGATAAACAAAATAATATATATGTGGAATGTAAATATCACAGGCACCGCACTTTTTCCACACAGAATCTGCCAGTTTTGGGAAGATGAATTTAATGATCCAATTTTGTGGAAAGATTACTTTAGAACAATTTATAGAACTACAATAGATTCATATTCCAGGATATTTCAACTTAAAACCTTTTATAAAATTATTGCAACAAAAAAATCTCTGTTCAAATGGAAGATAGAAAAGGATCCCTGTTGTAGATTCTGTGGGGAGGAGGAGGACCTGATGCATTTGTTTTTTTTTTGTCCATATGTGGCTAAGTTTTGGGTCAGTGTACAATTATGGTTAAGGTCTATGGATATTGTTTTGCAAATTACACCTCAGAATATTGTGCTTTTTGTTTTTGAGGGTAAATGCACGTGCCTTTTGAATATGATTATTCTGATGGGTAAAATGTTTATTTTTAAAGCTAAAACGTTATCAAATTTATGTATAAAACACTTTAAGAATAGAGTTTATCATCAGTATATGTTGGAAACAATTATAGCAACAAATAACAACAGAATAATTGAACATGAAAAGAAATGGAATGTCTGCTTATTTGAATTAGAGATATAAAAATTGGTTGTACTTGCTATGCCATTTGTAATGTCATAAATGTTTTGCCAATTATATGGCATTTTGTTTTTTGATTGGTATTAGTGATTTCATCTTATTCTTTTATTTTATTTATTTTATATATATATATATATATATATATTTTTTTTTTGCATGATTTTATTTGTGTTTGCTTTGTGCTTCCTTTCTGTTTATAGTCTGTGTTCCTGTCAAAATACTATGAATGTGTGGATGATTGTGGTTGTGATTGTGGTATGAATGCAAGGAGGAGTGGCTGGGGTTGGGTGGGGGGGATTAAAGTTTTGTCTTATTTTATTATGTAAATAAAAAAAAAAAAAAAAAAAAGAAAAAAAAAAAAAGAAAAAGTCTTTGGAGCCAGGCTTTTAAGCCGTTCTTGGGACGGTTTAAAGTCCCATTAGAATCGATGCTCCCTAGTGTCTCTTGGAGTCGCCCCTGACCACCAGGGGGTGGTATTACAGCAAGGTCAGCTCCTGCCACGAGGACCCTAGAGGAGCGCGTTCCTCGCCCATTGGTTAGAGTCGAGCAAGACCTTGAATGATGAAGAATGTTGGAACGTAGGACGAAGAATCACTAGATTTCAAAAACACAGAGTTTGAAAAAGGTTTCTCTGTTTGGCCAACACACATCAGAAGAAATGACCTTTGTAGTTTTACAAACACATGACTTTGACCCGACGTCCGAGGCGATTCTCTACAAAGAACTCTTTTCAGCCGATATCGTTATTGGGTCAATCTGCGTTCCCAAAGGCTGCTTTATTTTTGTAGCTATTTTTTTCAGAAACAGAAACGAGGAGGCCTCGTGGAAGGCCCAGGACACGCTGGTGGGACTATGTCTCCGAGCTGGCCTGGTGTGGTCTCGGGGGTCCCCCCAGAACAGCTGGAGGAGGTGTGCGTGGATCGGGAAGTCTGGGCATCTCTGCTGAGACGCTGCCCCTGCGACCCGGCCCCGGATAAAGCGGAAGAAAATGGATGGATGGATGTTTATGTTGTGGAGACTTAAAAGGAACAGGACACCGTTTTTCCATCCTGAGATATGATCTTACCTGATCTTACCTGATCTTACCTGAGCTTAGATGTCTGGTCTTTGCGCGTGCGCTCAGTCACGAAAAAAATAAATAAAATTCAACATGTTTAATTTTGTGTAACTTTTCACGTTACTGTTTTTAAAACAGGGAAAACCTGGAAGAGCTTTGTCGCTTCTAACTTCACCCCCGTTTGGCCCCATAGAGGAGAGGCTAAAGGCTAACAACATCTTTGGTCTTTACGCATGCGCTCAGTTACATAAAAAGACCAGACAGGTACACGTCAACTCGCCTAAGCTCAGGTAAGAACATTGCACCATTGGTGATGAGAGGTTTTATCTGATCCAACACCAGATCTACTCAAATTTAAGATTTAAAATTCAATGTTAGATTTAATCTCTTAATTCAAGTAGATTTGTGTCATTTCTTTCTTAAGATGATTATTCTTTTTCTAGTTGAAAATGTTAAAGGGAACCCTGGTTCTGGTGGGGATCACGGGGTTAAATCACCTAAAACTACAATGTGACTGATTTTACACTTGTTTATTTTATTTATTCATCTGACAGGGAAATTGCACAGACCAGAGATACAGTAGCTACAATTTAATTTCCTTCCTTCCCCTCCACTGCAAAAAAAATAATAGTCTAATTTCAAGGAATGTTTCCATGGGGCGAGATATTTACACTTAACTGAAAATAAAACACCTCTACAACCGTAAATTAAAGATTTTTCATCTACTTTTCAGTGCGGCGATTTCCCCTAAGTGTAAATATCTTGCCTCGTGCACAGATTTCTTGAAATTAGACAAAAGTAAAGACAATTTTACTTATTTCTTTTTGCAGTGTAGAAATAAAAACCCTCAGGGCTCCCTTTAAAAAAATAAACAAAAAAATCACACTTAACTCCCGAAGGCCCAAAACGGGCCTCTACTTTCAACAGCCATAAAATCACTATACGTTCATACTTTCTCATACTTTAAAAACTTAGAATCATAGAACTACTTCTGCTTGACACAAACTTACCACATATTTGTAATTTTTAAATGATTTTTAACCCAAAACACACAAAGGTCCACTGTTGTGCTGTTTGTAATGCAGAAATAATTGCACAACTTCTAGACAAATGTAATTGAATGAGGTGTTTATTTTTATTTGGCCTTGGGGTGGGTCAAAGTTTAGTGGTAAATTTATTTTTTACAGGTTTGGTTTTTCTGTAGTGACAGATTTTCATTAAAAAAATCACACTTGGCCCCAAGGCCCAAAACGGGCCTCTACTTTTAACAGCCATAAAATCACTATAATTCATATTTAAACAAACTCAGCCTCATAGATCTATGTCTGCTTGACACATACATACCAAATATCTGTCATATTTTTATATATATTTTTAACTCTTTATGAGCCAACATGCATTGTTAACTCCTCTTTGTTGCTGAGTCAGTAATACTTGTATAACCAGTGTTTCCCACAGAGACTATTCTGTGTCGCACCGTCACGGGATCAACTCCGCCGCCACATACTGCGTTTGTGTTTGATTTTGTTTTTTCCATTTCGTTGTTGTTGTTGTTGTTGTTGTTTTTTAAACGCTATTTAAAACACGCATCGTACAGACCCGCCGCAGGTCAGTTTGACTGCGGGGAGGGGGGTTTAAATCACGGCGGCCATAGTGTTGAGCTCAGTGGCTCATATGCTTTGCATAGGGCGCCGAAAGGGCGGGGCTTAGTGATGTGTCGGTCGTGAACGATCCGGCTCTTTTGAACGAGTCTTTACAGTGAACGAACGGGTTCAAGGAGGTGAAGTATTTTTTAAATGTCTCTTTAGAGGAGTGTAGGATTGGCAGAGGGCCAGTTTGTGCCTGCGGGGAAACACTCGCTGTCCTGGGCCATAGGAGAGACAAGGGCGCGCGGGGCCACACCAGCAGCAGCTCGGCGCCACAAAGGAGAACAGGCTTCCTCTCAAAGCAATGCACGTTCATGAAATATGTCTCATTTATATACTATCACAATGCTCGCTTTCGCCCTGTATTTACATTATTTGAGTCATTAAAAATCATTAAAAAAAAAAAAAAAATGTACAAATATTTGTTATGCATGTGTCAAGCAGAAGTAGTTCTATGATTCTGAGTTTTTAAAGTAGACAAAAACATGAAAGTACAAACATGTCATGGATGTTGAAAGTGGAGGCCACGTCTTGGGCTTTAGTTAAGTGTGATGTAAAAAAAAAAACGAAATAGCCAAAATGAACTTCTCCAGAAATGATTATGCGGCAAATTTGAGGAACTTCCACTGAACACAGAAAAAATGCCATAAACAAGAACATGTCAAAGTCCCCATAGGGAGCTGTGAGGGTTCATTCCTCTTATTTTAAGCACATCTTACATTTCAAGCCGGTCCAAAGTCCAAACGTGCTCAGAATCAGCAGAAACGTTGGCGTTGTTTCTACATTATAATAGTTGTTGGTGCCGTGTGACGCACTGACCTGAACGTGATGTTGGTCCTGGACACGTAAAGCAGCGTGCCGATGACCAGTGTGAACAGCCAGGGCAGGAGCTGAGACTGCAGCCGCGTTACAGCCATGTTTCCCCCGCGCGCGCACTCCACACTCTGCCAGGTGAACGGCGCTCGGTGGAGGCGGCCACAGGTGATGGGGGACAGGCTCGTGCACGCCCCGGCGTGGGCGGATCAGGGGCGGCGTCCACGAGGCGGCAGGATTTGCATAAAGCACTCGTCTGACACCTTGGCATGTGTAGCTTCACACGTGCGTGAGCAGTGGGGGCGATGACGCGGGAGGGGCCACACCAGCAGCAGCTCGGCGCCACAAAGGAGAACAGGCTTCCTTTCAAAGCAATGCACGTTCATGACATATGTCTCATTTATATACTATCACAATGCTCGCCCTGTATTAACATTATTTGAGTGACTACTGAACGGTGATTTCGTAACTAAATGTAATTACAACACAGTTCGGGGAAGTTTTTACTGTTGTAATGGAAATCCACCTCTTGCACAGATGCAACATAGACTGTGTGAAAAGTCTCTAAAAGGTGTGCAGCGTCCTAATGCTGGATATGAATAAATCATTATCAAATAAACCCTGAATCTGTAGCATTAGGACCTCACAATCCTTCTACACACATTTGCATAAGTTTACACTGAAGTTGATTTGGGGATGGTGAGTCTTTAGTTCTTTTGTTAAGCAGTGTCTCTGTGTGGGACTGGATTAGCCAACAGGAAGTCTGTTGAAACAAAGGAGCTAAGACGTGAGTACAGGTAAAACTTTCACTCCTTGTTCAGTTACCAGTGCTGCTTGGACTTGATTTCTTGGTGCTAAGAATTTCATTCTCATGCTATCCATTTATTTTAACCTATGAAAAAATGTATATGCCCATGTATATGTGTTAGGGAATTTTGCCTGTTCTCCATAGCAGACCTGGAAACGCTCTGTTATTTCTTAAAGTCAGAAATATTAACAGATTGACAAACACATCGGTTCAGACATAAGGTTTATTTCTTATCAAATCCGGGAGAATGAAACAGAGGGAACTCAAGCAGCCAGCTCGTTCCTTGCTCAAAAACCCATCGATACAATATGTTCAACCACATTCATATCAACATAGCCACTCCTCCTCTTGTCTCCAAGACTTTCCGTTACATCACAAGCCAGTCCTCCCTTGTCAGGGTCATAAAACCTTCACCCCCCTCTTCCTGAGCCCAGGAGAGAGGGGGCAGAGGTCCGGGGGTATTTCCTGCCTTCCTCCCAAGGTAGGAAATTGATTACCCCTCGCAAACCAAAGTTACTTATCTTTTGTTATTGATCAATCACATCCTGGAGTTTCCTAAACATACAGGCCATGTTTTCCCCCAAAGGTCACATCTGGACAAGAACATACTTTTAAGTTCAATAGTTCAGTCTTGCATTTCAAACAATACACAGATGCATTTAACAACCGTATATAAATGTAACACATACAATAACTAATTACAAAATGTTCTGACAATATGTCAGAATTATAATATTTCATCGATTTTAGAAGTCCTTCCTTCGGGACACTAGATGTACGCTTGCCGCTAGCGCGCGGACAGTGTGGCCACTTCCAATCCGCTTCAATTAGAGCTAAGTAAAACCTCAGCTGACGCCCGCACAGCGCGTCGCACGCCGGCGGTGTGGCCCCGGCCTCAGGCGACATGTGGCTCGTGGACTCGTGAAACGTCATCACGTCCTGTTCCAATTCAAAGGTCGCTTCTCTGCGAGTCCGCCGTAAATCCCCGAAGGAGAACTCGCTGCGCCCGTTTTACCGAGAGGGCATCATCATTCCTCAGGAAGCTCGATAGTCTGTAATATTTTTTAAAAATCCATAGTCTTTAATGTAAGAAGGAGGGCATGGTCTACAAAGCAGTGACAGAGCCTATAGCTGCAACAATAGGTCGGCCGGGTGGTATTTTTTATGTATTTTAGGGAGCATGTGGACAGGTGTGACAGGATGTTCTACCGTCATGTAGGTATGCTCAGGTTTGGTAATGTCTCCATCCTCAAGGAGTTGGTCCAGTTTGTTCTTGATTTTGTGTTTATATTCTAATATTCTAATATTGAGCTTCGTTCGAATGTGCGTGTCTCTCCTCCTAAATTGCATTTTAAAGAAATGCATGCATTTATTGTAATAAGTGCATTTATTTTATTTATTTTTATATATATATATATATTTATATATATATAAATAAATAAAATCTTTCTCCACGCACACATGCCTTGTCCAGCATAGACACAAACACGAGCTCAGCTTCAGTCTGTTGACAGGGGCACAGAGCAGCAAAAAGTCTACATCTAAAATAGATGTAATTTCTGAAAGGACAGTTCGGTCCCTTAGCTGCGATGCTAACATCGATCGAGCTCAATGCTAAGCCGCTAGCTTTGAGCTCGATCGATGTTAGCATCGATCGAGCTCAATGCTAAGCCGCTAGCTTTGAGCTCGATCGATGCTAACATCGATCGAGCTCAATGCTAAGCCGCTAGCTTTGTAAATTACAGAGGAATCAGTCTAATAAAATAACCCAGCGCCTCAGAGCAGCCTCAGGTACAAGGCCTCTGTCTGTCACAATGCTTCTCCTGTGTAGAGAGAGCTGTAGAGATGCTTCTCCTGTGTAGAGAGAGCTGTAGAGATGCTTCTCCTGTGTAGAGAGAGCTGTAGAGTCCCTGTGAAACATGTTGCTAAACACGTTAGCTCGCTAGAACTCCATGCACAGACTTTGTGTAGGTGTGTTCTCCTGGCTCGCCCCTCCTCCTGTTGGGTGTGGCTCCTCCCATGGCCTGGTCTCCAGCCACCATCATTGAGAATAATGACACTGCACAAAGTGAGTTGGGCTCCTCCAGAACGAGGCCGAGTGTCCTCTCACCGCCACATTCGCTTTACACATGATTTAAACATTTATAATAAAAGAAGTCACGTATGTCCGTGTTGTAAACCAGAGCAAACCTGTTTTGTAGTTAACAGCGGGTTTCACATGTCTCCCCGGATGCCTGAGCCCTGACGATGGTTTCTCTGTCTCCGCAGCTTCTCTCGCCCCTCCAGACAAAGTTTACGGCGCCCCCTGTCTGTCACTGACCAGACCCGCCCCTGTGCCTCTGCAGGAGGTTAAAAGCCTGTGTTTTCCTCCGCGGCGCCTCGTCCAGCCTCGGTGTGCGTCCTCTCATCGAAGATCAAGCGTCAAGGCGTTTCAGTGCGTCGGGCTTCACGTGAACAACCGTACGCCTAAATTATCAATAAATACTTCTACCAATGACTTCATTATACATGTTTTTTTTTTTGCACAAACGTGGAACAAAACCTTTTTAAAGTGAGTTCAAAGTAGGGGTGGGCGATATTGACAAAAATGAATATCTCGATATTTTTTTTCAATATCTCGATATCGATATTCAGACGATATTTTTGCAATCCTTCAAAGAAATGTGTGCAAACTGGCAAAGAAGGTCTGGTTGGTCTTTTGCATCTGACCTATTATTGTATACAGTGGCGGCTGGTGATGTAAACTCTAGGTGGGGCTGTTGCACAAAGTGTTCGTGCTTTTTTTGATTTTTACTATCAGATCTACTAAACGCATTTGCCTCCACTTGTCAGACTAAAAAGAAGCATGTGACCACGTATCAGCAAATACTCACGGGACAAGCATCGCAAACAACGCTTATTCCCAGAGCGTCAGACCAACATTAAGGCAAAAGTCAAACGGCTCCAAAACATAAACAGCAGACTATGAAACAGCAGATTACCGAACAATGCATTCACCCAAATGATATGAGAGCATAAAGGAGTCGTTTATGTCCTGCTAAAGTTCGCTGAACCCGGACAGATGTAAACCGTGGTGTAAACATGGACTCACCCGCGTTCAGAAGCATCGCGTCCTCCTTACGCACATAAACGTACGGCAGCTTCCACACTTCATCTTGTGTCGCCGGCAAAAAAGTCCCGTTGCGAGGAGTCGTCCAAAAAACGAAGAATATCCGAGTAATCCACCGGTATTATTAGCTAATTCTTCATAGTGTATACAGAGACCGCGAGTGAAAGTAACCAATGAGGAGTCTTCAGCGTGGTGAGCGTGCTCTGTGATTGGGTCCGGGGCTAAATCCAGCTCAGTCCCAGAGCCGAGTGTATGTGCTGGAGGCGGGACCTGCAGCACTGAGGCATCATGGGCAGTTCCCCGTAATAATAAATACAAATGTCTAGAAGTTAAAAGAAGCCCTGTTCGGAGGCTATTCCGGTGGATCTCTTGGGGAAATGTATTCCATCTTTTGGACTCATCGTTATATTATACAACCCAATTTTCTAACGATACAATCACGAAGCTCGCCACTTGAGGGCGCCACAGACGGTTACGAAAAATGTTTCACTTTAGACTTCAGTTTTTCGCAAACAACGCAGATTTGGCCTTTTTTAGCAGCCATTTTATTAATCGTACATCAGCTTTACTCTTTATGTTTTTGGATTGTGGCTTCAACCTAAGAAATGCCGTAACACACAGGTAAGAACTCCGTAGTTGTTTTGCAAATTAGTAGCAGCGTACGCGCGTGCGATTGAGGAACGATTGTGATTTTGTAAAAAAAAAAACATAAAATACAGTCAAACCAAACCTGACAGTATTGAAGTCGCTGCATATAATTGTTTAGAAGGTTATAGTGTGCGTTATTTGTTTTCTCTTTAACTTCCTTCGGCTCTTTTCATGTTTGGGGGTCGTATTGTACAAATTATGAAATATTATCTCGATATCCATTTTTGCATATCGTCCAGACAACAATTTCGATATTATCGTCTAAACGATACATCTCCCACCTCTAGTTCAAAGTAATAATGTTTTGCAAGAAAGGAACAAAACCATGTTGCAGTGCATCATGGGTAATTGCAGCTCTCATCCACAGGTGCGTCCGTCGTAAATGAGCCCGAGGAGTCGTGCTGCGAGTGGTCTGAGTGGTGTCGGGGGTGGGCGCTTATAAGCTTTTGCTTCAGCCCACTCCTTTTGAGCAGAATTTTAACTGCTCAAATAAATAAACTAATAAACTAAACCTTTTAAAGATTCTCTAAATGGGCGTGCCTTTTCCCACCCACAAACAAAAGTCGAAAATTGTCTCAGAGGTTTGGGGGTGACGATGTGCGGAGGCCGTGGACACGTCTCCAGTCAATTAGGAAATTCTAATTTAGTAGCAGACTTCACCCTGAAGGGGGCGCAACCCATTAGTTTTCAGGCCAAAGTTAGGATTTGACACGTTTGCGCTATGATGTCAGAATAACGTCAGGGACCAGGAGACGACGCTATGAGACGCCCATGGAGACGGTTTATCCGTAAAGAAAACTTGATTTGGTGTTTAGTTGCTCTTTGAGGACCTGTGATCCTGAACTTTTCATCAGCTGTAAAAACAGACTATTTCAGTTCAATTGTTGTTTTCAATAAAAGCTTTATTAACACAATAGTTTGTACCATTTCTTCTTGTTGCACATTGAAGTTCTGCTTTGAAGCTTGATAGAATGTAACCATGCAAAACACCACCTGCTAACTTTAGAGCCGAGCCAATACCATGAGCTGTCGTTGCTGAACATTGTCACAAAAAAGCTGTTTTCTAAAAAGCATTAAAAGTAACGCAGCACAAAATAATCACTTAAATCTTTAATTGGGAGGACCTGGACGTTCCAGAAGAATCGGATCTTTGAAAGAGCCAGACGTTCACTCGGCTCCTCCTTATTCCTATTCAACCCAGTAGTAAATCAGAGTCCCCAGAAACACCACGACCGCAGTGACATAGAAGGCGAGGAAGACGCGGTTGATGATTTTGGTTTTCCTGCTCCAGTATCCGGGTTCCTCGCCCTCATGTTTCTGAAGGACCTCGGTCAAAAGAGTCCTCAAAACATGGAGGTCCTGGAGGAGAAACAAAAGTGTTCATTTCAGCATATTTCCATAGTACTTTAACTCTTGGTCTTTTGTTAAAAAAGTAATCCAACATTTAGTTGACTTAACTTAAAAACTTAAATTGACTTAAGGGAACTCTACATTCAGCCCATTCAAACATTTTAAACACATTTAAATCTGCCTCATGTGTGTTCTCCACATGAACAAAGCACAGTGAGATGTTTGGATGATTTCAGTCTCTTCTTTTCATTTTTATTAAGTCGACAAAAATATCTGGACATTTTATTCATTGTTTTAGTTTAATTTTTGTGTGCTTAAAAAAAAAATTCAATAAACAAAATATCAAGTACGCATATTGAATACTTAAGAGTCTGCACAACCCAGATTTATACATTTTATTGGAAATATTTGCCGTTTCTAAAAATAAAATAAAAAACACTTTGTGGCCGAAGATGTCGTTGATACAAATACGTTTGGTCAGTCACCTCTGGAACATCTGGCCCAGTGAAAAATGTAATGGCCTCGGCTAAAGGTCTGCGCTCTGGTCCCCCGCCCACAGTGTCGATTTCAAACTCTTACCTTCTGCAAAGTGGACTCTGAAGGAACAGCATCACGGCTCGGATCCATTTCATCTAAAAACAACAGTCGATATGTGTTTCATTACTGCTCACGCCTTCAGGAGGAGGAAACTGGACTGGGGGTTGGAGTAAAGGCGTACCCTTCAGTGGCCTGCAGAGGTCGGCCTGCTCCTGGTCTTTGTGGAGCAGATACAGAACCACGATGCTCTCCACGAGGCTCAGCAGCATCAGAAAGAAGATCCCCAGGCAGAACACCGCTGGGACACAACAGACGTTTGTTACTTTAGTGCTTTCAATAATCAATCAATCAATCAATCAATCAATCAATCAAGGTCAGAGACGACTCGTAATTTGACGGGCAGAAAGCCTACAGTGTGAAAAGTAATCTAGAACTAGAATATCTTAGAATTTCTTGAAATCATCCATCCATCCATTTTCTCCCACTTGTCCGTTGCCGGGTCGTGGGGGCAGCTGTTGGAGCTGCCCAAGTCACATAGCACCTGTCCCCTATGGCTCCTCCTGCAGGTGGTGGGTCCACGGGAGGATTCTTGAAATCAGTAAATGTTTATTTGATTTGAGTGAAATCTGTCCATAAGTCCCCCTCCTGGAGCCGAGGGTTTGAGCCTGAATGTGTTGTGGTCCTGTCCGGCCACTCCCTTCTCTCTCCCCCTCCCCTTGTGTGTTGACCTTGTTTGTCGGTTCCTGGGCGGTTCCCTCATTACCTGCTGTGCTCCACACCTGTATCTCATCATGCCATCTACTCTGTAGAAAAGGCCACCGGACCTCCACTCCTCTGCCAGATTGTGCCATCATCATCTAGCAGGCTCTTTTTGAACTATTTGCAAGATCTATTTGATTCCAAACACTAACCTGCTTTTTTCCGTGTCCTGTTCAGTTTTTTGGAGCCAGTTCCTGTACCACTGCCATCTGTCCTCCGACTGTATCATCCACCAAGTACCTATCTCCACTTACCTGCCTTGCCGCCCAGGATCACTCATCCCTCACACCCATCCACTTAAATAAAAAAAACGTTTTGTTTCTGCATCTTGTTCACAACAGAATGATCCTGGAGCTCTGTTGTCGGGGGCTTCGTGCCCCTGGTAGGGTCTCCCAGGGCAAACAGGTTCTGCGTGACGGGTCAGACAAAGAGCGGTTCAGAAGCCCCTTATGAGAGACCAACAGGCCCGGTTAGAACCATGAGGCCGTCCTTGTGTGGACCCACCACCTGCAGGGGGCGCTATAGGAGCTGGTGCAGCTCCAACAGCTGCCCCCACGACCCGGCAACGGACAAGTGGAAGAAAATGGATGGATGTCCATGAGTCATTGTGTTGTTTGTTTTTACACTTAAATTAACATTACCAATTTTCTGTATTTTGTGTGGACATCTTAAACATTACTACTACACTACAAAAAGTAATCCAAGACTCGGTCAAATTCTTTTATCTCTTGATTTGAGTAGGTTAGTATTAAATATTTTCGCACATAAAACAAAGAAAAAAAGATCGTATTGCTCTTAAAATCAGATAATAAAACTAATTTGACTTGAAATGGATTAATTTTTTTATCGTAAGTGCATAATACTCATTCCATTGGCAGATGTGTCTACTTGGCAAGTAAAAATTACTTAAATTAGGATCAAATGTAATTGAAACTTCTCTAGGTTTTATTTTTCACAGTGAAAGCACTTTGTAGGGGGTATCAATATTACTTTCACAGAAAAGTTAGTTTTAATTATGTTTTAAGGTAAAAGCTTTGACTTTTAGACAATTTTAGACAAACATTAATAAATACGGCATATCTATGTTTAGCTGCTGTAAAAGTAATTATGTATATATATATTTTTGTAAAATCCTTCCTTCTCGGATCTCAGTAACTAATCAGAGTCTAGTATCCTCCCACGTCGACCAATGAGACGAGCTTTTCCTGTGAACCGGCCTGTCAGGTCCAATCAGGAAGGAGGGGGAGGAGTTTGATTGTTTACTTTTGAAAATGAACGCTTCAAGGGGTACATTGGGAATCACTGCAATGGATTATCAGAACACACCCTCCGGAGAGCGGTCTGAGGGTCAGTCCAGATCTTTTGGTACAAACATCACGCCTCACCGATGAGGGGGATGGGTTTGGACGAGGACGGCAGGATGTCGTTGAGCAGCAGCTGCATCACGGTCACAGCCAGGAGCACGGTGATCTTAAAGCTCAGTTTCTCTCCTCCAGTGTCCGACATCAGGAACGAGGCCAGGTCCAGGCACAGGAAGAACAGCACTGGGAACAGGAAGTTCACGACGTACAGGAGCGAGTGCCGCTGCATTTTGATCTGAGGACAGAGAGAGACTTGTAGAGTTTAAACTACAACAAATGTCTTCGGAAAGTACCACATGTTTTTAGGCCCGAGCGGCCGGCCGTCGCAAGGGCCTATTGTAATCACAACGCAGTGGGCGGAGCGCACTGTACCTAGGTGTGGGGAGTGCACGAAAACAGCACGAAAACTGTCCCCATGTCAACCGTAAACTCACCGTGTAAAACCGTGGCTGGCCACACCTCCGGCGCCGCTGAGGTGTTGTATTGTCTTAATGTTCAGTGCAGCTGTGAGGAAACTCCTGCTGTGATATTGGGCTTTACAAAACCTTTGATCGTACCAAAAATGTCTAACACAGAGTGAGCGCTCACCTTTTCACAAACAATCTTTGATCTTCCCGTCGCTGCAGAATAAACTACAGCCTCGGTGGGTCTGTGGCTAACGGTAAACATGTCTCTCTTGTCACTACCGTGTTGTGCTTTTCAATTTGCCTAAAAACTGGATTTGGGGAACAGTTCAAAATAGTTTCCGGATCCTTTACAGTGAAAAATGAATAGATGAATGTGTTCCTTCTGACGGGGGTCATATTAAGCACTGGCTTCCTCCCAATGGGACATGTCCAGAACACCCCGGGGGGAGGCGGCTGTTTTTGACGTGAAGGAGCAGCAGCTCTACTCTAAGCTCCTCCCGGGTCACTGAGCTCCTCACCCTCAGCCCCTGCGAAGGAAGCCCATTTCGGCCGCCTGTACCTGTGATCTTGTTCTTGCGGTCATTACCCAGGTCTCATAGGTGAGGGTAGGAACGTAGCTCGACCAGTTAATCGACTCGGCTTCCTCTTCAGCGCAACAGTCCGATACAGCGACCACATCTCTGCCGACGCTGCACCGATCCGTCTGTCGATCTCACGCTCCATCCGTCCCTCACTGAGAACAAGACTGCGGGACACTTTTTTGATGTTTTAGGCTCACATAAACCCATGGATTCAGAATTCCTCTTTATCTACACTTTCTATTGTTGCTTTGGTTTTGGTTTGGTTTTAAGTCTAACGCCATCATTCTCAGGAAAGGTTTGGTTGAAGAGTTTAGCCTCTTTGACCAGAGCCTGCTGCTGCTGATACAATCGCTTGTGCAGACTGTGGTAGAACTCACGCTGTAGATGACGGCGTCTTGGTTGTAGCCGTAGTGGCTGACGTTGGATTTGGTGACGGTCATGTCGAGGAAAATCCACTCGTACTGTGTCCTCATCACCTTCCGTGTCCAGTCGGTGCCCATTTCTGAGTCGACACCAGAGATCAAGGTCATTTCTTTGTCTGGAAATAAACAAGAAAATAATAATAATTTAGTTTAGTTTATTTGTTTATTTGAGCAGTTAGTCTGCTCAAAAGGAGTGGGCCGAAGCAAAAGGCTTATAAGCTCCACCCCCAAAATAAAATGAACATTACCATTTAACAATCAAAGCAAGGAACGTAGTGCAAGGTAACAACAAATAATAAAGAACAATAACACTGGGTAACAAAAAAATATTTTTTGAAAATAGTCCAGGGTTTTCCAGCTGAATTAGACTAATGTTGATGCTCTGAGTCCGAAAATGACCTTGGTTTTGCTCAATCAGGTCAGGATTTTTTGCTACAGAAATGCTTTAAAAATCGATTTTGCGTCAAAAACAAATCTCTGCGGATCATCAGCTGAGAAACCCTTGACGTTTTTTCCGTTTTCCTCAAGAAATAAAAGTCAACGTATCCAAAGTCATTCAGTTTTTATTTACTCCATCAAATTTGATAAGCAGAATTCATAATATTGTAGTCGTACGTAATCCGTAACACTATGGCTGTATCTCAAAACTGGCTGTCAACTTGTGTAATAAAGAAACAACAGCAAAGGAATGTCCTACAACACTCACAATATCTATATCCAGTCAATGACACTATTTTAACTCATCCAGTAATAAACAGAAACGAGTAGATACAAAACACAACAGCCGTTTCATTTCTTGTACAATGTCTAGTACAGAGCAAGTAACAAATGATGATCATTAATATATTTCTTACAAGTTGTTACCAATGCAAAATATTGGTACATTACTAAAATCACTAGTGTAACATTAAGTCACTATTTTAATGTTATAAAGGCACATTACTATGCAGCAGTATATATTACACTTCGTGATCTTCCTACTTCCCAGTTGTCATTACCATCCCCAGTATAATATCAATTTGTGTACAAGTGCCTCTTTTCTTTTTTTCTTCTTTTTTATATGTATAATGTATTATGAAGCCCTACATAGTGTAATGCATTAATACTTATTATACTCCAAGATCTTGCTACTGCCCAGCTGTCATTACCATCCTCATTATAATTTTTATTTGAGTTTAATAATAATAATAATAATAATAATAATAATAATAATAATTATTATTATTATTATTATTATTATTATTATTATTATTTATGTATTTATTTATTTATTTGAGTTATGTGTGAAGTATGATGTAGCCCTGCACAGTGTGGTGCATTAAAAAGCCAGGGTGTAGAGCGGGCCAGTTGAAGAGGGCAATAAGCTCCCCAACAACAAACCCCCATCCAGCTGCCCTAACAGCTGATTTGGTAGATGGTGTTCCTATGCTGAGTGGTGCATTAACAGACAAGGTTTAGAGCCCGTTGGGAGGATTCCTCTCAACAGATCCATAACCTGCCAACCCTAATACTCAATTTATAATTTGAGCGATAGAATGACAACGGTCCAAGCAGCAACACCTTGATTATAGAGGAAAAAATACACATAATTGATCCCACTGCTCCCCCATTCTATCGCTCAAATTATAAATTGAGTATTAGGGTTGGCAGGTTATGGATCTGTTGAGAGGGACCCTCCCAACGGGCTCTAAACCTTGTCTGTTAATGTACCACTCAGCATAGGAACATCATCTATAAAATCAGCTGTTAGGGCAGCTGGATGGGGGTTTGTTGTTGGGGAGCTTATTGCCCTCTTCAACTGGCCCGCTCTACACCCTGGCATTTTAATGCACCACACTGTGCAGGGCTTATATCAAACTTCACACATAACTCAAATAAATAAATAAATCATAATAATAATAAATTAAACTCAAAACGCTGGTGCTATGTGTTTTGGGCAGCTCCAACAGCTGCCCCCACGAGTGGAAGAAAATGGATGGATGGATGGATAAACTCAAAATCAAAATTATATTGAGGATGGTAATGACAGCTGGGAAGTAGTTAGATCTCTATATATCTCAAAAGTCATTTGTTTGTATTTATATTTGAACAGGTTGATGTTTGGACATCGTTTCAATTCCATCTCCAGTTTATTCCACAATTGTTCACCATTAACGGTTGGACTAAAACTTTTCAAAGTTGTGCTATGTTTCTGAATCCTAAAGTTTAATTCGTCACGTAATTCATAACAACCAGTACGTTCTTGGAACCTTCGTTGTATTTGGTTTGGTAACAGTTTGTACCTTGCGCTTCACAAGCCTGTATTACTATGTTTCTCAAAGCGCTACACTGTCCTCATTATTGATTCACTCCATACTTGGTGGTAGTAAGCTAGTCTGTGCCATCGACCCCTCCGACCACCACCAACCACTCACTACATTCACCCAGGCTTCCTGGTGTTACCAAACGGTCTCCCATCCAAGTACCGACCAGACCCTTCCCTGATTAGCTTCCCAGATCTGCCGGGATTGGGCAGAGCAAAGACATGACCCCTTTCACACTGAGACTTTAAACAAGTGTGTACCTATAATGAAATAGATTACTATGAGAAAACACCAGGAATTGGAAGGTGAAAGGTTTTATGTATTTGGTCTTTCTACTTTGAATACTTCAGGATTCTTTACTTTCACTTAAAGTGGACCTATGACCGACGTTCACTTTAAGACACAGATTGAAGAGCAGGAACCCTTCTCGCGGAGCTCACCGTCGTACATGATGGACCTGAAGGTGAGGTTGCACTGCTGAACGTCGAAGGGGAACCTGTAGACGTACATCCGGCAGGTACTGACCACCACCCGGTCGTTGTTGCAGTACACCTTGCCGGTGTACCTGACGAGCACGTACGGGGTCTCGGTGGACTTGTCCTTCTCTGTCCTGGAGCCACAAGCAGAAATGGGAAATACAGTCTATCACGTTATGAAAACATCTTATTAACTTCTTTTCACGCCCGACCGGCCTGCCTGGCACAAGGTAAACTCACCACGTCAAACAGCGAGCACCCATACCTCTGTCATGGCCCGTTTATACTCAATGCAGGAAAATGAATGGGAGTCTATGGCCAACTGTCTTGTGGAGGTGTCACCCACCTCGTTGAGAGATTTGAAAACATATGATATGTAGCTAGTGTGAAAGCGGCGATATTGTTTTTGCCAAAAGGATTCTTTCTTGTGCTCTTTAAACAGAAATGTTTCCCCCTGAACAAAGTCGAAAACAAAAGAAATGTATGCTAGGGTTTCCATGCCAAACATGTCAGTATTTGTGAATGGATACGAGCGGGAAACTCGCACGATGACAAAACATCATGAAATTGTAAGGATAGAGATTGGTCTATTTTTTATTCTGATATTAAAACTTAGATTGTCAGGGTTCTGTCCTTGTTTCTTGTGTTTCCTGTTTGGTTTATTTTGACATGTCTGTCCTGTCTGCTTTTGCGTTGCTTCCCCTGTGTTGATTGCCTGCCCCGCCCTAATGTGTGTCACCTGTGCCCCGTTTCCTTGTGTGTTTATACCCCTGTGTTCTCCATTGTCCTTGTCGGTTCATTGTTCCTGTTTCTGTTTGGTGTCCTGTATGTCCGAGCCTGTGTCGATCTCCTGTTCATGTTTTCCGTGCCTGCCCGCCTGTAAGTTCCTTGGTTGTTGTGGTTTTTCTTGTACTTGGACTTTTGCCATAAAATTTCATTTCGACTCCGACTTTTGGATTGTTTTTGCATTTGGGTCGTTGCCTGCCACACCAAATCATAACATAGATGTTAAGGAGAAAAAAACTGTTTGTGTATGAAATGGAGGGGAGTCGTTTTTGTCATGTGACTGAAACAAAGGATTGACTGGAAACGATAAAGCCTAAGCACTGATTCCCGACACTCACATCTCTTCGATGGTGATGTCCGGCTGCCACAGAGCTGCAGTTGGGACAGACAGCTGCTCGATTCCACAGAACTTTTCTGGGTTCCATCGGATAAAGTCGTTTTGCCAAACCTGAAATGCAATGGTCATGAATAAAACGTAACACTCTTTAGTTCATGAACCACTGGACAGTGTGTGTTTTGACTCACCGTTTTAGTCCACACATACGATATAAACATCTGGTCAACCTCTCGCTGCACAAGACAATCAAGAAGTATTTCAAGTAATCGGAATAGAACGCTCCCTGCAGTTGGATTTGGAAAGGTGAAAATCTTGGCAGTATTTTTTGTTGGCCGTGATACTGACCATGTCGAGGATGGCGTAGATCAGCACCAGCAGCTTCACTGCGGTGGCGTTGGCGTGATGTGTGACGGGACGAGACAGAGTGAACAGGTCCTTTCTCTTTCCGAGCTGCAGATGCTCCAACACGTCCTGATACGAACAGTTGACCTGCGCCTTAGCTGCATAGACACAAACTGCAGTGAGAAACATGTCCAGCTTTGACAAACACTGCCCTGGGTCTTACCGGTGACGTTGTCCGTCTGCTCAGGCGTCACCGTGGGCCCCTGCTGCTCATGGCTGAGACCTGAGAGTGGCACTGAAAAACATCATTGAAACTAACTTTCCTTTGAAAATCATATTGAAATTCTACCTATGTTTTTAGTCTAAAATAGTTCCAAGTGCCCCTAGGGATCCCCGTACCCCTGGTTGGGAAACACTGCTTTAGAATCACAAACTGACAATGGCTCATTTCGAGCGGAAATAGAAGAGATTAATATAAGACCAGGGTCCATAAGCATAAGCTTTATTGCTAGTAAAGAGAGTAGCTCATCTCTGCTTCACCTGTCTATAGACAAAGTACTTTGCCTGCTTCAGACTTTCTATGAAACAGAGGTTCCTAAACTTTTCAGCTCTAAATGGTCATGTGAACAGCTGTGGACCCACTGCAAAAGCAACTGTCACTTCAATCAACAAAACACAAATCATTGAAAATTGTGTTTAAAATAGGCGACCCCAAACACTGCCCTGGGTCTTACCGGTGTCGTTGTCCGTCTGCTCAGGCGTCACCGTGGGCCCCTGCTGCTCATGGCTGAGATCGCTGAGTGAACCTGAGAGTGGCACTGAAAAACATCATAGAGCTAAAGAGGTGCCTACCAGTGCAGAGGGAAAGAGCAGAGAGGAGCAACATGTCCAGAGAGCCCTCTCAGACTGTGGATATCCTAACTGGTCTTTCACGAAAGCACAAAGGGCAAGAACACCCAAAGAACAAGACAGACTCCAGAGCCCAGAAGAAAGGGAGTTGTAGTGCCGTATGTAGCCGGGGTCTCAGAGGAACTTCAGAGAACCTTTAGGCAGCACAGGGTTCCAGTGAACCACAAACTGGTGAACACACTGAGACAAACATGAGTTCATCCCAAAGACAAAACTCCGAGCCACAAACAAAGCAATGTGGTTTATTCAATTCAATGCAAAGAAGAAGAATGCAAACAACATTATATTGGAGAAACTAAACACATTTTACAGAAGAAACTTTATCAACACCGAAGAGAAAGCACAAGCGGCCCTCAGTCGGCGGTGCACCTCCACCTCAAAGCCTCCAACCACTCCTTTGAGGACGGGGAGGTCAACATTTTAGCTAAAGAAGAACGTTGGTTTGAAAGAGGAGTTAAAGAAGCTATTTTTGTCAAGAAAAAAAATCCCTCCATGAACCGGAATGGTGGCTCAGATTTAATCTTCCGTCACTTTACTCCAATCTCCTTTGGGGAAAACCGTACAGTGGTTAGAGCTCGTGCTTCACAGCTAGAAGGTCCGGGTTCGATTCCCACCAGGGACGGGGCCTTTCTGTGTGGAGTTTGCATGTACTCCCCGTGTCTGTGTAGGTTTCCTCCGGGTACTCCGGTTTCCCCTACCACTAAAAACATGTACAATAGGCCAGGATGAATAAGACTGTGTTTGAGAGTGCGCATGGGGGACGACGGATGGAAATTAGCCCAAGGCTATAATCCGGTGTGGCTTGTTCATTAACTTGCACCTACTTAATAAAATAAAATAAACAAAAGAATAATAGGCAGGTAATTAGCAGTGATCAGCCATGAATAGGACAGGACTGACCGATACTGAGGTGAGCAGATCGTTAGAGATGCTCTACTTCAAATGTGTTTACCCACAGGTGAGATTAGCTGTGATTAGAGGGGAGGAGCCGGGCCAGCTCTAACTCCTCCCCGTTGGTCTATATCTTCAGCTGCGGCCTGAGTGGGACTTTGGTCGCTGACGAAGCCTTTTGGATGAGAGGCGAAACGTTTGAAGACTTCAACTACTGAGTACAGAAGATGACTCAAGTACCTTCATTGAAGATGGACAACTCCTGTACGACTGAGAACTTACACAGACATTACAGTAAAGTGTGAACTGATAAAAGCCTCACTGACCAGCTGCAAAAGTAATGGACACAATACACTCGCCTGAAGTGAAGGAAGCAGTCGACCAAACCTCACCAACAGCACTCCCCAATGAGATGTACTTTACTGTACTCCTACTTTTCATACACATGTCTTTACTTGGCTGCTCCATTTAGAGACACGCCTGCTACAGTCAAAATCACATTTAGGTGACATTTAAGAAAAACACTGATTTTATATAGAGCTTTTCTGGACACTCAAAGACGCTTTACATTGCATTATTCATTCACTCCATACTCCGTGATGGTAACTACTATTGTAGCCTCATGGGTTCACTATTCTGCCCTTTGGTACAGTACACATTTTTAATCAAGTTCAACCACCTAATATTTACAGTATTTGTACTTCAGTGAAGGAGCAGTCGAGTGTTTCTTGATTTACAGTGCCTTGCGAAAGTACTAATGCACCTTGAACCTTTGAAAATGTTGTCATCTAACCCTAAACATAAAGATTTTATTTTTTTACTGAAAGTTCACACACAAGTAACAGACAACTGTGAAGTGAAAACAAAATGATACTTGATTCTGTTATTTTACAAAAAAATAGAAAACCGAAAAGTGGGGCGTGCATAAGTATTCATACAGCATGACTTAATACTTTGTGGAACCCCCTTTTTCTGCAATAACAGCAGCAAGTCTTCTGGGGTTTGACTCTACAAGGTTTGCACATGTAGAGACTGACATTTTAGCCCATTCCTCTTTACAAAACAACTCAAGCTCTGTCACATTAGAAGCAGAGCGTTTGTGAACAGCAGTTTTCAGGTCTTTCCACAGATGTTCAATAGGATTTAGGTCAGGACTTTGACTGGGCCATTCTAACACATTAATATGTTTGTTTTTAAACCATTCCATTGTAGATGTTTGTGTTTAGGGTCATTGTCCTGCTGGAAGGTGAATCTCCGCCCCAGCCTCAATTCTCTTGTGACTCCAGCAGGTTTTCCTCCAAAATGTCTCTGTATTTGGCTCCATCCATCTTCCCAACTATTCTTACAATCTTCCCAGTCCCCGCTGAGGAAAAGCAGCCCCATAGCATGATGCCGCCCCCTCCATATTTGACATTGGGGATGGTGCACTCAGGACGATGAGCAGTGTTAGGTTTGCTCCATACATAACGTTTTGTCTCATCTGACCAAAGCACCTTCTTCCACATGGGAACTGTGTCCTCCATATGACTTCTAGCAAACTTCAAACGGGATTTCTTATGGCCTCCTTTCAATAATGGCTTTCTTCTGCCACTCGTCCATGAAGGCCAGATTTGTGTAGAGTACCACTTGTAGTTGTCCCATGTACAGATTCCCCCAGCTCAGCGGCAGGACGTCGCAGCTCCTCCAGAGTTATCTTGGGGCACTTGGTTACATTTCTGACCAGTGCTCTCCTTGAAATCTTTGTATAACTTAACGCTGCTTTAAACGTCTCCACAGCTTTATCCCTGACCTCTCTGGTGAGCTCCTTGGCCTTCATGATGTTGGTTAGTGACCAATACACTCTGACCATAGCTCTGAGGCCCTCACAGAACAGCTGGAATTATACTGAGAGTAGATTACAGACAGGTGGCCTCTATTTAATGGTTAGGGCAAGGTGTGAACATTCTGTCATTAGGAATGTTATAAAGGCAATTTAATGCACTCAGAAAATGCTGTATGAATACTTATGCACGCCCCACTTTTCACTTTTCTATTTTTTGTAAAATAACAGAATCATGTATCGTTTTGCTTTCACTTCACAGTTGTCTGTTACTTGTGTGTGAACTTTCAGTAAAAAAATGTTTTACTTTCACAAGGCACTGTATATATTTTACCCAAGTACTTCAGTACTTCTGGAGCCGATACTTTTTCCTGACATTTAGTTTAATTGTGGCTGTTAAATGTTTAATGCACAGAACATAATGGTGGTCACAGAGAAGCCTTCTCTAAACGGATGTGGTGGAAAAACAATCGTCCCATTAGAAATGTAGGAAGGTTTGTGTAGGGGGAGGAGAAGTCCTTTATGGAAGAAAATTCACAGCACTTTCCTGCAGGCTTGAATTAGAATAACCTGATAAAAAAAAATATGCATGAATATGTCAAGAAGCATATGAGATTGTTTAAATACGGTTTTATTTGTATTTATTTACTAAAACTGTGCTTTTTCAGTTTGTTTCTTCAAGGCAACGTTGTGCAGTTGTAGCACTTTTGTTGGAAAATCCAAAACTAAAATAATAGAGGTAGGGATGAGCTAGAAGGGAAACGTTTTTGCATTTCTACCTTTTATTCTGTTCTGTTCTGTCTGTTTGCCCTTAAAAATAAAAGTAATGCCACAGAGGGTTAACCGAGGGCATCATCCTAGTTTTCGTCTTATTTTTGTCGCTACTTTGACACTTTTTTGAAGAAACTTTCAGATTTGGGTAACGCCGAAGTGGAGAAAAAACATGCTCGGCTCAGGTGGGGGTTAAACGGTTAAACAGGACACAGTAATAACACAGCCTAAACAAAGGAAGCTCCACATGAATATACTGCAAACCAGATTCAGATTCAGGTACCCGATTCTTGACATTCTTAACAGATTTAATATTTTTTTCCATCAATGAGGGCACGTAATAACGAAATAAATGCTTGTACGGGGTTCATGCATCAGCAGCAAGTCAAAAAATAAAAGCAAATCGGACACAATGGGAACCTTTTTTATCAAACACATGTATGAATAAATACACAACAAAAAAAGAGTGAAAAAATAACGACAAACATCAAATAAGGATGATCAGAAGCACTTACTGATGAAGAGGAGCAGACAGGTCAGAGCCGGGAGCTTCATGGTGAGTGAGAGTCTGTCCTCAACAGACGGAACATAAATCCTCCTCAGCCACTCCTTCCAAAAGTGACGACTATTTATCGAGAGCCGAATCTCTGGGATCGGTTTATTTCAAAGAGCCGTTTGACCTCGAAGCCAGTGCGATCATTTATTATGTCGGAGAACCACAGTCATCCTCGAGTTCCCCGTTGCCCCTGACAGATCAGTGACCCGTCCCAGCGAGTCAGGGATCACTGAGGCGACAGTGGCACAGGCGGTGGAGCGGGTCGCCTCGTGATCGGAAAGTCGGCGGTTCAAATCCCAACTCCTGAAGACGCACACTGTTGTTGTGCCCTTGGGCAAGACACTTCACCGTCCTTGCCTCCAGTGTACATTGGCGTCTGAATGACGGGTTCCTTACTGTAAAGCGCTTTGGGTTTGATGAAGGGGAGCAAAGCGCTATAGAAGCTGAGATCATTGACCATTTATTCACGAGAACCTCTAACGGTGAATGACTCGTTACAGACGCTTAAAGGAACAGGCCACCGCGGTTCCAAACTGGGATAAGTTCTTACCTGAGATCAAACCTGACGTACCACTTTTTGATTGTGCGTTTTTTAGCGTTTCCCAAATTGCGGTTTTTATTTTTTTATGAGGTGGAGACGCAGTTGTGGTGTCCAGATCACCGCGCACCCAACGCACAACCGTAAAGTCAAACGTCTATAAAATCAGCTGTTAGGGCAGCTGGATGGGGGGTTTGTTGGTGGGGAGCTTATTTCCCTCTTCAACTGGCCCGCTCTACACTCTGGCTTTTTAATGCACCACACTGGGCAGGGCTACATCATACTTCACACATAACTAGGGATGTAAGATTCATCGAAAATCGATTTAAAATCGATTTAATATGCGTAAAATGTGAATCGATGTAAAAAATTAAAGAATCGATTTTAAAGCCACCCTCAGCTACTCCATTTTGCGCGACCGAAATAGACTGGAACATAGCTCGTTGTTTCTAACACCGTTAACTTTTTCTCAAGACAAGCTCCACACCTTCCCCGCCTCACCCCCAACACACGCCACACCATGTAAACACATACACGTGCAGGCATCGACGCAACAGACGCAGCTAAAGTTAGCAGCTACGAGATTAGCGTTAGCAGCTAACGCAGAGTTTAGCCTTTTGACAGAAGTTTACCAAAGATCGTAAACTGACAAACATCTGACCAACCTGCTCTGATTCTGCTGAAATCCTCATCAAATGTCCGTTTGTCAAATCATCCGACACCTACAGGAGCTGACATGTCTTTTTCCTCCTTATGTTTACAAAGGCTGCACCGGAGGCAGGGAGGCGTTCGAGTGTGGAAAAAACAGCATACATAAAAAATAAAGGTTTGGTAAAATAAATATAATCTCGAAATGTTTGCTTTGCTACATAGTTTATTTATGCTGAAAACATGTAAATTTACAAGCACTCTGTCAAAAATGATTATAGTTCATTTTCATGTCTTGTAATTTTTTGTAATGTAAAGTTCTCTTACTGAGACAGTTGCAATTTGTTACAAGGACAAACATTTAGATGTTAAAACAAAAGAAAGGAGTCATTCTTTTGTAAAAAATAAATAAATAAAAAAGGTTTAAAAAAATCGGGAAAAATCAGAATCGGGAAATTCAAATCGGAAATCGAATCGAATCGGGGCTTGAGTGAATCGTTACATCCCTACACATAACACAAATAAATAAATAAATAATAATAATTAATTAAACTCAAATGGTAATGACAGATGGGAAGTAGTAAGATCTTGAATTTGAAAGCTAAGACCAACAAAACTGAGCTAAATGGATCTGTTGGGTTTTCACTACTTTTTTGCCACATTTTCATTGTTTTTTGGAACTTTTTTTTTTTGCCTTCTCATCCTCGTTTCGTCTTATTTTGTCGCTACTTTGACACTTTTTTGATGTTTTAGGCTCACATAAACCCATGGATTCAGAATTCCTCTTTATCTACACTTTCTATTGTTGCTTTGGTTTTGGTTTGGTTTTAAGTCTAACGCCATCATTCTCAGGAAAGGTTTGGTTGAAGAGTTTAGCCTCTTTGACCAGAGCCTGCTGCTGCTGATACAATCGCTTGTGCAGACTGTGGTAGAACTCACGCTGTAGATGACGGCGTCTTGGTTGTAGCCGTAGTGGCTGACGTTGGATTTGGTGACGGTCATGTCGAGGAAAATCCACTCGTACTGTGTCCTCATCACCTTCCGCGTCAAGTCGTGCCCATTTCTGAGTCTAAAATGGGCTCCAAGGTCATTTCTTCGTCTGGAAATAAACAAGAAAATAATAATAATTTAGTTTAGTTTATTTGAGCATTTAGTCTGCTCAAAAGGAGTGAGCCGAAGCAAAAGGCTTATAAGCTCTCACCCCCAAAATAAAATGAACATTACCATTTAACAATCAAAGCAAGGAACGTAGTGCAAGGTAACAACAAATAATAAAGAACAATAATAAAGAAACAACAGCAAAGGAATGTACTACAACACTCACAATATCCATATCCAGTCAATGACACTATTTTAACTCATCCAGTAATAAACAGAAACGAGTAGATACAAAACACAACAACAGCCGTTTCATTTCTTGTACAATGTCTAGTACAGAGCAAGTAACAAATGATGATCATTAATATATTTCTTACAAATTGTTACCAATGCAAAATATTGGTACATTACTAAAATCACTAGTGTAACATTAAGTCACTAATTTAATGTTATAAAGGCACGTTACTATGCAGCAGTTTATATTATACTTCGTGATCTTCCTACTTCCCAGTTGTCATTATCATCCCCAGTATAATATCAATTTGTGTACAAGTGCCTCTTTTCTTTTCTTCTTCTTTTTTTTATGTATAATGTATTATGAAGCCCTACATAGTGTAATGCATTAATACTTATTATACTCCAAGATCTTGCTACTGCCCAGCTGTCATTACCATCCTCATTATAATTTTTATTTGAGTTTAATTATTATTAGGCCCGAGCAACAGACACGCAGTGCCCGGCGAGGGACTAATTAAAATCGTTAAAAAATAGGGAAAACGCAAAAATTCACATAGCAAACATGAACCGATATGCAAGTAACAGGTATCAGAAATTAGTGCTCCGGGAGCTCTAATTTTGGGTGTGGCCCGTGAGAGAAAATAATAAAAGATGGCTCAGTGGTGCCCCCTCAAAGCAGTTTACATTGTGCGCATGACAATGCCGGACCCAATACGGCGCACGTGCACATTTTCGAGCTAACTCCAAAAGCGCTAACTCCAAAAGCGCTAACTCCAAAAGCGTATCGTATCTCCCAAAATTCATTAGGAAGGTTTTATAAGGCCTGACTGGATACTTAGATGGGAGACCGTGGGCTAGTGGCGGTAACCTCGACAGACCTGGGAAGCTAAGCAGGGACGGACCTGGGTAATTCTCGGATGGGAGACCAAAAATATTTTCACCCTTAAGAAACGCTACTTCCTGGTTTCACTGGGGTCCAATCAGAAAGGACTCCTTTTAATTTAATTATTCACTTCGGGGGAAACCATGGCCAAGGTCGACGCTTAAAAGAATAGGCTTTCAGCGTTTTCAATGCATTAAACCAGTATCTTCCTCGAAGACCGCTCTCTCCGTGAGTATCTATTACAACAGATAACACAGACTTTCTGGGGTTGTGCGGTGTATGGAACACAGAAAGTACTGACAAACAAACCTCCTGGGGCTGTGTGGTGTATGGAGCACAGGGGATTTGGACAGACCTTCTGGGGCTGTGCGGTGTATGGAGCACAAAAGGTCTAGTAGATCCAGATGTCTGCCCCTCCAGCAGGGAGACTTAACCGGAAGGCAGTGCTTGAGCACGGCTGGTCCGAGGCAGTTTCCCTGTTGGGCTACGGGGATGGCGATCCGGAGGAAGCAAGGAAAGCAGCGCTCCAGCGGAGTTGACCCTTGTTTCCTTTACCCTTATGGGGACGGGTGGCTTCTATCCGTGGTCCAAGGAGGCCTCTCCAACAGGGAGACTTAACCAGAAGGCAGTGCTTGGCACGGCTGGTCTGGGGCAGTTTCCTCGGTGAGCTACGGGTAGGACGGTCTGGTGGAAGCAAGGAAAGCAACGCTCCGGCGGGGTTGACCCTTGTTTCCTTGACCCTTATGGGGACGGATTGCTTCTCTCCGTGGACCAAGGAGGCCCCTCCAATGGGGGGACTTAACCGGAAGGCAGTGCTCTGCACGGCTGGTCTGGGGCGGTTTCCCTGTTGGGCTACGGGGTGGGACAATCCGGGGGGACATGGGCGGCAAAACACTCGGTCGGAGCTGCCCCTTGTCCCTTTACCCTGCAGCGTTCCCGGTGGCAGCCACCGCGGAGGGCCCATGCCCGAGCTGACCACCGGGAACTGCTACACACAGCCTGCATCGCTGGCAGGTGTGGTTCCTGGATGGCACAGCACAGCTCGTGGCCAGAGGTCTACGGGGATTAAGCTTGGCCTTACCCCACACATTCTCAAGACAACGTGAGACGACCTACAGCGGCACCCTTATTAGACTCTGGCTGGGATACCTTACGGTGACAATGAACAGCCGGTAGCTCGAGGAGGGTGGTAAGTATACATGCCCCCCGTGTCCACTTGGACAACGCACTACGGGTGTGGCGGTCCAGGGCATCAGGACCTTAATTGTAGCCCAGTCTTCTATCCATGCAACAGCACATACGCACAACACACGCTTTTTAATCTGGCTTTCCAAATCCTTTATTCCTTTACAAATTTTATCCACCTAACCTGCATAGGGGCTAGGCCGTGGATACGTCACATTTTCCTCCCCCCCCAAAAGGGGAAATAGCTTTTCTTGGTTCATTTGGGGTGCTAGTTTTTGGTACCCACCATCTCTAGCTTCTCCAAAACCAAGGTTTCATCTGAAAGGCACTGCATGTATAACAAGTTTATTTATCCCAGGTTTTTTGTTGTTGTAATCTCCTTGTTTAGAACTTCAGGAGACGACGCTATGATACGCCCATTGAGACGGTTTATCAGTATAAAAAACTTGATTTGGTGTTTAGTTGCTCTTTTCATCAGCTGTAAAAACAGACTATTTCAGTTCAATTGTTGTTTTCAATAAAAGCTTTATTAACACAATAGTTTGTACCATTTCTTCTTGTTGCACATTGAAGTTCTACTTTGAAGCTTGATAGAATGTAACCATGCAAAACACCACCTGCTAACTTTAGAGCCGAGCCAATACCATGAGCTGTCGTTGCTGAACATTATCACAAAAAAGCTGTTTTTTAAAAAGCATTAAAAGTAACGCAGCACAAAATAATCACATACATCTTTAATTGGGAGGAACTGGATCTTCCGACAGGAGTTGATCCAGAAGAATCGGATCTTTGAAAGAGCCAGACGTTCACTCGGCTCCTCCTTATTCCTATTCAACCCAGTAGTAAACCAGAGTCCCCAGAAACACCACGACCGCAGTGACGTAGAAGACGAGGAAGACGCGGTTGATGATTTTGGTTTTCCTGCTCCAGTATCCGGGTTCCTCGCCCTCATGTTTCTGAAGGACCTCGGTCAAAAGAGTCCTCAAAACATGGAGGTCCTGGAGGAGAAACAAAAGTGTTCATTTCAGCATATTTCCATAGTACTTTTGATAAAAATGTAATCCAGCATTTAGTTGACTTAACTTAAAAACTTAAATTGACTTAAGGGAACTCTACATTTAGCCCATTCAAACATTTTAAACATATTTAAATCTGCCTCATGTGTGTTCTCCACATGAACAAAGCACAGTGAGATGTTTGGATGATTTCAGTCTCTTCTTTTAATTTTTGTTAAGTCGACAAAAATATGTGGACTTTTTATTCATTGTTTTAGTCTCATAAACAACTTTTAAGCATAGCTTTGCTAAATTAGCTTTGCTAAATTAAACACATTTTAGTATATTTTATTCATCACATTTTGCAAGTATATTATATGTATACTATATGTATACTATATGTATAAAATTTAAGTTTTTGAAAATTATTTTTTGTCATTGCTTCCGGTATTATTTTTTAAAATCCTGGATCCGATGGATGAGACTACTTTATGTTTGATACTTTATGATAAAACAAGCACACATTTGCAATTTTCCTATAATATATTATAATATTACATGCAGAAAACTGACAATATATATATTAAAAAAGAATTACGCATACATTTCAAAACTTTCCCAATGAATTAACAGCACCTTTTAGATTGTATTGCTTATATGTACTTTTTGGAAATATACTAAAATTATTTATTTCATAAATACTGTGGACAGTCGAACCATATGACATTTTTGATTCTGACAGAATTTCAATAATAGTGCTTGTTGCTAATTTCATCACTGACTAAAACTAAATTAAGGATAATCATGATGCATTAAGTGGTTTAGATGAAAGATATAGAATTTGGGATTTTTACTGTATGATCTTGCCTTCGAACCATATAACAATTTTTAGTGATTGACTCAATAAACAAAATATCAAGTACACATATTGAATACTTAAGAGTCTGCACAACCCAGATTTATACATTTTATTGGAAATATTTGCCGTTTCTAAAAATAAAATAAAAAACACTTCGCGGCCGAAGATGTCGTTGATACAAATACGTTTGGTCAGTGACTTCCAAAACATCTGGCCCAGTGAAAAATGTAATGGCCTCGGCTAAAGGTCCACGCTCTGGTCCCCCGCCCACAGTGTCGATTTCAAACTCTTACCTTCTGCAAAGTGGACTCTGAAGGAACAGCATCACGGCTCGGATCCATTACATCTAAAAACAACAGTCGATATGTGTTTAATTACTGCTCACGCCTTCAGGAGGAGGAAACTGGACTGGGGGTTGGAGTAAAGGCGTACCCTTCAGTGGCCTGCAGAGGTCGGCCTGCTCCTGGTCTTTGTGGAGCAGATACAGAACCACAATGCTCTCCACGAGGCTCAGCAGCATCAGAAAGAAGATCCCCAGGCAGAACACCGCTGGGACACAACAGACGTTTGTTACTTTAGTGCTCTCAATAATCAATCAATCAAATCAATCAAGGTCAGAGACGACTCGTAATTTGACGGGCAGAGAGCCTACAGTGTGAAAAGTAATCTAGAACTAGAATATCTTAGAATTTCTTGAAATCAGTAATTTTTTACTTGATTTGAGTGAGCAATTTCAAGAAATGCGTCCATGAGTCCCCGTCCTGGAGCCGCCACCTTAACGTGGTGGAGGGTTTGAGCCTGAATGTGTTGTGGTCCTGTCCGGCCACTCCCTTCTCTCTCCCCCTCCCCTTGTGTGTTGACCTTGTTTGTCGGTTCCCTCATTACCTGCTGTGCTCCACAGCAGGTATCTCATCATGCCATCTACTCTGTAGAAAAGGCCACCGGACCTCCACTCCTCTGCCAGATTGTGCCGTCATCATCTAGCAGGCTATTTTTGAACTATTTGCAAGATCTTTTTGATTCCAAACACTAACCTGCTTTTTTCCTGTTCAGTTTTTTGGAGCCAGTTCCTGTACCACTGCCATCTGTCCTCCGTCTGTATCATCCACCAGTACTTATCTCCACTTACCTGCCTTGCCGCCCAGGATCACTCATCCCTCACCCCCATCCACTTAAATAAAATTTTCGTTTCCTTGTCTTGTTCACAACAGAATGATCCTGGAACTGTTGTCAGGGGCTTCGTGCCCCTGGTAGGGTCTCCCAGGGCAAACGGGTCAGACAAAGAGCGGTTCAGAAGCCCCTTATGAGAGACCAACAGGCCCGGTTACAACCATGAGGCAGTCCTTCTGTGGACCCACCACCTGCAGGGGGCGCTATAGGGGTTCCAACAGCTGCCCCCACGACCCGACAACGGACAAGTGGAAGAAAATGGATGGATGTCCATGAGTCATTGTGTTGTTTGTTTTGACACTTAAATTAACAAACTATTTTCTCTATTTTGTGTGGACATCTTAAACATTACTATTACACAACAAAACGTAATCTAAGACTCGGTCAAATTCTTTTATCTCTTGATTTGAGTAGGTTAGTATTAAGTATTTTTGCACATAACACAAAGAAAAAAAGATCTTATTGCTCTTAAAATCAGATAATAAAACTTGAAATGGATACATTTTTTTCAACTTCACTAATCAGAGTCTAGTATCCTCCCACGTCGACCAATGAGACGAGCTTTTCCTGTGAACCGGCCGGTCAGGTCCAATCAGGAGGGAGGGGGAGGAGTTTGATTGTTTACTTTTGAAAATGAACGCTTCAAGGGGTACATTGGGAATCACTGCAATGGATTATCAGAACACACCCTCCGGAGAGCGGTCTGAGGGTCAGTCCAGATCTTTTGGTACAAACATCACGCCTCACCGATGAGGGGGATGGGTTTGGACGAGGACGGCAGGATCTCGTTGAGCAGCAGCTGCATCACGGTCACAGCCAGGAGCACGGTGATCTTAAAGCTCAGTTTCTCTCCTCCAGTGTCCGACATCAGGAACGAGGCCAGGTCCAGGCACAGGAAGAACAGCACTGGGAACAGGAAGTTCACGACGTACAGGAGCGAGTGCCGCTGCATTTTGATCTGAGGACAGAGAGAGACTTGTAGAGTTTAAACTACAACAAATGTCTTCGGAAAGTACCACATGTTTTTAGGCCCGAGCGGCCGGCCGTCGCAAGGGCCTATTGTAATCACAACGCAGTGGGCGGAGCGCACTGTACCTAGGTGTGGGGAGTGCACGAAAACAGCACGAAAACTGTCCCCATGTCAACCGTAAACTCACCGTGTAAAACCGTGGCTGGCCACACCTCCGGCGCCGCTGAGGTGTTGTATTGTCTTAATGTTCAGTGCAGCTGTGAGGAAACTCCTGCTGTGATATTGGGCTTTACAAAACCTTTGATTGTACCAAAAATGTCTAATACAGAGTGAGCGCTCACCTTTTCACAAACAATCTTTGATCTTCCCGTCGCTGCAGAATAAACTACAGCCTCGGTGGGTCTGTGGCTAACGGTAAACATGTCTCTCTTGTCACTACCGTGTTGTGCTTTTCAATTTGCCTAAAAACTGGATTTGGGGAACAGTTCAAAATAGTTTCCGGATCCTTTACAGTGAAAAATGAATAGATGGGGAATGTGTTCCTTCTGACGGGGGTCATATTAAGCACTGGCTTCCTCCCAATGGGACATGTCCAGAACACCCCGGGGGGAGGCGGCTGTTTTTGACGTGAAGGAGCAGCAGCTCTACTCTAAGCTCCTCCCGGGTCACTGAGCTCCTCACCCTCAGCCCCTGCGAAGGAAGCCCATTTCGGCCGCCTGTACCTGTGATCTTGTTCTTGCGGTCATTACCCAGGTCTCATAGGTGAGGGTAGGAACGTAGCTCGACCAGTTAATCGACTCGGCTTCCTCTTCAGCGCAACAGTCCGATACAGCGACCACATCTCTGCCGACGCTGCACCGATCCGTCTGTCGATCTCACGCTCCATCCGTCCCTCACTGAGAACAAGACTGCGGGACACTTTTTTGATGTTTTAGGCTCACATAAACCCATGGATTCAGAATTCCTCTTTATCTACACTTTCTATTGTTGGTTTGGTTTTGGTTTGGTTTTAAGTCTAACGCCATCATTCTGCTCAGGAAAGGTTTGGTTGAAGAGTTTAGCCTCTTTGACCAGAGCCTGCTGCTGCTGATACAATCGCTTGTGCAGACTGTGGTAGAACTCACGCTGAAGATGACGGCGTCTTGGTTGTAGCCGTAGTGGCTGACGTTGGATTTGGTGACGGTCATGTCGAGGAAAATCCACTCGTACTGTGTCTTCATCACCTTCCGCGTCCAGTCGGTGCCCATTTCTGAGTCGACGTAGGGTTTCAAGGTCATTTCTTTGTCTGGAAATAAACAAGAAAATAATAATGATTTAGTTTAGTTTATTTGTTTATTTGAGCAGTTAGTCTGCTCAAAAGGAGTGAGCCAAAGCAAAAGGCTTATAAGCTCCACCCTCAAAATAAAATGAACATTACCATTTAACAATCAAAGCAAGGAACGTAGTGCAAGGTAACAACAAATAATAAAGAACAATAATAAAGAAACAACAGCAAAGGAATGTACTACAACACTCACAATATCTACATCCAGTCAATGACACTATTTTAACTCATTCAGTAATAAACAGAAACGAGTAGATACACCCCCACGGCTGCGTGGGGGACGTCGAGAGCTTTGTTGGGAGGTCCCTCTCAACAGATACATAACCTGCCTACCCTAATACTCAATTCATAATTTGAGCGATAGAATGACAACCGTTCCAAGGAGCAACACTCTTTCTTGATTATATAAATTGAATTGTCTCAAAGTGGACCTATGACCGACGTTCACTTTAAGATACAGATTGAAGAGCAGGAACCCCGGCTTGTAAAGACTTCCGGTTTGAGTAATGGCGGAGTAAGCAGCAACCGGGAGAGCTCTGTTATAATCCGTCAGGAATATACTCTAATATCTGCCAAAAAACGGTGTAACCTTACCCAACAAACTCGCGAACATGGGTAAACCAAGAACGAAGAACCCTCTAGGTTCAGAGGAGCCGGAGGAAGAAGAAAGCCAAAAGACAACATGTGCTGCTAGCAACCAACCGCCATTGACCCGAGCCGACATGGAGGCAATGCTACTTAAATCCGAAGAACGGATCATCTCAACTTTACTGGCACAGTTTTCAGCAGATCGAGCGCGGATCGACAGCCATGACAAGACAATTCAGGAGATCGAAACGTCTATGAATGATATGCAAGGTCGATTAATGGAACTTGAGAATGTGTGCGCTTCACTGAAGGGGGATAACGAGGCACTCAAACTTAAAACTGACGATCTTGAAAACCGCTCAAGACGCAACAATATCCGCATAACAAACTTACCTGAGAAATCCGAAGGTGCACGTCCATCCACCTTTCTCGCCGAGTGTTTTAAAGAAGTATTCGGTCCAGACGCATTCACCACTCCGTTGGCCATAGACCGGGCTCACCGCATCAATGTTCGTAGACGTAACTCTGACGCTCCGCGCCCGTTCATCGCTCGGATTCACCACTACCAGAATAAGGAGCTCATTTTGAAGCTTGCCCGAGAGAAAGGTCGACTCATCTATCGTGGAACAGAGATCCATATTTTCCCTGACTACAGCCCAGAAGTGTCCAGAAAGAGGGCAGCGTTCTTCGAGGTCAAGTCCCAGCTGAGAGCCGCAGGATACACGTACAGGATGTTTTTTCCTGCTACGCTCCAAGTCATGGGCAGGGATGGACAGAAAATAACTTTCTCCGCTCCAGAAGATGCGAAGTCATTCATTGCCGGCGCAGCAGGGGACCCGTCATAAACATTTGGCTGTGGCCTCGCTGTGGCTGGAGTTCTGTACCGGTGTGTCTCGTGCAGATGTAACCCGGTATGCATGTTAATATAGTAAAGACTAAATAAGGGGCGCCATCTTCTAGCAAAAAAAAATAAAAATAAAAATACACCACTTGTTCGATATTTTCAAGGTAATTATTATGTTTCTGATTTTTGAGCGGCTAGGTTTGCCTCTACAAGTACTGTGGGAACTTTTATTAGGTTACTACCTGTTTTTTGACTGATTGTTACAGTTAGTATATATTATTAGTTTGTTCTTGTTCATAACAGAGTTCGAAAAGAAGTTAAGTTTTTAGTGGGTTTCACTACAGAAGGTTTTTCTTTTTTTCTTTTTTTCTGTTTTAATTGTTTTTCATGTTATTTTGTCCTTTCGTTTTTCTCTTTTTTTCTCTTTTTTTTTCTCTTTCTTTGTCTTTATTCTTTATTATTATTATTTGTCCTTGTCCCTATATTTGGTCTTCCACACCTTTCTACCAGTTCGAAGCTGCAGCGATTCCAGGCCCCTGAGATGCTATTACTCGTAATCTCTACATGGCAGGTATGAATAGACAAAGCAATAATCACAGTATCACTTTTGTCTCTTTAAATGTAAAGGGTGTCAATAATACAGTGAAAAGACAAAAAATAGACAATTATCTTAGACACTTAAAAACAGATGTCGCTTTTCTCCAGGAAACGCATCTTAAACGGGGTCAGTCAAAACTACTCAAAAGACATTGGGTTGGTCAGGTGTTCCATTCAAATTTTAATGCCAAAGCCAGAGGTGCTGCGATATTGGTGCATAAAGATGTACCCTTTCAGTCGGAAGAAATAATCTCGGATACAGCAGGGCGTTATGTAATGGCTCGGGGTCACATATTTCATACTCCTGTTATTTTATTATCATTATATGCTCCAAACTGGGATAACAAAGATTTTTTTACAAAGCTTTTCTCTATTTTGCCTAATTATAACAGTTACAACATTATACTAGGGGGTGACTTTAATTGTGTTCTTGATCCCCACCTTGACAGGTCTTCCAATAAGCCACAGGCCCTGTTTAAAAGTGCTAAAGCTGTTAAAGATTATATGAATCAATCGGGTCTATCTGACATATGGAGATTCCACTTCCAAAAGAAGAAAATATTTTCGTTTTTCTCTCATGTCCACCATACATATACGCGTATAGACTACTTTTTGCTGGACAACAAGTTACTCGAACATACCCACTCGTGCAAATATCACAGTATAACTGTATCAGACCATGCTGCCGTCTCTTTTGTTTTAGAACTGCCGGACTGCCCCAAACCCACACGCAACTGGAGATTTAACACTCTTCTTCTGGCAGATGAGGATTTTAACACATTTTTGGACACAGAAATAGACTTCTTTCTTGATACTAATAGCTCCCCAGAGATCAGTTATTCGCTTTTGTGGGAAACTCTTAAGGCCTATCTACGCGGGCAAATAATTGCATATTGTTCAAAAAGAAATAGAGTCAAAAATATGAGGCTTCAAGAGCTAACTCGCTCAATGGCGGAAATCGATGAGCAATACTCAACCTCTACATTGCCATCTCTATTTAAAGAAAAATTGCGACTGCAGACAGAGTATGATTTACTGTCTACAGATCAAGCCACGCAGTTACTACTAAAGGCACGTCATAACAGCTATGAATATGGGGAAAAGGCGAGTAAACTCCTTGCTTATCAAATCCGGCAGAACACTGCTTCTCGTCTAATTACTAAAATACAAGACAGTGCCGGGAAAACGGTTATAAATCACAAAGAAATAAATGACGCTTTTAAACAGTTTTACACAACACTGTACACATCTGAAAATCAAAGTGATTTATCCCAAAAAAATAATTTTCTTGATAAACTGACTTTTCCCAATGTTCCACATGACAGTCTGCCTGCGCTTGATTCTAACATCTCCATAATTGAAATCAAAGAAGCAATTAAGTCGCTGCGGACAAACAAAACACCAGGCCCTGATGGATTTGGAGCTGAATTCTACAAGAAGTTTGCGAACAGGCTTTCTCCTCTCTTACAGGCACTCTTTAATGAGTCATTATCAGCTGGCTCTCTCCCTCCAACATTATGCCAGGCTGCAATTACTGTCTTGTTAAAAAAAGACAAAAATCCACTTCAATGTAGCTCCTATCGTCCAATCTCGTTACTAAATGTAGATTATAAAATCTTGGCAAAAATTCTAGCCTGTAGATTGGAAAAAGTTCTGCCACAAATTGTTTCAGCTGACCAGACGGGCTTTGTTAAAGGGAGGAGTTCCACAGCTAATGTAAGAAGATTACTTAACATAGTCCACACTCCACCCGGTCCAAGCGATGAATCAATTTTATCTCTTGATGCTGAGAAAGCTTTTGACCGGGTGGAGTGGGAATTTTTATTTCTTACACTCCGGAAATTTGGCTTTGGAAACGGCTTCATCTCGTGGATAAAGTTACTCTACTCCAACCCTGTTGCAACAGTTATAACCAATGGACAACAATCTCAATACTTTTCCCTTGGAAGAGGCACACGCCAGGGATGCCCACTGTCCCCACTCCTTTTCGCAATTTCTATAGAGCCGTTAGCCATTGCCCTTAGACAAGCTGACAACTTCCGAGGCATAGAGCGGGGTGGTTCATATCATAAGTTGTCTCTTTACGCGGACGATCTTCTGCTTTATGTATCTGACCCACAACTCTCTCTCCCTGTTATTATCAGCTTACTCAATCAATTTGGGAAGCTTTCGGGATATAAGATAAATTTTAGTAAGAGTCTGCTATTCCCATTAAAACAAGGGACCACATATGCCTTTGACAAATTTCCATTTAAAATTGCCCGAACCTCTTTTAAATACCTTGGAGTGGAAGTGACGCGTAATTTGCCATCACTTTTCACAAAAAATTTCACTGTCCTTATGGAGAAATGTAAATTGGATTTTGATCGATGGAAGGACCTTCCCCTATCTGTTGCAGGTAGAGTCAATATAATCAAAATGGTTGTATTACCCAAGTTTACTTATCTTTTTCAAAATATCCCAATTTTTATTAAAAAATCTTTCTTTAGTTTATTTGACAAGCTTATAGGCACCTTTATTTGGAGGGGCGGGTCACACAGAATAAAACGAACTGCTCTTCAAAGGCCAAAAAATAACGCAGGGTTGGCACTTCCAAACTTTATTCATTATTACTGGGCTTGCAATATACAAAAAGTTCTTCACTGGGTTAACTTTGACAAAGATCAATGCGAATCATGGGTGTCCATAGAATTCACGACCAGCCGCTTACACCTAGGATCAATGGTGTGTGCTGCATTGACCACTCCGGCCAAACAGCCAAACCTAATTGTCAATCAAACTATCAAGATATGGACACAGTTTAGGAGGCATTTTGGCCTAAAAAAATACTTCAATACATGCTCCGATCAGGGGAAACCATAATTTCCCACCTGCTTCCTTGGATGCGTCCTTCCAATCATGGCACACAAAAGGCATTAAATCTCTATTTGACCTGTTCTCGGAGGGGACATTTTTCTCATTCACTGAATTAAGTGAGACATTTGATCTCCCTAAATCAAATTTCTTCAGATATTTGCAAATTAAGAACTTTGTCCAAAAAAAAATCTTATCCTTCCCAAACTTGCCAGATAATAACACTTTAGACGACATTCTCTCACTTTCACCCACAAAGAAGAAATTAATATCATCTCTGTACAGATTAATAAGTGGTATTTGCCCCTCCTCACTTGAGGAAGTCAAAAGACGCTGGGAAACAGACCTGGGTTTGACAATTGATGATGCAACCTGGGATGCCATTCTTGGACGTATATGTAAATCCTCAATATGCGCACGCCATGGTCTGATACAGTTGAAAGTGGTCTTAAGAGCTCACCTCACCAATGCTAAACTGGCAGACATGTATCCTGATGCAGATCCCCTGTGTCCTCGCTGCAAGGGCCAACCAGCCGATTACATACATATGTTTTGGTCATGCCCTGCACTTTCCTTTTTTTGGTCTAACATTTTTGATGCATACACTAAAATTTTTGGGCAAAGCATAAATCCTAATCCCATGAGTGCTATATTTGGAATCACCCCACCTTCTTGCCCTCTGACAAATAATGCACGCGACGCTATTGCTTTTACCACTCTTATTGCAAGGCGAAGCATCTTGTTTTCTTGGAAACAACAATCACCACCAAGCTTTACTAGATGGATTAGAGAGACAATGTATTTTTTGAAACTTGAAAAAATAAGATTTACCTTAAAAGGAACTATCCAGCAATTTTTTGAGGCCTGGACTCCTTTTTTGAACTACTTTGACGGACTTCAAATATCTCTTGACGAGAGGACTGCTCATAATTAGAGGAATACTTTTGTTGTTGTGTTTTTTGTTTTGTCTTTTGTGAGTGTTTTTTATTTACTTACTTATTTTTATTTTTATTTTTTTTATTTAAATGTTATTATTAGTATTGTTTGTTTTTATGTTTCTATTATTATTGATTTATTGGTGCACTATTGTTTGTTGTTTTGTTTCTGTACATTTGTATTTTCTATATATCTGCGAAATAAAATTAATAGAGTAAAAAAAAAAAAGAAAAAAAAAAGAAGAGCAGGAACCCTTCTCGCGGAGCTCACCGTCGTACATGATGGACCTGAAGGTCAGGTTGCACTGCTGAACGTCGAAGGGGAACCTGTAGACGTACATCCGGCAGGTACTGACCACCACCCGGTCGTTGAAGTAGTTCACCCTGCCGGTGAAACCGACGCGCATGTACGGGCTCTCGGTGGACTTGTCCTTCTCTGTCCTGGAGCCACAAGCAGAAATGGGAAATACAGTCTATCACGTTATGAAAACGTCTTATTAACTTCTTTTCACGCCCGACCGGCCTGCCTGGCACAAGGTAAACTCACCACGTCAAACAGCGAGCACCCATACCTCTGTCATGGCCCGTTTATACTCAATGCAGGAAAATGAATGGGAGTCTATGGCCAACTGTCTTGTGGAGGTGTCACCCACCTCGTTGAGAGATTTGAAAACATATGATATGTAGCTAGTGTGAAAGCGGCGATATTGTTTTGGCAAAAATGATTCTGCTTCTTTTTTGTGCTCTTTAAACAGAAATGTTTCCCCCTGAACAAAGTCGAAAACAAAAGAAATGTATGCTAGGGTTTCCATGCCAAACATGTCAGTATTTGTGAATGGATACGAGCGGGAAACTCGCACGACGACAAAACATCATGAAATTGTAAGGGTAGAGATTGGTCTATTTTTTATTCTGATATTAAAAAACAGTTTGTGTATGAAATGGAGGGGAGTCGTTTTTGTCATGTGACTGAAACAAAGGTTGACTGGAAACGATAAAGCCTAAGCACTGATTCCCAACACTCACATCTCTTCGATGGTGATGTCCGGCTGCCACAGAGCTGCAGTTGGGACAGACAGGTACTCGATTCCACAGAACTTGTCTGGGTTCCATTGGATAAAGTCGTTTGTCCAAGCCTGAAATGCAATGGTCATGAATAAAACGTAACACTCTTTAGTTCATGAACCACTGGACAGTGTGTGCTTTGACTCACCGTTACAGTCCACACATACGATATAAACATCTGGTCAACCTCTCGCTGCACAAGACAATCAAGAAACAAAGTATTTCAAGTAATCGGAATAGAACGCTCCCTGCAGTTGGATTTGGAAAGGTGAAAATCTTAGCAGTATTTTTTGTTGGCCGTGATACTGACCATGTCGATGATGGCGTAGATCAGCACCAGCAGCTTCACTGCGGTGGCGTTGGTGTGATTTTTGACGGGACGAGACAAAGTGAACAGGTCCTTTCTCTTTCCGAGCTGCAGATGCTCCAACACGTCCTGATACGAACAGTTGACCTGCGCCTTAGCTGCATAGACACAAACTGCAGTGAGAAACATGTCCAGGTTTGACAAACACTGCCCTGGGTCTTACCGGTGACGTTGTCCGTCTGCTCAGGCGTCACCGTGGGCCCCTGCTGCTCATGGCTGAGATCGCTGAGTGAACCTGAGAGTGGCACTGAAAAACATCATAGAGCTAAAGAGGTGCCTACCAGTGCAGAGGGAAAGACCAAAGAGGAGCAACATGTCCAGAGAGCCCTCTCAGACTGTGGATATCCTAACTGGTCTTTCACTAAAGCACAAAGGGCAAGAACACCCAAAGAACCAGACAGACTCCAGAGCCCAGAAGAAAGGGAGTTGTAGTGCCGTATGTAGCCGGGGTCTCAGAGGAACTTCAGAGAATCTTTAGGCAGCACAGGATTCCAGTGAACCACAAACCGGTGAACACACTGAGACAAACATGAGTTCATCCCAAAGACAAAACTCCGAGCCACAAACAAAGCAATGTGGTTTATTCTATTCGACTTTTCTATTTTTTGTAAAATAACAGAATCATGTATCGTTTTGCTTTCACTTCACAGTTGTCTGTTACTTGTGTGTGAACTTTCAGTAAAAAATGTTTTACTTTCACAAGGCACTGTATATATTTTACCCAAGTACTTCAGTACTTCTGGAGCCGATACTTTTATCTGACATTTAGTTTAATTGTGGCTGTTAAATGTTTAATGCACAGAACATAATGGTGGTCACAGAGAAGCCTTCTCTAAACGGATGTGGTGGAAAAACAATCGTCCCATTAGAAATGTAGGAAGGTTTGTGTAGGGGGAGGAGAAGTCCTTTTCGGAAGAAAATTCACAGCACTTTACTGCAGGCTTGAATTAGAATAAACCTGATAAAAAAATATATGCCTGAATATGTCAAGAAGCATATGAGATTGTTTAAATACGTCTTTATTTGTATTTATTTACTAAAACTGTGCTTTTTCAGTTTGTTTCTTTTCTTCTTCTTTGTTCTGTCTGTTGGAATATTTTTTTGCCCTAAAATTAAAAGTAATGCCATAGAGGGTTAACCGAGTGCACTTACTCCAGTTCAGCTTTACCCCAATCCATAAGGTCCATTTAGGCCAGTGTAACGCCTCATTTGAAAGCTAAGACCTACAAAACCGAGCTAAATGGATCTGTTGGGTTTTTGTAACTTTTTTTTTTTTGCGTTCTCATCCTAGTTTTCGTCTTATTTTTGTCGCTACTTTGACACTTTTTTGAAGAGACTTTGAGATTTGGGTAACGCCGAAGTGGAGAAAAAACATGCTCGGCTCAGGTGGGGGTTAAACGGTTAAACAGGACACAGTAATAACACAGCCTAAACAAAGGAAGCTCCACATGAATATACTGCAGACCAGATTCAGATTCAGGTACCCGATTCTTGACATTCTTAACAGATTTTTTTAAAAATCCATCAATGAGGGCACGTAATAACGAAATAAATGCTTGTACGGGGTTCATGCATCAGCAGCACGTCAAAAAATAAATAAATGGAAAACCTTTGTGTGTATTTTGTTTTGTTTTTTAAGCAGAGGAAGGAAATTTCGATATTCAAAAACAAATCGGACACAATGGGAACCTTTTTATCAAACACATGTATGAATGAATAAACAACAAACAAGAGTGAAAAAATAACGACAAAAATCAAATAAGGATGATCAGAAGCACTTACTGATGAAGAGGAGCAGACAGGTCAGAGCCGGGAGCTTCATGGTGAGTGAGAGTCTGTCCTCAACAGACGGAACATAAATCCTCCTCAGCCACTCCTTCCAAAAGTGACGACTATTTATCGAGAGCCGAATCTCTGGGATCGGTTTATTTCAAAGAGCCGTTTGACCCGAAGCCAGTGCGATCATTTATTATGTCGGAGAACCACAGTCATCCTCGAGTTCATTTGGAGAGGGGGAGGGGATACATTGAGTATTAGGGTTGGCGGGTTATGGATCTGTTGAGAGGGACCCTCCCAACGGGCTGTAAACCTTGTCTGTTAATGCACCACTCAGCATAGGAACATCATCTATAAAATCAGCTGTTGTCCCATGTACAGATTCCCCCAGCTCAGCGGCAGGACGTCCCAGCTCCTCCAGAGTTATCTTGGGGCACTTGGTTGCATTTCTGACCAGTGCTCTCCTTGTTCAGTCTGTTAGTTTAGGTGGACGGCCGTGTCTTGGTAAGTTCTCAGTGGTGCTATACTCTTTCCATTTCCAAATGATGGATTGAACAGTGCTCCGTGAGATGTTCAAATCTTTGTATAACTTAACGCTGCTTTAAACGTCTCCACAGCTTTATCCCTGACCTCTCTGGTGAGCTCCTTGGCCTTCATGATGTTGCTTAGTGACCAATACACTCTGACCATAGCTCTGAGGCCCTCACAGAACAGCTGGAATTATACTGAGAGTAGATTACAGACAGGTGGCCTCTATTTAATGGTTAGGGCAAGGTGTGAACATTCTGTCATTAGGAATGTTATAAAGGCAATTTAATGCACTCAGAAAATGCTGTATGAATACTTATGCACGCCCCACTTTTCTATTTTTTTTAAATAACAGAATCGTGTATCGTTTTTCTTTCACTTCACAGTTGTCTGTTACTTGTGTAAACTTTCAGTAAAAAATGTTGTATTAGTACTTTCACAAGGCACTGTTTATATTTTACCCAAGTACTTCAGTACTTCTGGAGCCGATACATTTGCCTGACATTTAGTTTAATTGCGGCTGTTAAATGTTTAATGCACAAAACATAATGGTGGTCACAGAGAAGCCTTCTCTAAACGGATGTGGTGGCAAGGCAAGTTTATCTGTAGAGCACAATTCAAAGGCAATTCAAAGTGCTTTTACAGTTGCACAAAGTTACAAGAAAACAGATAAAATCAATCAATAAAACATCAACATAAAGTGAATCAGTTACAGTAAAAGGCAAGAGTGCAGATAGAAAACTTTCAGTTTTCATCTGCTCGGGTAAAAAGAGCTGTTTTCAGCCTGGATTTGAACATTGTCAGAGTTGAGGCCTGTCTCACATCCTCATGAAGACTGTTCCAGATTTTAGCTTCAGCCTCAGCGTGTTTAGTCCTGACTCTGGGAACCACCAGGAGACCCCTCCCTGAAGTTCTCAGGGCCCGACATGGTTCATACGGCTCTAACATGTCAGAGATGGACTTTGGTGCTAAACCATGAAAAGACTTGTACACAAGCAGAGCTGTTTTAAATTCTATTCTCTGAGTGACAGGAAGCCTGTGCAGAGACCGGAGCACTGGACTAATATGGTCGTATTTCCTGGTTCTTGTCAGGACTCGAGTTGTTGCTGTTTATTAGCTGACCCAATGGAAGCATGTACAAGTTGAATAAGAAGGGTCCCAAGATTGACCCCTGTGGGACTCCACAGGTCATGGAAATTGTGTCTGAGACACAGTTGCCAATTTCGACAAAGTACGTCCTATCCTCCAGATAGGACTTGAACCAGTTTAGAGCAGTACCAGAGATTCCCACCCAGTTTTCTAACCTGTGAAGTAAGATCCCGTGGTCCACGGTGTCAAAGGCTCAGGTCCAGCAGAACTAAAACTGAGACCTTACCTGCGTTGGTGTTCATACGGATATCATTTGTCACCTTGATCAGAGCTGTCTCAGTGCTGTGGTGGGGCCTAAAACCTGATTGGAAAGTATCAAACACATTGTTAGATAGGAGAAAGTAAGTGAGCTGTTGATAGATTACTTTCTCCAGGACTTTTCCTAAGAATGGCAGGTTTGATATGGGCCGGTAGTTGTTCAGTATCTTGGGATCAAGGCTGCTCTTCTTTAGAAGAGGCTTAATGACCGCGGTTTTCAGAGCCTTTGGAAATGCTCCCGTCTCAAATGAGATGTTAACTAACTGAACACGTTGTGGTAACAAGCTGGTCAGCACAGACTTCAGAAATCTAGTGGGTAATTCATCAAGGCAGCATGAACTCAGACCGGAGATAACCTCTTCCATTGTTTTGTCAGTAACAGGTGTGAAATGTGTCAGCTCAAGGTGTTTATCTGGTGGCAGGGTTGCTATTTGTGTTGTTGAAATTATGGCATTTTTAATGCCTTGGACTTTGTCATAAAAAAATATTGCAAACTCATTGCACTTAGATGTAGAGATTAGTTCTAAGGGCAGTGAAACTGGAGGGTGAGTTAATCTGTTCACTGTGGAAAACAGAACACGAGAATTGTTTCTGCAGTGATGATTTTAGAGAAGAACTTCTCCCTTTCTCCACGCAAGATCTGGTTGAACTCACAAAGCACTTCTTTGTATAACAGAAAATCTGTTAACTTTATTCCAGGTGTTTTTTTACCAGCATGTTGTCTTTGCTTTGGCCTAGCACCAAGTTGTCTGTTAAGTTGGGAATGTTATGGTATCGTTTAGCTTTAGGTTGCAAGTATCAGGTTTTCCAGTCTTCTTACCGGGTTCCACAGGGAGCGTGTCATTAAGTCCTTTTTCCGTCTCTAAGGCAAAAATCTTGTCCCGTAGTAGCGAATTTCTTATTGATACATCCGACAGCTTTCACAAGGAGATGTTTGCGTTGGTCCCTCAGCCATGTTGACAAGATTGTCGTCGTTGGTTCGTCAAATGAGTTGTAAAAAAGGAAAAAATATTAAAAAGCCTCGGTTCACTTAAAAGAAGACAATAAAATCATATCAAAGACATGTGCCCAAAAATAGAATGATTAAAAAGCAAATAAAGAGGCAAGCAGAGATACGTCTGCACTCTTGATAAGCAGGAGTGCAGACGTATCTCGTGAAGATGCACACTGTTGTTGTGTCCTTGGGCAAGACACTTCACCGTCCTTGCCTCCAGTGTACATTGGCGTCTGAATGACGGGTTCCTTACTGTAAAGCGCTTTGGGCCGGATGAAGGGGAGCAAAGCGCTATAGAAGCTGAGATCTTTGACCATTTATTCGCTGGAACCTCTAACGGTGAATGACTCGTTACAGACGCTTAATGTCCAGGAGAACCCGCTGTGGTCACGGTCAGACTCTGGTTTCCTCCTGTGGTAAATGTCTCTCCTCCGCAGCCGAAGCAGGTCAGGATTAACGGGATTAGTCTGGTCTCTCCTGCGCACCTTGACTACGGCCCCAAGCCGGGTCTCAACCCTGCGCAGCGGCCCCGGGGTGGTCCCGGATCAGCGTGGCGTCGGAGCTTCACGCCGGGATTCCACATCTCGCGTCACCGCCCCGCTCCAGCCCGCCGCGGACCGCCTCCGAAGGATTCCGAAATCAAACGCCCACTGCACACGTCTTGCTCCGTCTGGGCTCCACTCCGCCCAACTGCGGAGCTGAGGAGAGCATGCGCGAGACGTACGAGATCACGCCATAAAATGTGTGTACAGATAAAGCCGGTACCAAAACAAACTTTTCATTCATTGCAAAAGCGTCTGAAAGCTTCGTTTCTGGAGTTTATTCTGTTGTTCCAGTTTAACATCGATTTCCATCGATGTTAAATTTATGATATTTATTTATCAAAGAAAGTGAGTCATTGATGTATTTTAAAAATATATTGTAATGTAATTTTGTGATTTACAAGTAGTGTACGATTTAAAATATATTATATATAGCACAGCTTTAATGTAAATATACGTATAAAAATACTTTATATGTTCGAAACGTTCTGTATTTATATTTCTACATTTTCTTTCGAAAATCCGGATGTTGTTTCCGTTCTCTTTCCTGTCTTCTGGTGCGTTCTGAACTGTTGAGCTTGATACGGACGGAGCTGACGGGGCGCAGACGTAGCTGAAAATAGAGTTGGTCCGTATTTTTATCGTGCCGAGGCGGAGAGGCGGAGCGGCGACGTTGGCCCTCGGAGCGGAGTGGACGATGTGGAATGTTTCTGAACGTTCAAAATAGCAACGTATTTGCTGCGGCGGTCGGGGCGGAGTGGAACGGAGCGAGCACGGAGAATGTGGAATCTGGGGGTCAGTGTCGAGGATATGCGGAAGCTGCACACCGGAGCGGCTGCAGATTCAGGACCTGCTTAGTTCACGTGGAAGGAAGAAGCTCATGAAGCAGAGAACAGTAAACATGTATAATAGGCATCTAAAGTTACTCAATACACTTGATTTAGTCTTTAGGCTTCAGGACATTTGTCGATTAAAGCAAAAAGATATGACTCATAATGAACGCTGCTGCGAGTAGTACTCTGTCACATTTACTTAAGTACATGTACTTGAGTAACTTTCTGAAGTAGCTGTACTTCTTAGAGTAGTTTTACAACATGCATGTGTCGTGTACTTTATTCTTCAGAAAACTCTTTTTGTACATTTCTGGCTTTTCCTTTGGATTTGACTTTCATGGTTTGTTTCTCTCATGAATCAGACTCAGTACTCTTACTTTTTTACTCTTACTTGAGCAGAGGCAGGTAGTACTCAGTTACATTTATTTACAAGTATTTCACTTGAGTAACTTTTTGAAGGAATTATACTTTTTGTACTTTTTACTTCTGCTTGAGTAAAGTTATAAGGAAGTATCTGTACTCTTACTTTTTCTTGGGATTTTCTTTGTAAATATCTCGATTTCCACTTGAGTTTAAGTTTTGTTTCATCTTATTTATGGCGTCATTGAAAATAAATCAGACTTTTTTGGCTCGGTTACTCACAGTACTCACGTAACATTTTCTCCAGGTACTTGAGTAAAATGATCTCAAAGTAAAGTTACTCTCCTCCTCTGGTCCATCAGACTATGAGCATCAGTGCTGAAATAAACACACGGCACTTAATGTTCTCCTTCATGTATACACTGTACATATGACAATAGGAGCTCTGGGTAGAGCCGCTGCTCCTTCAGACCCAGGACACGCTGGAGGGACCAAGTCTCTGGGACCTGCTGACGCCTCTGGATCCAGGACATGTTTGCATTTCTGGTATTATCGCATCATCGTCGTAATTGAGAAAGTCCTCAAAAATACTGAGACGATCATGTTTGTGAATATGGCCCAGCCCCAAGTGGAGAGGGGGGGCTCCTCCGCTCAGAGAGGGGGGGGGGGGGGGGGCGGGCTCCTCCGCTCAGACTGCTGCCTCTCTGGACATGAAACACAGTAACATTAGATCCAGACAATCACCTCAGTAATTTAATAAGAACGAAACATTTCCGTCGTCCCTCGTTCACCTGCGTGTCCCGCCTGGAGGGATTAGTTTCCGGGATTAACCTATTTGCCGCAGTCCTCCGGTCTCTCCGGTCTGAGCGCGGTCCCTGACGCCGCTCCTGCCGCTCCTGCCGCCGTGCAAAGAAATAACAGTTCATGCAATTCGGCTGAAGGTGGCGCTGTCCGGGAAAACGAGGGGCTTCAATCCGCTGTCCTGAATCCGCGGCTGCTCCGGTCCGCGGCTCCTCCTCCGACAGCAAAGGTGAAGCGTCCACGCGCCTGGAACGTGATTGGAGCGACGTCTCCCCGTCCCCGCGCGCGTGATTGGAGCGCGTACGTGTTTTTCTGATCGGCCGCTCTTTCCTCCCGGGTTGAAGCGTGTCTGAGGAGACGCCACTGCTGCCCCGGGACGCGGAGCGCTTCGATGGGCTGTCGCTGCCGTACTGGTGAGTGAAGCGGGGGGAGGACGGGGGGGGGGGGGGGGGGGGGGGGGGACACCGGGATTAGGAGCGGGATTAAACCGGGAGCGACGCTCAGACTAACCGGGACAGAGCCGTTTCTCCTGCCCTGGTGTAGGAACTTTACAGGTCGGACTCAGGAATCTCACAGGAAGAGTTCAGGGTCATCTGGGGCCAAAGACTTTCACCTGGAAACCAAAGAATCACAAGAATCTGTTTGATTATTGCAATAATTCAATGTTTCTGAGAGTTGGACGTTGTAAATCCAAAAGCCACACGTTCCAGCCTCTTCATGTGTGGAAGGTTTTGTCCGAGCGATTCTTAAATGCTGATTTCGTGCCCGGTTTATTGAGTTTTGAAAAACAAGGCAGTTTTTTGTTCACTATTAACGAGTTTATTCAGAAACTAAACAACATCCAAAACCCTCTGAGCAAACCTTTGTAGCTCATATGTCACAAAATGAAAATATACATTCAAATCTGGCTTAATCCAGTATTATGTTTATGTGGTTGTTGAAAATATTACACTGAAAAAAGTATTTTGTTGAACCAACTTAAAACAATGACTTCAATTGGTAAAAACTAATTTAGATTAAGTTCATTTAACTTCTTATGTTTAACAAACTGATGTTTTAAAGTCAAATCTAATTTAAAATCGTAGTTTGATTTAATCCAATCGGCTGCTTTAAAACATTTCTCCAGTTCGACTTTACCCAAATCTAAAGGCTTCTCGACTGGAGGGCAACAGTGTAGCGCCTCATTTGAAAGCTAAGACAAAAGTGATCGTAACTTTGTTGTCACATTGTCGCTGCGTTTTTGTTACATTTTTAAGCTCTTTTGTCACGTTTTTGTTGTTTTTCCCTCCTTGTTTTCGTCACTATGGCAATGCCTTTTTTTAAGCTTTTAGATTGGGGTAAAGCCAAACTGGAGAAAATGTGCTCCGTTCAGGTGGGGGTTAAAAGGTTAATATTTGCTCTTTGCACTTTTGACCTGAGCGACGGCAACAACAACACTGATACAAATATTGGACCATTTTTGTTCACATTAAAACATTAAATATCGTAAAACTTGTAATACATTTTTCTCTCACATTTAAATCTGCAGAAAAGTCTCAAACTGATACGATTCACCTAAAACAAGTTCCAACCAGGTCTGAAGCCGGACTTGAACTGGACCAAACCAGGACTAAACCCGTCGGGACTAAAGCAGGCAGAGACCACGCCCCTTTGCTATTTTGGGAGGAGTTATTTTAGGTCAGGGACAGATGTTGTTGAAGGTGGACTGTAGCAGAAACACTCCAGATGTGAGTCCAGATGCAGAGACTCAGAACTGGGTCAAAGAAACTTCACCAGACGCGACACACAGTTGTGTGTTGTGTGTTGTGTCTGGTTTCGTTGTGAGTCCGTCAGTGGCGAGGACTAGAGGATTATCACGTATTAAGTAACTCATTAAATATGAATAACTATAAAGCAATAAACGATATTATAACGTCTCTAAAGATTAAAAATGACTCTATTCAAAATATACTTAATCCCAAAACCCCACAATGAACATGAAATACCCCCTGGTTTATTTGTGACATTTTATTTTGAAATACTTTACGTCACTTCCTGTTTCCCGCTTCTGTGATTTGTTTGCCCCGCCCTGATGTTTTGCACCTGTGTTTGATCACCCAGTATTTGACCCCGCCTGTTCCTTTGTGCCGGATTGTCTATGTTTCCCTCGAGTTCTGAGCTCTGGAGTCCCACCTAAGTTTGTTATTCTGTTTTTTGCCAAATAAAGGCTTGGAAATATTCCAATCCCCCTGGTGTCTCTGCTCCTGGGTTTATGACTTAAAGGGCCGCGCTACACCGTTAAGGATTGAGGGGAATGTTAACATCACTGTTGAAAATTCAAGGATTGAGAGAGTTACCAAGATAACATTCCTGGGACTCATGCTGGATACTAAATTCAGCCGGAAGCCACATCTTTAATATATTCGAACAAAAGTGAGTAAATGCATAGGTATGTTGCATAAAGTAAAATATGTTTCCTTATTTCTTTTATATTCATTAATTGTCCCTTATTTTCCATATTGTATCGAGGTCTGGGGAAACGCATGCAAACGTGTAATAGATGGAATGTCTTGGCTACAAAAGAGGCTGTAAGAATTATAAGTCATAAAGGCTCTAGAGAAAATACCAACGACCTGTTTGTGAAGTTGAAACTATTAAAATTTAAAGATCTCGCAAATTAAACATTTTTACAGAACATGTGGAAAATTAAACACAAGTTGGTACCTGAACATATTTATAACAAACTGACCTTGATCACAGACGACACAAGCGAAAAGGAAACGTTTGTACCGTTCTCCAGAACCTCACTGAGACAGAGGTTTCTCGGTTGCTGGAGTAAGATTATGGAATTCATTCAATGGAATTCACATTAAAATGTTCTCAAACAATAGATACGTTTAAACATGTGTTCAAGGAGATGCAGATGGAGAAATATATACAAAAAACATGACTTGTATGTTGAAATGAAAAAAAAAATATATATATATAAATTAATTAATTATAAAATGTTTTTTGTTTGTTTGTTCAAATTGTTCAAATTATTGATTTTTGTAAAACCAAAAACCGTGTCACAAATCTGTTGAATGCCGTTTTTGGTCATCGATTTTCCTGTAACTGTTACAAAGGGACATGGACAATAAGACAATGTCTTCATCGTGCTCCTCTTCACCATGTACTGTTCGTATTAATGTATGACCCTGTAAAGAAAAACATGAACATGGATGAATACATAAATAAAAGAAAGAAAAAGAGGAGTCCCGATATTCTAAAGTGCCGTAGAAGTTATTAAGAAGGAAAAAAAAGGAAAATCGCATATAAAATACTGTAAAAGGAGCCCCAATATTCAGAAGTGAGCTGGGGTCACAGGGTCAAATGCCTGTAAAGCTACTGAAGAAAAATGGGGTGTTGTTTTTCCATCAAGTTTAGTAATTTGTTGACGGTCCCTAACCAGAGCGGAAAGCCAGCACGTACTCTCGGGATCAGTCAAGCTAATGTCGAATGTCTGAATGTCCATCTAACTTCACCCGACACAATGAGCCTTTTTATTTTCCATCGTATATCACCTCCTGGGCTCAGTTATTTTAGTCATAAAAACAGAAACTTTACTCGGAAAAAAAAACAGGATTTATTTTTACTTAAAAACACAGGAACTATTCTCTAAAAAAAGTGATTTTTTTCAAACTAATGCAATACATTTCCGTGCACACTATTACTTGTCTAAAGTAAAATCTCCAAAGTTCTGCACATTACTAATTCCTAACGAGGCTTTGACCTAAATGTGGTCGCTGGTTGACAACAGCTGAAAACATCTGGATCGTCCATAATTTAAGATGATAAATCGCTAAAGCTAACGGGGGCCTGTCGTTTGTTTCAATGTAGACCCAGTTGTTTTGTAACGTGAGAAGATTCAGAGTCGTGGCTTTCCCTTTTACATGAAAGCTGGATCCCGAGGCGACTCTGGAGGAGAACCTCAGCGGGAGAGGATTAACCTGAGTCGACAACAGCTGAATATTAATGAACGAGGGGGAGTCGAGCGGTGACTCTTTAGACCCGTCCTGTCCCGCTGCTCCTCTGCCCCCATTGTTTTGTGTTTGAGCAAAGTGTTTAAATCCCAGTTTAATCCTCTCAGCGGGAGCAGCTTGTTACCGTCACATCGCCTCCCCGGGAGGATAACCGAGTCATGCCGGAGATATGAACCACAAACCGAGGGGGAACTCGTCCAAAGCACTTTGAAACCGTTTCAGTGACGAATATCGCCTCTAAAACAAGCGCTCCCTTTACAGTGTGGATTCTCTGACGTTTTGAGCCGGAGATTCATCCAGGAAGTGGCTCCAACATGGCTGCGTCGCTCCCTGGTCTTTCCCGCGCTCATTCATTCACAAATACTGACATGTTCGGTGTCCACGTGTAGCAGGAAAGGCTGTGACCGAGAGGATGTGGAATCCAAATATGGTCATTTCCTTTGTGGGAGACGGCGGCGGATAAAGACGCTGCAGCGACTCTTGGGTTTGTCCCCGTTTCAGAGCGTGGTGTCCTGCACTGGTTAGCTCCGCCTTCCTCCTCCTCCTCCTGTGCAGCTCCCTCCGCTCCACAACAGTCTTTCACCATCTGCTGGAAAGAGCTTAGCAGACGAATATAATCCGTCTTATTCTCCAGTGCACGGACGTTAGCCCGAACAATAGTAGTGATAGAAGATTTCTCTGGCTTAGCTGTGAGTCTTGCCCGGATACCTCCACGGCTGTCCCCTTTTTGTTTCCTGTAGGGCCTCCTCTGTGCTGCAGCTGTGGGGGCTCTTGGTGCCTCTTCAGCGTTTCAGAAGAAGAAATGTGTCGGTCTCAAATGGCTTTAGCTCATAAGCTGCTGTTTGTTTACTTTTTTAAACATGGTTCCTTCTTGGCCAGTACGGACTCTCTGCAGTAAAAAAATAAATAAAAATCAACTGAACCTCTGGAAAAACACAACACAGATGCACAAAACAGAAACCAGACAAAAAAATGAAGCTGCACCAAGAGAGAGGGAAGTTGCTTCTGTTCACACACCGCCTTGACTTTTTTGTTTTTCAATAATCCTTTAAACCTGGCGCCATCCATTGTTTTGATTTTGTCACTGAAGATATCTGTATTTTTTTTATTTATACATAAAACAACTGATTTTTATTTGAAAATAAAAAGATACAGAAAACTTGCAATGGGCTGTGTGCACATTGCCCATCGGCATTGTCCTTCCTGTCCCGGATCTTTTACCAACACAATGAGCCGGTCCCAAACCCACTGGCGTTTCCTTTGGGGCCGGATTCACATCGAGCGTGATATTTTTAAAACGGTCCTTTTCTCAACCCTGAGATATCTCTTTTTTTATGTGGGACCCTGCCCATGTAGAAGATACGGGACAGGAAGTACAGCACCGATCGTACTGTCCAGGAAGAGATTTTATTTTCTGATGGTGATCTACAGCAGAAGTTTCACATTGATACCTTTAACGTTAGAACCCACACTGTCCAAACCAAACCTGCAGCGTGTCACTTTAAAACTCGTGTTTCTCATAAGAGTCGCCTTCATGACCTCACCTTTCTCTGGAGCGGAACAGTGTCGAAGGTTTATAGCAGGGCCACCTTAACCTTAACCATAACCATAACCATAACCTTAACCATAACCTTAACCTTAACCATAACCATAAGGAAAGTCAGGAAACGCCCCTGACTCGTGTGGTTTATTTTCCAGTCCTTTCTCCTCGTCCTCACTCAGGATTTAAACCCGTCAGCTCCGCGTCCCGTCGGCTATTTTTGGATTCTGCGTTCTCCGCTCATCAGAAACGTTCACTGTTATTTCTCCTCGTGTTTTGTGTTTCTCTGCAGGACGATGATGGGTCCTCACGGAGTCCCTCGGACCGTTCACCGACTGGAGTTCAGCGACTGCAGGAAAGGACTGGGTCAGAGCTGTTTATATTCATGACCTGTTTCCATCAGAAACTTCAACTTGGATTCAAACTCTCATTAGATGTGGATGAAAGTGAACATCTCAATATGTCTGGGGCCTTTCTCGATGACGATGATGAAGCAATATTTTAGCAAACCATCAGAAATATGCAAAACTGTGCTGTAAACATCTGAATTTATATTGCATTGTCGCAAAAAAAGAGAATTGTCCTGAACAGACGACAAATGGGCAGAACAAAATCTTTCCCAAATTTTCCCCAAATTTTTGATTTTATGTCAAAATTTTCCCCCCATTTTCCCACAATTCTTTCCCCAATTCTTCCATTTTTTTTTTCCAATTATTTTTCAAAAATGTCCCTACATCTTTTGCCAATTGACATTGGAGATGACCTCGATATTGTGAAGGTGCAGATGTTCCAAACAGCTGTGTCGATATGATCTTGTAGACGATATTGTATCTGCAGCTAAAGTTAAAGTCTGGAGCTGAAGGCGAGCAGAGCAGAAGAGCCGCATGTCCTTCAGGATGTTCTAAACTCTGCTGTCAGGACTCGCCATAATCCGCGGCTGGAGAGTCGAGACATGAATAAGAACCGCACGTCTTGGTGAAATACTTTATATTCCCCAAAACATGAAAGTGGAATAAACGGAAAAAGCTGAAACTAGGACCAAAACAAGATCATTTTTACAGATTCAGGCGACGCTTTCGTAGAAGATAAATATGAAAGACGTTCCCTCAGGAAAGGCTGGTGATCATGTGACTGCTGGTGATCATGTGACTGCTGGTGATCATGTGACTGCTGTTCTGCAGGAGTGAAGATCATCGGCGGCTACAAGGAGCAGACGGGAGAGGACTTTGGCATCTACATCAAGAGAGTGGTCTCTGGAGGACTGGCCTCTGTGGACGGTACTGAACCGGGACTGAACCGGGACTGAAATCAGACTGAACCGGGACTGAAGCGGGACTGAACCCGGACTGAACCCGGACTGAACCCGGACTGAACCGGGACTGAACCGGGACTGAAGCGGGACTGAACCCGGACTGAACCGGGACTGAACCGGGACTGAACCGGGACTGAAATCAGACTGAACCGGGACTGAAGCGGGACTGAACCCGGACTGAACCGGGACTGAACCGGGACTGAACCGGGACTGAACCGGGACTGAACCGGGACTGAACCGGGACTGAAGCGGGACTGAAGCGGGACTGACAGAGGACTGAAGCTGGACTGAAGCTGGACTGAAGCGGGACTGAAGCGGGACTGAAGCGGGACTGAAGCGGGACTGAACAAGGACTGAACTCAGACTAAACTCAGACTAAACTGGGACTCCATTGGGACTAACCCGGCTCTCGTGTCCAGGGCGGCTGAGGTCCGGGGACCTCATTCTGGACGTCAACAGCGTCAGTTTGATCGGAGCCTCCAGCGAGAGGTGAGTCACTTCACTTTCATCCCATCGGCTTTTATTTATTCACTGCTTGAAACTTTCCCCAATAAGTTGTTGAAATATTCCACTGGTTTAATATCCATTTAAGTGGCACCTACAGATGCAATATTTTCTTGGGCTTAACAATATTTTTAACAATATATTTTTCTACTAAATAAAGAGACATGGAGTGGAGCAAAGCTAACCTCGTGGAAGACCCAGGACACGCTGGGGGGACTATGTCTCTGTGGGCCCCCCCAGAACAGCTGGAGGTGTGTGTGAGACGCCCAGACGCCTCTGTGACCCGGCTCAGGAAAAAGCGCGAGGGAAAAATGGATGGATGGACGATGCTAACCAGAAAGCTACTGTTTGCTTCATGCTACATATGCTAACGTTAGCAAAGAGTGCAGTTTTTCGCTTCTACTGAACAACGTGCACGTCCACCTGGAGCAGATTTCGACTTGACTTTATTGCGTGTGATTTTTGTGTTTATGGTCGTCTCGCTTTAGTCCGCGCTCGATCGGCCTCAGATCCGCTCGTGTCGTTTCTCCCGGTGCTGATTTGCTTTGGCGTCTTTGTGTTTCAGAGCAGTGGAGCTCATGAGAATGGCGTCACTGTCGAACCACATGACTCTGCTCATCTCCAGAGACGACCGGGCCAGGTATTTACAGAAACACATTGGTATCGTGCTACACGTGGATACCAAACGTGAGCGTATCTGTGCATGAATGAGCGTGAGAAAGAGCAGCCATGTTGGAGTCATAACGTGAGCGTCGAAAAGAGAGTTTGATCCGACGTCCAAACAAAGATGTCCGCCTGCAGCGTCCGGCCTCGTTTCCCGCTGACCCCTGGACATTATGGGATGTTTGTTTTTCCGCTGCGTCGTGTTTAGTCCTCATTGTGTCGCGCCGCGTTTCCGTCCAAACTCACAAACGCAGAGCGACGTCTGGAGAATGAAGACCAGCGTTCTGTCAGAGCCACTTCCATCAGACCTGGTTTAGTCTAGTCCAGTCGCTCGCTGAACCTTTCACACCGAATACACGGTTTATAAATCAGCGTTTAATGCTTATTCGTTGTTTGGTATCCACGTGTAGCAGGAATGGCTGTGAGCGAGATGACGCTGTAATCCAAATATGGTCATTTCCTCCACACGTTACAGACTCCACTCAGTTTCTAATTCCCAGCCTGATTTATTTCGCTTTGAAAATCCATAATCCCCTTGAAAAAAAAGAAAAAATCTTTGTAACTGATATATATATAAACAAAATTAAAACGTAAATTTAAACCTGGCTCTATTATTTAGATTTTGAAAATATCTGCAATATTGGCCATTGTTATGCATAGAATGACCGACAAATTTTTCCTCATATTTATATTTATAATGTTCAGCAAAAGTTTAAAATTGATTTCTGTGAATTTAATTGTATCCGTATTCGCCTGCAGCGTTTCGCCTTAGATCCTCTTGCCTGGACCCTGCCCATTCTCTCCAGTTCGGCTTTACCCAAATCTAAAAGCTTCTTTAAAAAAGTGTCAAAATAGACCTCGAAACGAGGATGAAAAATGTGACAAAAAAGTGAGAAAAACACGATAGAGACAAAAACAAGAAAACCTGACAAAAATGTGTGAAAAAAAAGACACAAAAATGTGATAAAACAAATAAAAAAACGTGACAAAAAAAGAGACTATCAGTTTGGTCGGTCTTAGCTTTCAAATGAGGCAGGACACTGGCCTAAAGTCTCCAGTCCAGAAGCTTTTAGATTTGGGTAAAGCTGAACTGGAGAAGATGCACTTTTAACCCCCACCTGAACCGAGCACATTTTCTCCAGTTCGGCTTTACCCAAATCCAAAAGCGAAAATGCATAAAAATAGAGACAAAGACTCGCCGGAAAAGCAACAATTACACAATAAAAAAATGACCAAAAAAAACACAAAATACGACAAAAACTTGACAAAAAACAGTTTTGTATTGGTCACGTTTTTGTTGCATTTTCATCCTCATGTTTGCCGCTATTTAACACTATTTTCCAGAAGCTTTTAGATTTGGGTAAAGCCAGACTGGACTAAATGTGTGGGGGTTAAGGGGTTAAGGCAGTTTGTCCTCGAACGCCTCGCTGTTGTTGTTGCCTGTGACAGAGAGGATCATGGGAAACGTAGTCCGGCTAAAAATAACCTCCAACAAATCCGCTAAATCCGCCTTTTCCCGAAACATCACCTTTTCATTAAACGCCGCCGTGACGTAACGCCGGCTCAGCTCTGGGGCTGAAGTATCGGAGTATATAGTACTTTTACTTTACTTAGTTACATTTTGAGATGAATACTTTTCACCTCACTACATTTTAGAGCCAGTGTCTGAACTTTCTACTCAGTGGGATTAAGTAAAAACTTTAGAACAGAGGTGGTCAGATTTACTACAGTACTGTACTTAAGTATTTGAGGATCTGTACTTTACTCGAGTTATACTTGTGTTGAGAACTACTTACTTTTACTCCACTACATTTGAAAGACATTTCTATAAAGGCTTCAAAGTAAAAAGTCAATTTTGTTCATTTGTAAAGCCTAATGATGCGCACTCCAGACCAGTAGGTGGCGCTGTGCAGACGTACTGTCAAATGCAACAACTCGAAACAAATCAAGCACTGATTCAAACAGATTTATACTTTCCACTTTGAATACTCCAGTACTTTTACTCATGCACCTTTTACTGGAGTCATATTTGTCCAGTAGTATCAGTACTTTTACTCAAGTAATGAAGTCATGTCCTTTTGAAAGAGTAACTGCGCTGGGAAATCTTTAAATCTAAATAAAAAAAAATATAGCCTTGATCATAACTGTTATGACATCACATCGTTACTCTGCACTGTCCTGGAGCAACCGCTTAACCCCCGCCTGAACCGAGCACATTTACTGCAGTGTGGCTTTACCCAAATCTAAAAGCTTCTTGAAAAAAGTGGAAAAAAATTGGCAAAAATGGGACATACACGCGTGAAAAGGGCTGTGGGAAAAAAAGTTTATAAAAGCGATGACAGTGTGACAACAACGCAAAGAAAGTGTTTAGATGAGTTTTACAGATTTGGGTAAAGCTGAACTGCAGATAATGCGCTCGGTTAAGGCGGGGGTTAAGAGGTTAAGAGAGAATCTTCCGTTCCTCCACTGGACAAAGGCAGGACTGTGTTTTGCTGTGTGATTCTCTCAGCGGCCACAAGAGGGAGACAGAGGAGAGCCATTCACACAGAGCCCGTTCTGACGCTTTAGAAAATCTTACAACGAATCTTATCAAAAGGTTGCATTCACGTGACGTCACAACATTTTAAACAGCCTATGATTTACCATGGAGTTGGTAAAGATAAGAATCCTATTGTGGTAACTATGGTAACGGTCAAAATGCTGAATTTCTGACTTGGTTTATGGTTATTATCTCTGTGATTCCTGGATCTATCCACATGAAACTAAAACAGGCACAAAGTTCAGCGTCCTCTCTGTCCACACATTTATGTCTCATTAAAGGCGTCAAAAATAGTATCTGTATGAACATGAGCCTTGTGAGGTTCCGCATTAATCTGAAGGAGGTTTTTTTTTCTCGTCTGTTTCAGGAGGGAGTTCCTGGAGCTGATGGATAAATACGGCTCTCACCACATCACGGCGACGAGACGACTCTCTCCTCCTCAGATCTGCTCCGGTCAGAACAAACAGAAATATAAAACCACAGGAAAAAACACAATCCTCAGCGGGGATCACAAACAGGCGGCCCGCGGGCTAAATCCGGACGCTCCAGAGCTCCTATCCGGACTGTAGCAGTCCCAGTTAATGTTTAGAATTGTTCCGACATTTGTGAGGAAAAAGTCCTTTGTGTGTGAATTCTAAAGATATTTTATCGTTTGTGAACTGGCAACGGACCCCACTTTGGGAACCCCTGCTCCAGAGGCTACAGTAAAATCAAAGTTTGTATTAATGAAGCTAATGCTCTTCCTCCAGCGCCTAAAGTGACGGACAGCTCCTCCTCCTCGTCCAGATCGGAGTCTCCGCAGCTGCTCAGCCCCAGAGAGACCAACGTGTTCAGGTCGGACTCTCGCCTCTCTCCTCTTTCCTCTCGCCTCACGCCTCTCTCCTCTTTCCTCTCGCCTCACGCCTCACGCCTCTCTCCTCTTTCCTCTCGCCTCTCGCCTCACGTCTCTCTCCTATTTCCTCTCGCCTCACGCCTCTCTCCTCTTTCCTCTTTCCTCTCGCCTCACGTCTCTCTCCTCTTTCCTCTCGCCTCACGTCTCTCTCCTCTTTCCTCTCGCCTCACGCCTCTCTCCTCTTTTCTCTCGCCTCTCGCCTCACGTCTCTCTCCTATTTCCTCTCGCCTCACGCCTCTCTCCTCTTTCCTCTTTCCTCTCGCCTCACGTCTCTCTCCTCTTTCCTCTCGCCTCACGTCTCTCTCCTCTTTCCTCTTTCCTCTCGCCTCACGTCTCTCTCCTCTTTCTTCTTTCCTCTCGCCTCACGCCTCACGTCTCTCTCCTCTTTCCTCTCGCCTCACGTCTCTCTCCTCTTTCCTCTCGCCTCACGTCTCTCTCCTCTTTCCTCTCGCCTCACGTCTCTCTCCTCTTTCCTCTTTCCTCTCGCCTCACGCCTCTCTCCTCTTTCCTCTCGCCTCACGCCTCTCTCCTCTTTCCTCTCGCCTCACGTCTCTCTCCTCTTTCCTCTCGCCTCACGTCTCTCTCCTATTTCCTCTCGCCTCACGTCTCACGCCTCTTACCTCTTTCCTCTCGCCTCACGTCTCTCTCCTCTTTCCTCTTTCCTCTCGCCTCACGTCTCTCTCCTCTTTCCTCTTTCCTCTCGCCTCACGTCTCTCTCCTCTTTCCTCTTTCCTCTCGCCTCACGTCTCTCTCCTCTTTCCTCTTTCCTCTCGCCTCACGCCTCACGTCTCTCTCCTCTTTCCTCTCGCCTCACGCCTCTCTCCTCTTTCCTCTCGCCTCACGCCTCTCTCCTCTTTCCTCTCGCCTCACGTCTCTCTCCTCTTTCCTCTCGCCTCACGCCTCTCTCCTCTTTTCTCTCGCCTCACGTCTCTCTCCTCTTTCCTCTCGCCTCACGTCTCTCTCCTCTTTCCTCTCGCCTCACGTCTCTCTCCTATTTCCTCTCGCCTCACGTCTCACGCCTCTTACCTCGCGCCTCTCTCCTCTTTCCCATTTCCTCTCGCCTCTCGCCTCTCTCCTCTTTTCTCTCTCCTCACGCCGCTCTCCTCACGTCTCACGCCTCAGGCAGCTTTACCTCGGGTTCCTCTGTCTCTCGTTGCAGCGACAGTGTGATCCAGCTGATCTGCGTTTCCAAAGCGTCCGGACTCGGGCTGGTCATTCGGGGCGGGGCTAACAGAGTGGACGGACCAATGGTGTTCATCCAGGAAATACAGCTGGGCGGAGACTGCCACAAGGTAAACGCAGTACGTTTGAGGCGCTGCAGGTGAAGACCTTCAGCTTCATTAAGACCTGTGGGATTCTCCTCAGGACGGACGACTGCAGGTCGGAGATCAGCTCGTCTCCATCAACAAAGAGTCCATGATCGGAGTCACGTTCGAAGAGGCCAAAATCATTCTGTCCAAAACCAAGCTCAGGTCTGTGCCGGATGCCCTCCCGTACCCCTGTGCTCCTGCAGTGGGAGATGGGTATCATGTATTTGAGAACGTTGTAGAGGTATTTGTACGCAGAACTTTATCACTTCCCTTTGAGTAATGTTATTTTGATTTATCTAAATAGTTATGCGAGTTAAACTTTTGTTTGCTCCACTGTGAGTGAATCTGGAATATGAACATCTGGTGCTCATGCTCTCCCGGTTCCTGCGTAGGTTTACCCACCACTAAAACATGTACAATAGTCCAGGGTGAATGCTGTGTGTATGTGTGAATGAATGGCAGAGGTGGGAGTAAATTGCTAAATGCAAATCTCTAGTCGAGTCCGAGTTGTGAAGGTCCAATTCTCAAGAAAGTCCAAGAGACTTGGCTCAGATGTGAGTGATGTGGGATTTGAGTTGAAAATGCTGTGCACAATGGGACGGGGCGTCTGGTCCCACTCGTTACTGCAAGTCATGGGGAGTCCTCGGCCTCAAGTCCAAGTTAAGTCTCAAGTCACAAACAGGCAAGTCAAAGTCAAGTTGTTTTGGAGCATTGGTCAAGTAAGTCTCAAGTCCCGAAAATTACGCCTCGAGTCTCCCACCTCTGATGAATGGTGGTGGTCAGAAGGTCCCTTACCTTAAACTTACACCCTGTGTGTATGAAGAGAATATAAATAGTCCCATGTAGAGCACGTTGTGAAGATGTCCATGAAAGGCTTTATAGAAATAAATTCTTCTTTTCTAATTTTGGAACTTAAAGTACTGCCAGTTCACAGGGTCAGGAACTAATATAGCATTAAAAAGGATTAAAGTTCCCCCTTGAGTAAGCCACTCTGGCGCCCTCTGCTGGTGGACTAACAAACCCTTCCTGTCGTCCCCCTCAGGCCGGACCCGACCGTAGAAATCGCCTTCATTCGCCGCCAGTTCCCCTCTGGCTCCGGCCCCCATAGCCCTCCCACCGTGGCGCCTCAGACCCGGCCCCCTGGTCACTCAGCGGGACCGGCCCAGAACAGGACCCTCCTCCTGGGTCTGGCTCACACTCTGCCCCCCTCGGCTCAGCCCCAGACGCCGCTCCTCACGAGAATCAGCCGGAATCCACCGACCGAGACGCTGCCCGAGGTCAACGTCAGTGAGGTACTGCTACTGCTGCTGCTACTACTACTACTACTACTACTACTACTACTACTACTACTACTACTACTACTACTACTACTACTGCTGCTACTACTACTACTACTACTACTACTACTACTACTACTACTACTACTGCTGCTGCTACTGCTGCTACTACTACTACTACTACTACTACTACTACTACTGCTGCTACTACTACTGCTGCTGCTGCTGCTGCTGCTACTGCTACTACTACTACTACTACTGCTGCTACTACTACTACTTCTGCTGCTACTACTATTGCTACTACTACTACTGCTGCTACTACTGCTACTACTACTACTTCTGCTGCTACTACTATTGCTACTACTACTTCTGCTGCTACTACTATTGCTACTACTACTTCTGCTGCTACTACTTCTGCTGCTACTACTATTGCTACTACTACTTCTGCTGCTACTACTGCTACTGCTACTACTACTACTGCTGCTACTACTACTACTTCTGCTATTGCTGCTACTGCTGCTGCTGCTGCTACTGTTGCTACTACTACTATTGCTACTACTACTACTACTGCTACTGCTACTGCTACTACTTGCCTCTAAACTCAAATGTCTTCTGTTTCAGATCAGAGCGAACACCACAGTGGTTTGCATAGAAACAGAGACGACAAACATGGGTACGTCTCACTGCAGTTTTACGCTTTCATCTTAAAGCTACGCTGTGGAACATTCCAGGTTATACAGAAGAGCAATTCTGAGATGTGTGGCTTGTTTCCTCCCCTTAAAATCTTAGTTTTAATGCCAGAGTAAAAAAAGGCCCAATTCTCTTGTACAGCGGATTAATTGATGTTGATGTTCCAGAAGTGACTCCAACATGGCTCCCTGGTCTTTCCCACGCTTATTCATTCACCAATACTGACATGTTTGGTATCCACGTGTAGCACGAAAGGTTCTTGTCCATATTTATGACAGTAATCTACAGTCATCACCTACAGCTTCTCTGTTTCGTACATAGCTGACGACCTTCTCTCGTCTCCAGACCTGGTCCAGCCCAAATGCAGCGAGCTGAAATGGGACCACCTCCTGCAGGTCTGTCCTCCTCAGAACACCTGAGAACTCTGTGAATGTGTTGTATTCATGGGTTTCACGTTTCAGGCGGTGGAGCTGCTGGGACTGAAGCCCTCCGAGTCCCAGATGCAGGCTCTGAAGTCCAGACTGCACCCGGACCAGGACGGGATCGTGGCTCTGACGGGTGAGAACACGCTTCAAAAACTCCATAATCAATAAATGGGACCGATATTTACGCTTTGGAAAACGTGTTTGTGAATCAAATCTTGCACCACGACGAATAAAGAGATCTGGGTCAAACTGACTGAAAAAAGATCTGGCTGTTTTCACCACTGACCTTTCGTGGAGCCCCACCCCCCTTAGTTACTGTTGCCACGCCCGACAAACAAATGGTAAAACACGACCAGAGCAACAGATTGCCGTGCGTGTCAGTGACCTTTTTTAGAGCGATACCGCCGCGATATCCTCCAGATCGAGGCCAAAGGGGTCACAGTCTGCAATGGAGGGATATACTCAAGTTACTAAACTGTCCAAAAAAGGATTAAGGACTATTGGCACTAAAGCACAGACAGGTCTCCATCAAAAACAGAGAAACCTTCTGATCTCTTCCTTAAATGCAACAGCACCGCCTTGTGGACCAGTCGTGCACTTGCGCTGCCCGGTAAGAACCCTCCTACTTTTTTAGTATTTCTAAAAATAGGAACCGGATTTCTCCGGTGCGCTAAAGTTAGCTAACGCTAGCTAAACCTACAGGTGCCACAGTGACAAAATACACACTACTTTTATCATAAAGGGCAAGGCCGTGGGAACCCAGGATGCAGATGGCACTGCAGCACCCCCTGGTGGATAGTTTGTGAACTGCAGGCAATATTAATAAATCGTAAATATGCACAGAAAAAGCATATTTTGGGTACATTTTGTCCCTCAGCACCCCCTAACTAAAATGTCTTCCGACGGCTCTGATAAAGGGAGACAAGAACACGTGTGACTGTAAGGCTTGTAAAAGTTCACCGCCGCAGTTAAAGTTACAGCTCCAGTGTAATGTTATGTGACTGTCAGTAGCTTCCTAAGGCTAACACCTTAGCATGCGGCTAGGCCCTAGCCTTACCTTATAGCAGACGTCTGCTTGTTTATTTTGGAGACATTGTTTGATCCATTGTAGGCAGTGCTCAGGTTGTGTTTTCACGTTGGGAAGGGAAATAACTGGACTCCCCCAGACACACTCTTGTCGTACCTAGTGTCCGAGTTACATCCTCCATAGGCAGGTCGCTTCACCATTTTGCTTCTTCTTTGTCTGGTCGAGTTTTTGGTGGTTAGCAGCAAAAAAAAAAAGTGCATCTGCTCAGTGCTGGTATGTCCCATTGTTTTGCATTGGAGGTCTGCGACTTGACGGACCTGGCTTCATAGTAACTAGGATGTCTGATTGGACAATTACTGTTTTGGGGCGGGGTTTTGCGAAAGGTCAATTTAAATTCGGTTCGAACTGTTCACCTTAAAAGAGCCATTCAAAAGAGCCGCTCGATCATTACTCTAAATATCAAATATCTCTGTGTGTGATCGGAGCTTTTTGTCTCGTGTTTTGAAATTACAAAAGTTTCTCAAATCTAGTAAGTACCCGGCTTTAATGTAACGATGAAAGGAAGAACTCAAAAGCCCAGTGGGAGAAAAGAGAAACCCACAGAAGGAGAGATCCAGTCCCATGGAGGGACAGGCTGTAATAGACCCAGGGCTGAAGGGAGTCCCTTTGCCTCCTCACAGTCCTGGTTTTGGTCTGGTTTCAGATTTGGAGGCCGCGGTTGGAGAGTTGTTCAGGTCTGAGCTGGATCACGAAGGAGCTCGGTCTGAAGATCTGCCACCGCCGAACGACGCCAACGACCGGGTGAGACTCACAACTCCACGTCCAGGAGAGGAGACTGAAATACTGAAATACGAACTGCTGAGCTCGCACAGCAAGCCCACACATTTGAGAACATGTTTGGAGAACCTTAACTCCAGGATCAGCAGCTTTTAGACAGAATGAGAGACTCTGATATACTCGAGTATTTTCCACTAATACTTCACTTCCATGAGTAGTGAAGTAGAAACATTTGCTTTAATTGGAGTAATATTTGACCAGAACTAGAGCTGTTAAATTTTTTCCCAATACCAGTGCTTTAACAATACTTGGTTTTCGATACCGATACTGAAATATCTGTTGCCTAGATCCAGAAAACAATATCGGTTTCATCTCAAGAAACGTGTGAAAAATGGGGGATAATTTGGGGGAAAATGGGAGAAATTGTGACAAATAATTTGAAAAAAATTGGGCAAAAATAGGGAAAAGGTGGAATAAATTAGGCGGAAAATTTGAGGAAATAAGGAAAATATTATTAATAAAAAATGAGCAAAAATGAGGGGAAAAATTGGGATAATGAGAAAAAATTGAGGCAAGAATTTTTAAAAAAGGGAAAAAATGTATGCAATAATAAAACATTTTAAGAAATTGGGGGGGCTGAAAACAACCAAGTCACTTGCTTTAATGTTGTCCCTGGACCAACAGATTTGTTTGTCTATCAACACTTTCATACCCAGTAGCACCGACACTAAACCAGCCGTAACCAGGGCACCGTTTGACCCGCTGCTGTTTGTGTCCTGGTGGTGAGCGGCGTATATGGACCAATCGTATCTGTTTAATGATTTCCCCTGAGCTCAAACCAGTTCAGATCAATGAAAACAGCCCCTGCTCTGGTTTATAACCCCAGAGTCACGTCAGAACCTTCAGAACCTAAACCCAGCCCCGGTTCTTCTCCCCCGCAGCCGTCTGGGTCGGACTCGGACGACGCCGAGGACATGGAGCGGCTGAGGAAGGAGCACATCGAGGCCCTGAGGGAGGTCAAGCGGCTGCAGGTCGGTGAGAGGTCGGAGGTTTGTGTGGGCTTTTCTGTTTTCAACAGCGCTTCGTGTGTTTTTTTAAAATTCAGGAGCAGCTGTCGGAGTCTCAGAGAGCGCAGCACACGCTGGAGGAGGAGAGGAACGCTCTGCGGCAGGTGAAACATCTGACCATTAGAGAAGGTGTCGGCAAACTTTAGTTAAAACAATACAACAAATAATGCTTGCAATTAGTGCTGTAGTGATTGAGGTATCGCGTAAATTATTCAAATTTTTTTTATCTATTCTAAATGTCCCTTGGATTATCATTTTAATACTCTAATACTCTATCGGGTTCCTCGAATATGCGACAAACTGCATTTTTTACCCTCACATTGTTGGTTTTCACACTAGTGCCCCTCAAACTAGGCTGTGTTTGTTGAATCCAGTGTTATGGGGTAAATGCATCATTAGCATGTTTTGTTTCCTCGAGTTTAGATGAAGTCTGCAGCTCTAGCAAATCTGAAGTTCAACATTATGGTCGTTTACATTTGACAACATTTAGTGCGGCACTCGGATAAAATAAAAATGAAGATAAAAGAAGTCACTGCACTCAAAAAAAAATAAAAAAAATAAAACATCTTAATTCAGTTGAAATAAAACTGTTTCTAATTTAAGTGTAAATAATTGCCCCATTGACAGATTTCTTGAAATGAGACTCTCAAATCAAGAACAAAATTTATTATTTCGTGAAACTTATTTCAAGATTACATTTTGCAGTGTACTAGGCATAAAGGACCCAGCTTGTAAACAAACAGCAGCTGATGAGCCCCCACACCTGCAGCACAGGGGAGGCGTCACAGGAGGAGCTGCGCAGGAGACGGAGGAAGGGGGAGGTGGAGGAGCTGACCAGTGCAGGACACCACGCTCTGAAACCACAGCGGCTCAGGACTAACCCCGCATCTGACCTCAGCAGTGTACAAAATAAACCACTTACTCACTCGATCATTGAAGCGTGTGTTCGGCTCCTGCTGCTTCATTAGTCTGAGGTCAGTTTGCAGCTGGGGGCCCCTCTCTCAGTGTGGGGGCCCCCGAGGACACAGCCGGGGGCCGTTATCCAACCTGTGCGTCTCGTCGTAACTCTCCCCGTGCCGCATTACGAGATCGGAGCTGGTTTTTCCTCCGAGGCTCCGGGGGGCGTTTTCACTCGGTGTTTGTTTCCAGGAGGTGAAGTCGGCGTTGGAGGAGGGCCGGGCGCTCAGGACGCGGGCGCAGCTGGCGGAGGCGGCGCAGAAACAGGCGCGGGGCATGGAGATGGACTACGAGGAGGTCATCCACCTGCTGGAGGCCGAGATCGCGGAGCTGAAGACCCAGAAGGACCAGCCGCTCGGAGACAGTCAGGTACGTCCACGGCAGAACCCGCCAAAGTAAAGCGCTGCAGAAAATGGGTTTCAAAGTAAAGCGCTGCAGAAAATGGGTTTCAAAGTAAAGCGCTGCAGGAAACGGGTTTCAAAGTAAAGCGCTGCAGAAACAGGTTTCAAAGTAAAGCGCTGCAGGAAACGGGTTTCAAAGTAAAGCGCTGCAGAAACGGGTTTCAAAGTAAAGCGCTGCAGAAAACGGGTTTCAAAGTAAAGCGCTGCAGGAAACGGGTTTCAAAGTAAAGCGCTGCAGGAAACAGGTTTCAAAGTAAAGCGCTGCAGGAAACAGGTTTCAAAGTAAGAGTAAGAAACTTCAAAAACACAAACGAGGTCGACTGATATGGGGGTTTTTGTGACAGCCGCTCGCTGCAAAGTCAGATCCCAGATGAGTGCGATTCACCTCTTAGCCCCCACTTGAACCGAGCACCTTTTCTCCAGTTTGGCTTTACCCAAATCTAAAAGCTTCTTGAGAAAAGCGTCAAAAACAAGACAAAAAAGCGATAAAAATTGGCAGATGTGCTGAAAAAAAACTACTATTATTTTGTCGGTCTTAGCTTTCAAATGAAGTGTTACTCTGGCCTATAGGCTGTGAGCTCCGTTCATTAAGCTTTTAAGATTCAGGTAAAGCCGGACTGAAGAAAATGTGCTCGGTTAAGGCGGGAGGTAAAGGGTTAACCGAGCACATTGTCCAACAAAAGGCTTAAAGCAGAACTAACGTGTTTACCTTTAATAAATCCTCTCCGTCGTCCCTCTGGGGGCAATACAAGTGTTAATGGGATGATTGGGGGGTCTTTCATCTCCCCCTGGTGTCTCTTGCCAGAAAACAACAATTGAAACTTGCCTGCCTCCGGGTCGGAGTCACCAATACACACTAATGGAATCACGAAGAAGAAGCGCCACTTAAACCGTATTTACAGCCAAGTTTGAGTGAAATAAATGATCTCCATTGTGTAACTGGATGAACGAGATCCCTCTGTCCCTTTGTCTTTTCTGTCAGCGTAGTATTTACTCTCACGGACAATAGGTTGCGTTCACGTTATAGAATTCTATTTCAGTTGAAGCAGGTGCCAATACAACTCTATGGGAGAGAAACCGTTTTTGAAAGAAATTTCCAAAAAGAAAATGTCCAAATGTTTTCTCTGATCATCGTGTGACAGTGAGTGGATTCACAAACCTGACGTGTGAATGTTATGGCTGAAAGTCCTTTCTACTGGCCAACATCAAGCACATGTTTTTGAATATTGTCTCCACTTCTGGACGCCTTTGTGAAGAAATAATTATAAAATATGTTCATATCTGCTGAAAGACATGACTTTGAACTTTGTGACAGCTTTTGTTTCATGTGAATTGGCCTCAAGAATTACAGAGAAATTAGCAACGATTTAAGACTAGAAATCTGCATTTTGAGCGTTACTATGGTTACGGCCATTGAATTTTCAGTTGCTCCGCCTCCATGTTAAACTATAGGATCTTTAGAACGTTGTGATGTCACGTGAACGCCACCTATTAATGAGTAAAAAAAAAACATGCTACGACACCTGCAGTGGCGCTTATGGCCTCCAGGGGCATGAGTTACTTAGTACTGCTTTGATGACCAGAGTTTACTGACTATAGGCCAGAGTAACGCCTCATTTGAAAGCTAAGCCCTACAAAACTCATCGTAACTTTTTGTTGCGTTGTTGCCGCGTTTATGTCACATTTTTAGGTGTTATTTGTTTTGTTTTTTCATCACTGTTTTTGTCACATTTTAGTTGCGTTTTCATCCACGTGTTCGTCTCTTTTTCTTCAAGGAGCTTTTATAGAACCCGCGCTCGGAGTTCAGAGTTTAAAGTTAATTCCACAGATAAATCCTCTTCCTCGCCTCACTGGGAACAGTTTTGCTCATTTGTATTTGATATGAGCTCCTGATCGATCCCCGACCTACATAACGTATTCAGGCCGATGTTACGCGGCGCGGCTTTAACGACCGCCCTCCGTCTGGGCTCGTCTCTTACGGGACAGTTTCGATCGTTGTTAAACGTCTCTGACCCACATTCGGCCCGACAACAAAGGAGTTGAAATGGTGAGTCAGACCTGGGAGAGCGGCTGTTACGGTAAAGGAATAAGGAAATGAAACTGAAGCAGATCCAGAGCGTAATCCCAGCGAGGGCCAAGGCCGTTTTCAATACACCCATTATTCCGTCGTTTCAGTGCAATAAATACATGAAGTAATGGCGTCCATTTCTCGTGGTTCAAAGCTCAATAAATCTGGTTTTAAGTTTTAAAAATCCCTCTGACAAAAACGTCAAAGGCCTTGTGGTAAAGTAAATAGTCCAAACTCATTTCTAACTTCCAAATTCTTTTCAGGGACGAGTTTCAAAGCACTTTTTCACAGCCTGGCAGGGCCACATTTCAGGGCCACTGTCACAGAAATGCAAACGAACATCGATTAAGTCCACGGACCGTAGATGCACGAAACTGATGTAGACGGTAAAGTGTGGAGACTCATGGATATATTCTTTAGCCGCTGCTGTCTCCCACAAAGGAAATGACCATATTTGGATTACAGCGTCATCTCGGTCACACCGTGCTACACGTGGATACCAAACATCAGTATTTGTGCAGGAGCTGAGGGAAAACAAATCAGGTTAGAAATCTAGGAGTGATGGTGAACTTAAACAGCCACATCAAGAACATCATCAGCTTTTTACCATCTGAAAAACATTAAGATCAGAGGAATAGTGTCAAAACCAGACTTGGAGACACTCATCCATGCATTTGTCTCCAGCGGGTTAGACGACTGTAACGGCTGCTCACTGGCCTTTCTAAACGAGCTGTTAGAGCTGCAGAACATCCAGAACGCTGCTGCTCGAGTCCTGACAAGAACCAGGAAATACCACCATATTAGTCCAGTGCTCCGGTCTCTGCACTGGCTTCCTGTCACTCAGAGAATAGAATTTAAAACAGCTCTGCTCGTGTACAAGTCTTTTCATGGTTTAGCACCAAAGTCCATCTCTGACATGTTAGAGCCGTATGAACCATCTCGGGCCCTGAGAACTTCAGGGCGGGGTCTCCTGGTGGTTCCTAGAGTCAGGACTAAACACGCTGAGGCTAAAGCTAAAATCTGGAACAGTCTTCATGAGGATGTGAGACAGGCCTCAACTCTGACAATGTTCAAATCCAGGCTGAAAACAGCTCTTTTTACCCGAGCAGATGAAAACTGAAAGTATTTTATCTGCACTCTGGCCTTTTACTTTTACTGTCATTGATTAATTTTTATGTTGATGTTTTATTGCTTTTCTTTGCTTTCTTGTAATTTTATGCAACTATGAAGCACTTTGAAATGCCTTCTACTTTTGGGTTGTGCTCTACACATAAACTTGCCTATTTGTGAATGAATAAGCGTGTGTGAAAGACCAGGGAGTGACACAGCCATGTTGGAGTCACTTCCTTGAAAACTACGGCTCAAAATAAATATAAAATAAACACCGTGAAGGAAAAAGTTAGTTTTTTTACTCAGACATTAAAACTAGACCTGTCTCTCTAATGATATATTCTGTGTACTGATGAAAAGGATCTGTGTCGTTCCCAGGAGGACGAGGAGGTGCAGGAGCTGAGGAAGAAGATGGCCGTTCTGGAGTGTCAGCTGCGAAAGAGCGACGCCAGCAGAAAGAGCTTCGAGTCGTGCACCGGGAACCTGCTCAGCTTCATCGACGTGAGCAGGGCCTTTGTACAAGACCGTTTACCGTCATTTAAACGATCTCTGAAGTGTCAACGTCTCTTCACAGAACGTCCAGGAGTTCCTGTTGGAAAACCACACGCCGCCAAAAAGCCACAGGTAACGACCGCTAGTGCCCACACTGATGAGTTCTGGAAAGTCGTGTCGTAATCTCTGTAATCTCTGGTAAGGTTCGAAGTTTCTGAGCCGTTTCATTCTGTCTGAACACTGCCCTCTTGTGGACAAACTTTATTATCGCGACGTCTCGTGAACACGACTGAAGCGCCGAAACACACGTGTGGCGGTTTTATTATTGATACAGATGTTTGAAGGATCGAGTCAATCACAGGGCGAGGAATACGAGTCATTTTCTTTGTAACGCGGGTCTGTGTGGGCGGAGCTCCAGTGGGCGGAGCCTCAGTCACCTGCGGCTCAGAGGGCAGGGCATCAGTGTGCAATGTTTTTATTTCAGTCAGGGCGTTTTCACACGGGCGCGAGTTAGGTCGACCTGAAGGGGCTTTCGACCCGAGGGTCTAAACGGCCGCTCCGACCCAGGAGGTCTCGGAGCCCGAGTCTGAGCGGCCGTGGCGTGAATGCGGCCGACGTCTGGCTGAACTATGAGGACGTTTGGATCACCGCTCTGACGAGGCAAAATGGATCCACTTTAAATCATCAAGATGCGCCGCTCTTTCCCGTCTTCCTGCTGCAGTGAAACTTTCCTCTCCATGAGCCGATGAAAGAGCTTTTCTCCTCCTATAACCCTCACTGAACTTAACCACGAGGGAGAGGAGTGACCGGCGCATCACGGCGGTGCTTTGACAGGTCGATGTCATGGGAACAGCTGATCGTTGTTACGTGGCTGACGGTGTGATGTTTGGTGTGAACACGGACTGAACTTTCTTTGGAGTAAATGCAGTTGGAGCTCAGGCGGTCTCAGGGTGACCTACAAGACTCAGTCAGAGCTAATGTAGCCGCCGTTTGCTATAGAGGGAGCTCCTCGCATTTCCCTCGCCTGCAGCCGTCCACATGTGCTTTAGTATCTCCTCAAAAGCAGGACCTTGTAAAGCAAAAGCAGCGCAGACACTTTCACCACGTGAACGCGGTTAAACGGGGAAATGTTTTCTGGCTCTATGGACCAGAAAACCCCCGAGCTTTAGCGCCGCTCACGGCAGCAGTGAGACGCTCTGAGCCGATGACTTGCGTTTGCTCCGGAGCGCCGGGTTTTAGGCCCATCACTGTGTGACTGGATAGCCTTATAGTTTAACGTTCTTAGCTTATTTTTTATCTTAATTCTGTGTTATATGTTTTATGTCGCACGTTTGCACCAAGTAAAATTCCTAGTTTGTAAACCTTGTTCACAAACCTTGGCAATAAAACGAATTCTGATTCTGATTCTGACAAAGTCCTTTCACGATTCTGAATATCGTCTCCGCCTTTACGAGACAGTCATGTGACCTTGGTTCATCTGTGTTTGAAATGTGGATAGGTCCAGCCATTTCAAAGTCCAAAACGTGTTGTTACTACAATAGGCTCTATTTTAAATGATAGGCTGTTTACAATAATAACAAACCCCAGACGGGTCCTGGGACAGAGAGGACATTGGCTCTTAATGAGCGCTCCCGCTGAGTCGGCGTTAGTTCATCGGTGCAGACAGAGCAGTGGGCGGGGCTCACAGCTGGAATACATAGTCAGGGATGTGGTTCCATTTTGTTACTGAATAAAAAAATCCATACCACAACAGAAACAGAAAGAAACCCTTTAAATATAAACTATATTTGCTTGTTTCCTTTTATCCACATTGCAGAACAATTCAACACTGTTAGTCTATGTGGTTTGACCATGTTCTTGTCTCATGTGTTCTCTCTGATTAACCTCTTAACCCCCGCCTGAACCAAGCATATGTTCTCCAGTTTGGCTTTACCTAAATCTAAAAATGTGCCGGGAAAAACAACAAAAGAAGTTACAAAAAAACACGACTTAAAAGTGGCCAAAAAAGAGATAAAGACGCGATGAAAACATGATTAAAAAAGACCAAACAAAAACACCAAAATGTGACAACACAATGAAAGGGGGGGTCGTGGGCAAAACCTTTTCCATGAGACGTTGTTCTGCAGTGGTGTTACAGTCTTTATCGTCCCACCGAAACGGGGAGAAGCAGTTCCGCCTTGACGTTAATGTTGAAACCAGGCCCGTGTGTTCCCTTTGTCGGGCAGATTCTGCAGGACAAACAGACGTTTCCTCAGAGCTGAGGACGAGCCGGACACCTGGCGGACAGCTGGATTTAATCCTTATTGTTATGGCAGACGTGGACAGAACGTACTCGCTGTAAACAAGGCGTTACCCTGGCATTTATTTGAAAGCTAAGACCTAATTTGCATCGTTACATCATTGCACTGTAATAAAAACTCAAAAGGAGCAGGCCGAAGCAAGAAAGCTTATTAGTGCCTACCCCCCATTCAAAGTGATTCCTTTTATGCATTTCAGATTAATTCTGAAATGCATGAAAATACAAAACATAATTGTAAGTCCTTTCAAAAGAAAAGGCCCATCATAGCACTGAGAATATACGTAACTGAAACGCATGTGCAGCTGCAGGTGAATAATAACGTGATAATAACGGTGATACAATCAGCATCTCGTGTGTTCATACAATATAACACTTTATATTAGACATTCCAGAGTTACCCAGACACATGTGCAACACCCTGTGGGTGTGGCCAGTTATGAATCACAATTATGTCCCTTCAACAATTACAATTGTAATAGCCGCATTAATAAAGAAAAGCATTCATGTTTTACAAGAAGAAAATCACATGATGTTTACGAGACTTCCAAAGTAAGAAGACATGGCACGAAAATAGAAATGTATGAGGTTACATTTTATATATATATATATATATATATATATATATATATATACAATTTATTTCCTCTTTCCCGTTCACATAACCATATCCAATCATTTCTTATAAACACCTTTTCTCCACTTTTTCAGTTTTTTTAGGTGCTTTTTCATCACTTTTTTTGTTGCTTGTTTAGTTTTTTATGTTTTTTTCAAGAAGCTTTTAGATTGGAGTAAAGCAGAACTGGAGTTAATGCATATTAATGGATTCAAACATAATCAATGATATTCTGTGCTTCATGGACAAAACACAGACCTGCAAAAAACGTGTAAAACTGGTGGAATATTTCCAGAACATTTCAGTAAAAGATGCAAATGGAAAAGCTTTGGACTGTTGTTAAAGTCGAGCGGTGTCGCTGTTATTAAAGAAATACACATTTAGCGCCAAACTCTGGGCCCGGTCAGGATTGTACGTCGTAATAATATCACATAACATTCCAGACTTATGCAGCACTTCCTCCACGTTGTGCGGATCTGTCCAAAACGTGACCGGTGTTTGCGTCCGTGTTTCGTAAGGCCCTTTATGTCCGAGGACTGAAGTAGCTTCCGCGTCTTCGTTCTGCGTCTTCTGCTCTTCTGGGTCACGTGTCGTCCACTGCTGTCCTCGCTCGGAGCAGGCGAGAGCAGGATGTGCACTGTTTATTGTGTGTAGTAACAAAAGCAGCGGGAGGGAAGTGGGCCACGACCTAGCCCCCCCCCCCCCAGTCTCTGCCCATGTGAGGGAGCACGAAACTGGGCTAAACTCAGACCCTTCACCTTCCGGGAGAGCGGAGGAAAGCGGGGGCCAAGGCCAGAGTCGGGGCTGACGTAAGGTTACCTAAGTGTTGCACTTGCATAAACGTAATCGTTTCTGCCCCACGACGTTTCCAAAAAGGCTTCGAGCCGGATCTCGATTGTGAAAATAGACGGATCTTTTTTCTATTATCCATCCATCTTCTTCCACTTGTCCGTTGCCGCGTCGTGGGGGCAGCTGTTGGAGCTGCACCAGCCCCTATGGCGCCCCCTGCAGGTGGTGGGTCCACAGAAGGACGGCCTCATGGTTCTACCCGGGCCTGTTGGTCTCTCATAAGGGGCTTCTGAACCGCTCTTTGTCTGACCCGTCACCTATAGGACCTGTTTGCCCTGGGAGACCCTACCAGGGGCACCAAGCCCCCGACCACAGAGCTCCAGGATCATTCAGGTCAAACCCTGGGGGTGGGGGCTCCAGGAGGTTTTTTTCTATGAGTTCATATAGGGCACTCATTTACATACTTTGAAATAAATCACTTAAAGAGTGTTATTGGGGGACATAACAAACGTATTTCTGTTGCAATGTTCTTCAGAATGTTTCATTATCATGAAGAACATCAGTGTGGGGGGGGGGGGGGGGGGGGAGTTACTGTATTTGGTTCATTGCCCTTTAAAGGAACAGGTCAGTGTTTTTCCAGACTGAGGTCTGTTCTTCCCTGAGCTTAGACGAGTTGATGCGTAACTGTCTGGTCTTTGTGCGTGCGCTCAGGCACGCACAAGGACCAAAGATGTTGTTAGCATTTGGCCTCTCCCAGTATATTCCTATGGCTCCAAACAAGGGTGAAGTTGGAAGCTACCGCGCTCTTCCACGGGCACAAAGACCAGACAGGTGCGTATCGTCTAAGCTCAGGGAAGAACAGATCTCAGGATGGAAAAACACTGACCGGTTTCTTGAAAGGATTTTTTTTTTTTTTTTTTTTTTACAAAGGTTTATATAAAAGTACTTTCAGGTCTCGCTGGTGTTCAGGATGTTTGGTGATATTGATGTTTGAAAGATCACACCATAGGAAGAGCTTTTGTCATGTGACTGAGCTTTACGTATAGTGGGCGGAGTCAGTCACCTTCAATTTAGTTTGACTAAAAAGTTTGACTAAAAATAACCTTTGGCAACATAAAAACATAGTCCTAGGGTTTATTGGTTATTTTTTCAAGAAAATACTGTAAGTATGAATAACAGGTGCAACGGGAAAACTCCTTAGGTTTATGATCAAATATGGCCCTGCCTTTTTCATGCTTTTTCACTTATTTCACCACGTCCTCCAAAACCAACACATACATCATCACTGAGCCCAATTATTCACCAATAAAATGTGTGAGTTTCATCAACTTACCAGGGTTAGTTTTCAAGTTATGTAAAGAAATGTACCATGAGTTTAGCCAGACTTTTTCAGACTTCAGAGGAAACAGGAAGTGGAGAGCGTGACCGGTCTCTTCTGATTGGTCAAATGCCTTAGAGGCGGGATCTGTGATCTCTTCTGATTGGCTGAGAGAGGACCACATGCTTCTTTACCTTATACTGATGTGCAGCAGGGTTAGGGTTAGTGTAAAGGGTGCGGAAATTAGCAGTAATAGTCACTTGCCCTGTAGACTTAATCTTAACCTCTTAACCCCCACCTGAACCGAGCACATTTCCCCAGCTTAAAACAAAAGGCATCAAAATAGCGACAAAAACGTGACGAAAACACGACACAGAAAAGAATCGTAAACATGAAAAAAAATAAAATAAATGTGAAGACGGTGGTCCACGGTGTGTTTGTGAAGCTCCCGCGTGTTTTCGCTGCGTTGTGTAAACTCTCATTGTGCTCGCCGGAATCTGGGGCAAAAGAAACGCCGTAAGTCAGTGTGTCACGGTCAGCGGGACCCGACCCCCGTTTCACAACAGGGGGTCGCCACGGCAACCGCATCCAGAACAGGGCATCACCGGGAGGAGGAGGAGGAGGTTCACGAGGAGAACCAATAAACGGAGATGAATCAAGGAATTAGCATTATGCAAATGAAGTGAGGCAAACAAACAAAATAAAGAAGCGCTAAAATCACAAATTGGAACAAAGGGCAACAAAAGAGCGACAAAAACGTGCCCGGAAAAGCAACAATAACACACTATAACGAATAACGCAACCACGACAGAAAAAGCAACAAAACATGACACAAAAGAATCGACAGAAACGAGACAAACACACCATGAAAACGAGTCCGAAAAGACGGAAACGTGACAAAAAAATCTGTTTCGTCGGTCTTAGCTTTCAAATGAGGCGTTACCCTGGCCTAGAGGCTGTGAGCTCCAGTCGAGAAGCTTTTGGGTTTGGAGAAAATGGGTTAACCCTCCCTCCGTTAAACGTTACCCAAATCTAAAAAGGTTACAGCCTCATAGTCTATGGGGTAACGCCTCATTTGAAAGCTAAGACCTACTCACTTTTTCATCTCACTTTCGTCGCTCTTTCGTGGCTTTCCTGTTGATTTTTCGTTGCTTTTTAGAAGTGTTTTAGTCGCTCTTTTATTGTGTTTTTGTCGCCCTTTTGCCACTTTCCGGCTTTTAGATTTGGGTAAAGCCAAACTGGAGAAAATCGACCGATGTTTCTACGTTTAAACCTTTTCTGATTCCCCTGCAGCGTCCGGTCTTAAGGGCGTTTGACTTGCATCTCCATGACGATCATTTACCCGTCTTTTGTCCCGGCGCAGTCCGGCGGAGGCGAAGTCGGGCCCGTCCCCGGTGGCGGCTCCTCGGGCGGCGAAGTGGAGCGCGGCGTCGCTGTCCCAGGAGGCGAAGGACCTGAGCCGCACCGTCCGCGCCATCATCGAGGTCGACTGTGAGTTTGGGATTTGACTTCGCACCCGTGAGGCCCCCCGTGTGTTCCCCGACCCCCCCCCGACCCCAAGGCGGTGTCCTCGGTCCGCAGTACTTCCCACAGCGCACTATTCCCTGGGCAGGACGCGTTTGTTGTGGCGTCACCGATATAATTCAACCTCTTACCCCCGACCGTAACCGCATTTCCTCTAGTTCGGCTTTACCCAAATCTAAAAGTAGGGATGGGAACCTCCGGGTACCTCACGATTCGATACGCGATACAAAGCTTACGATAACGATAATCTCACGATACGGCGATACTGCGATAATCGATATATTGCACAAAAATATCCACGATTTTAAACACATGGCCAAATAAAATGGCTTATACTGGAACAAGACCTCATTTACATTTAAATTAACAAGAAACCACTGTCCTATTTAAAAAGGAATAAATCGACGCCAAATTAATCGTATTTATAATTATAAAAAACGATCACTAAAAGTAATATAACTGCGTGACAGTGTTTGGTCCAAGTGCTGCGCTCTGCCGACTGACTTCTTCTGCCTCATTAATATGCATGACCTTGCTCATTAATATGCATGACGTCATCAAAAGTATCGATATTGGAATAAAAAGTATCGTATCGTCCCGCAGTGTAATGCCTCATTTGAAAGCTAAGGCCTACACAAGTGATCTAAGCTTTTAGTTGTGTTTTTGGGGGTACATTCGGACGCAGCCCACGTGTTGTTGTCACTGTCCTGCACGGCTTGTCTAAAACGTCCCTCTCTCTCCCTGTCCTAGCTCTGACCTTCTGAGACCGGCCGATTCCAAAAGGAGAAACACCTCCCGCCCCGTCTGCTCCTCCGCTCCAGCATGAACCAGCATTCACTCACACTCTGACCACAGACCGGACGGAGACGAGGCCTCATGTCCTCACAGGCGCTGTAGCTTTTCCTCTTCCATCTTTCCATCGTGTTCAGGTTAAGACCGAGAGAAGCCCGTTACTCTTTAGAACAACTGCGGGGGATAAACTGAGCTTGGGAAGGAACAAGGTACCGAAACTACCGCCCCCTACTGGAGCTTTGCATTTAAAGGGCTGGGGCACCGTTGGACTATACCAGGCTGGAATCGGGGAAAAAAGATTAGGTCAAAAAAATGAAAGAATCGAAAGCAGGTACCGAGAAAATAAATAAACTTTTATCTTTACAACTAAGTTTTGATGCTGTTGGTCCAGGGACGGGATTAAAGGAAGTGACTTGTTGTTTCAGCTCAAATAAATGATTTTTCCCCTTTAATTTTTTCCTTATTTTTCCCCTCTTTTTTGCCCAATGTTTGCCCCATTTTTTTAAACAATTTTTTTCTTATTTTCTTCCCAAATTTCTCCCCTCAATTTTGCTCATTTATATATTTTTTTACTTTTTTTTTACCCAATTTATTCCCTATTTTTCAACATTTTTTTTCTTATTTTTGTCAATTTTTTTCTTGTTTTCCCAATTTTTCCCCTCATTTTTTTTACCCCAAATTTTCCCCTATTCTGTCCCATTTACTCTTTTTTTATTTTATTTTTTTTTACACTAAATTTTTCCCCATTTTCTCCCAATTATGCCCATTATTATTATTTTTTTTTTACACATTTCCTGAAGACATATTGGAGATGAACCCAATATTGTAAATTTGATCTTCCAAACATTATTGTTCTGTTTTCTGGTTCTAGATGATAAACACTTTAGTACAGGTATCGTTGGTTGGGACGTCTTGGGTCCGGGACTTTAACGCGCCCCTGTACCAGCCTGTTAGTGTAGCGGAGCAGTGGCTCTACTCCGAGCTCCTCTGTCATCATAAACATATCCAACAGAATATTAGACGGTGGAACATCAGCTGCTCTTCCCTGTGTTCTCTCTCTGGTAACATCTTCACATCATATACTCAATAAACCAGTGGAACCCGTTCTCCTTTAGAACCCTGCTGTAGCTGTAGCCGTTTCAAAACCGGGAACTGTTTCATTTAAAAACGTGTTTGGTTTTAAAAGTGTCCTGCGTGAAAACAATGAGGATTGAAGAGCTGGGCTGGTCGAGTTTGTGGGAACTTGCTCGCCGCGCCCTCTGCAGGAAATATTGGGAATTACATATTTAACGATGGAAATAAGCTTTAATTAAGGCGAGACTCTGCAGATGAAAACATGGGTCAATGTTGGGATTTTTTGCTGTTTTTCTCCCTTAACGTGTTTAATGTCAGAGTAAAAATAAAGATCAAACTCTTCCTTTACAATGTTTAACTTTAGATTAAACTGAAATCTCTCCAACATGGCTGCTCTTTCCCACGCCTATTCATTCACAGATACTGACATGTTTGGTATCCACGTGTAGCACGTTTTTGGGAGACAGTTTGGAAAAGTGTAGAAAATGTTTGTAATTTTTTGGAACAGTTTGAATTTTATTGAAGTTTTGAAAAGTTTTGGACATTTTGGGATTTTTTGGGGGAATTTTGAAAAAAAAAATTGGAACAATTTGGAAAATGTCCTCCAATATGGCCGTGTCGCTCGCTGGTCTTTCCCATGCTTATTCCTTCCCAAATACTGGCAAGTTTGGTATCCACGTGTAGCAGGAAAGGCTGTGATGTGAGATGACGCTGTAATCCAAATATGGTCATTTCCTTTGTGGGAAGACTTTACAGGCTCGGACTAAAAAACTAAAACAAATCTTTGTCACCACTATATAACAAACATACATTTAAACCTGGCTCTATCCATTCTTTAGATTTTGTTGCTGAAATTATATTATTTTTTTTTATGCATAAAACGCCTTATTTTTATATGAAAACATAAAATGACAGAAAACTTGCGATGCATGTTTTCCTCATTGATGCCAGTATTCTACAGCATGAGTTTCAAATTGATATCTTTAAATTAAATATTTTTCCCTATTCCCCTGCAGCGTCTCGCCTTAAAAACGAGAAATACAGTTAGGAGCGCTTCAGGAGTAGAAGAAGAAACGACCAAAGTGAACATTTTATCTTGTTATGACACAGATAAAAGTCCCTTTAAAAGCACTTTGAAAGAGAGGTATTTTCAGAAAGAGCAGAAAGTATATTTTGTGTAAGAAACTATTTTTATCGAGATTAAAAAGCGGACGTTGAAGTTTTGAAAATGGAAAGATGTAGGAAAACTGACGACGTTTTTTTTTTGCTGTGTCAAATTTGCCATAAAAATGTGTGGGAAATATTAAACAAGGGTGAAACATCTGGACTCGGACTTGTTTTTTTGAGTAGCCAGTCCCTAGAATCTTGTAGCTGCATTTCCGGCTCGTTTTGGTTTAACAGCCTAATATAAAAACGTTTTCCTTGTAACGATGTTTAAAGTGCATGTGACACATTAGACAAAATCTTTGCTAAAACATAGTTAACACAATTTTATTTAGTTTGACAATTTTTGTGATGTTTATAGTGTCACTTCCTTATTGGACACTGACAGGAAGTGACATAGATAGAGGCAAACAATTTTAAACTGTTGCCGTGCCGACCATGTTATGTCAATAGGAAATGAGTCAAACTGATGTACGTTAGTGATGATGTCATCGCTCCACTTCCGGGTCCAACTAAACTTTAGCCCTGTTCGTTATAATGGGATTTAGCTGATTTAACCTGCTGTGATCCTGCCATCGGATCACATAGAAATATCACATTTACTCTGGGTTTATCTTTAGTGATGTTTTTCATTAATTATCACATTTTTTCATACACAATGAAGGCCATCTATTTTCTTCCGGGGCCAGGTCGCGGAGGCAGCATCTGAGCAGAGATGCCCAGACGTCCTGATCCACACACACCTCCTCCAGCTGTTCTGGGGGGACCCTGAGGCGACACCAGGCCACAGAGACATAATCCCTCCAGCGTGTCCTGGGTCTTCCACAAGGCCTCCTCTCAATAGGTCCTGAACACCTCCCGAGGGGGGCGACCAGGAGCTAACAGATGCTGTGTTTGTCAATGTATTTCTCAACCATCGGCACAATGGTGCCCAGTCAGAAAGAAAGAGGAAAAAAAAGACATGGACAGAATTGAGCCCATGATCTCGTGTTCATGAGCCGGCGCTCGACCTACAGAGCTAAACGGGTGAGGCCACCCCTGCTGCTGCACCTACATGGATGTTTGCAGAACAGGAGGTCACGATCACGAGGTCATGATTTACAGTTTATGTTGCATCTACTGAATCATTTTGTAATAAAGACAAATCCGCCTGGGTGCCCAAAGTTTTGAGTGGGGGGTTTGGCGCTGGAGGGGTCGACAGACACAGCCGGGACGGGTTCAGTAAAAGCTGCTGATGGTCTGGATTATAACAGGGCCGTTGCTATGGGACGACGACTTCATGAAAACAAATGAAACCCTGCACTCTCCCTCCCCTCTTGGCTCGACAGCTCTCCTGAACGTGCCTTTCGCGGTCTGTCCCCCCCCCCTGCGGTCTGTTCCCCCCACCCCCTGAGGCCTGTATCGATCCCGGTGTGTTGCGTGAGCGGCACGTCTCTGGAAGTGGGTCAGCGTTATCGCCTTGAACGCTCCGTCGCCAGGAGACCGCGGCCTCTCGGAGTAAAATGCGGATTATCAGAATCTTGCTCCGTACGGTGAGGGAGGGGGGCGAGGGGGGGGGGGGACATAAACACATATAGGCGCCGGTATGAGCCACGAGGAAAGGTCAGGCTCACGTTAAGGGTGATGGCAGATGGAGGGACTTTAAACACATTTTTCATGCACTGGTTTGTGTCTCGTTTTAAAACAGACCGAACTCTCCCTTCAAGGCTCTGCCGCCCGTTCCCATTCACGTCACGCACGGAATCCCCCCGACAACACTCTGTCAGCCAAATATGGTCGTTCCCTCTGTGGAAGACGCCAGCCGCCAAAGTCCACGGGGATGTGCGAGCGTGTGAGCCGACGTTTTTAAACTTTTTTTAATTTCCACACGGCATTAAAAAGGATTTATAATAATAATAATAATTTCTGGAAACTCAAATACACTTATTGCATTATTCAGTCACTCCATACGCGGTGGTGGTAAGCTAATATTGTAGCCACAGCTGCCCTGGGGTAGGCGACCAGTCTGTGCCATCGGCCCACTCGCTCACCTCAGGCTCCCCGCTGAGCTTCAGGGACCTGACGGGATTTAACCAAGCACATTGTCTCCAGTTCGGCTTTACCCAAATCTGGAAGCTTCGGGACTGGAGCTCACGGCCAGATTCAAAACGCTCCGCTCTTGTGTTTGTCCCTGCAGCTCTGCCGTACGGGTGGGAGGAGGCCTACACCGAGCGAGGAGTCAAATACTACATCAGGTAAGACAGCATTCAGTCCTGAGTGTCGGATGCCCTCCCGTGCTCCCTTAAAGTCGTTTTCTTCTTCTTCTTCTTCCTCACCGCAGTCACGTGACACAGAGCACGTCCTGGACTCTGCCCGAACAGAAAACGCCTCCGACCGAAGACACGCCCCCGAAGGAACGAGAGGAGAGGACGTCAGTGGAGACCGAGATGTGAAGAATACAAATACTGCCAACGTTACTCCCGATACTCCCGATACACCGATACTCCCGATACTACCGATACACCGATACTCCCGATACTACCGATACTGCCGATACCACCGATACACCGATACTGCCGATACTGCCGATACACCGATACTCCCGATACTCCCGATACTGCCGATACCACCGATACTCCCGATACTCCCGATACTACTGATACACCGATACTCCCGATACTGCCGATACTGCCGATACACGGATACTCCCGATACTCCCGATACTGCCGATACCACCGATACTCCCGATACTACCGATACTACTGATACTGCCGATACACCGATACTCCCGATACTGCCGATACTACCGATACTCCCGATACTACTGATACTACCGATACCACTACCACCAATACTCCCAATACTACCGATACTACCAATACCACCGATACCACCAATACTCCCGATACTACTGATACTACGATACTCCCGATACTATCAATACTCCCGATACTACCGATACTCCCGATACTACCAATACCACCGATACCACTACCACCGATATCACCGATACTCCCGATACTACTGATACTACCGATACTTTATTATTTTAATGCTTGAATACTATATACTTTTGCCACACACACAAATGTCGGCAAACAGTGGGAAGAAAAAGTAAGTGCACCATTTGTAATTTCTCACATTTCTGCCTGAATTGGTCAGAAAATGTCGTCTGATCTTCATCAAAATCACAGGAATGAGAAAACAGTGTCTGATTAAACTAATACCACCCAAACATTTACATCTGATCATGTTTTTATTGGCCATAACATGTAAACATTCACAGGACAGGGAGGAATAAGTAAGTACACCCCCTGAATCTCGCTGAACTGCAGCAGTTTTGTAAAGAGGAACGATCCGAGATTCATCCTGATCGTTGTGAACGTCTGATCTGCACCTACAGGAAAGCGGTTATTGCTGCAAAAGAAGAATCAGCAGATGTTTAATACAGGGGTTCACTTACTTATTCCACGCTGTTGTGAATGTCTCAGGTGTTCCTGTAAAATATCTTTGAAAACAAAATTCTATTGATGATATCACGTTGTCCACACCCTGATGCTCCTGCTCCAGACTCCACAGTGAGGAGATAGTTTAGATGTTGGTGCTGTTCCATTTTTCCTCCACACACGACGTCCTGTGTTCCTCCCAAACTATTCCTGTTTAATCATCAAGAAAGTTTCCAAAAATATTGAGATAAAAACAACCCTGATGGCAGACGCTGTTCGAACCTGACCCAGAAACACTGTGAGCATCAATGCACTTCCTCTCCGCTCCAACCCAGTGTAGCTCCGTGTGGTCCTGGTTCTCCTGCAGCCCGTAGGAGGTTCAGTAAATTTAGATCTGAGCGAGGAACGGACAGAAAGTCAATGCAAGCTTCGGGCTCAGAACATCGACTCCTGCACATTCTATTAATACTGTATCTGAGGACTGTTTAGATCTGCAGCTTTGCTTTGTCCCACGCGGAGCTGAACACATCTCTGTATGTTAACCTCTTAACCCCCACCTGCACCGAGCACATTTTCACCTTTAATCAACTTTAACCAAATCTGAAAGCTTCTGGAAAAAAGATGAAGATGAGAAGAGTCACAAAAACCCAATAGGAAAGCAACAAAAAAATTACCAAAAAGTCACAAAAAAAGAAAAAAAAAGTGACAAAAATTTGACAAAAAAAGTGACTAAATTAATTACCAAAAAAAGAAAAAATTTGAAAAAAAGACAAAAAATGACTAAATCCCAACAGAAAAGCAACAACAAAATTACCAAAAAGTGACAAAAAAAGAAAAAATGTAAAAAAATGACAAAATCCCAACAGAAAAGCAACAACAAAATTACCAAAAAGTGACAAAAAAGTGATGAAAAGAAGACAAAAAATGACAAAAAATTGTAATAAAAAAAAAAGACAAAAAAGTGACAAGAAATTGATGGAAAAAAAGGATGATTAAGTGATGGAAAACACATTTATTACCAAAATGTGACAAAAAAATAAAAAAAAGTGATGAAAAAAAAGACTAAAAGTTTTAAGAATTGACAAAAATACGACAAAAAAAAGTGACAAAGTCATGAAAAAGTGATAAAAATGTGGCAACAGATTTGACAAAGGCGTGTGGGAAAAGTGACGACAAAGTGGCAACAACGCGAGGAAAATGATCCTTCTAGATGAGTTTGGCCTTAGCTTCCAAATGAGGCGTTACTCTGACCTGTAGACTCCAGTCGGGAAGCTTTTAGATTTGGGTAAAGCTGAAGTGGAGAAAATGCACTGACTTCTGCCTGTGTGAACCCTGTTATACAGAAATGCTGTGGCGTAGAAGTAGTAATAGTTCTCAAAACAAATACTACTCAAGTAAAGTACAGATACTCAAAAACTACGTGAACGCAGTACTTAACTGATGAAGCCAAACCCGTCACAAACACCTCTGGGGAGTTCCCTCGTGTGAAACTCGTGCGCCTCAGGCTCGCCGCTGAGGCGCGAGGCACAAACGTGACGCTCCCCCGGGCCCCGCCCCCTTCACCCTGTTGAACCTCGTGCGCTCTGTGCAGGAAAACAAACAGAGGGGGAGGGAGGGCAGTTAAAGGAACAGTACTGCATGTTTGAAGTACTTTTGCAATACAGGTGAGACACTGCAGGTGAAAAGGGAAACACATATTTATTTGCGTAACTGAGCTGTCAGTGACCCAGCGGCTGCTCTGGGGGTTAACGCGGCGCCTTTACTTTCCGTCCTGGTGGCCCCCAAGACGCTCCATGATACTGTAAATAGTTTTTAGGGTCTTTCATTTCAACAAAGCATTGAGAGTCCATTTCTCCATTTCTGATCAGTTAAATGTTTTTCACGTGACCTATTTGCACAGAAAAGTGGTGTCCAGCGTTTCCCCCCTCTTCCTCATGAGCAGCTCCCACCTCCTCCCACCTCCATCTTTGTCCTCCTCCTTGTCCGTTCTTCACCTGAGGGTCACCTGTGAAACTCTGCCTTACAGTTGAATATAAAAACCGTCTTTCACCATCTCGGGAATCTGTCACATTCACAAAGCGCCTTTCAACCTGCTTTAGGAACTGAACGCGCTTTACATTCACTCTCTCATTCAGTCGCCAACACTGGAGGCGAGGTGGGGGAAGTGTCTTGCCCAAGGACACAATGACAGTGTGCGCCTGAACGAAGTAAATATACCAATGTGTTTGACTTAAAGATAGTTTTGTGAAATCTAGATTTGATGCTGATTGGATTAAGCAAAAGCCATTTGCACCTTTCAAAATGTTTTAATTAGGGCCGGGACTTTTTTCGATTAATTGCGATTAATTAACTACATGAGGTTTAGTGCGATTAAAAATATTAATCGAAATTAATCACACTTTGCTTTCCACACTTCAGTTTCCTTTTTTCCTGCAGACGCACAATTAATGGCAATATTGCACTGGTCTGTTGGACTTGGTTGAACAAAAATAAACAATATTTTGTTGCTTAAGCTCATGTATTCAGTCATTATTCAATGGTATACTAAAAATCCTTATAAAAAAACGTTCTTCTCACTGTTCTCAGGTCAAATATTTATATGCGATTAATTTCGATTAATTAATTACAAAGCCTCTAATTAATTAGATTAATTTTTTTAATCGAGTCCCGGCCCTAGTTTTAATCAATGTCAGACTGATTTATATTTCTCTTTAAATTCTTTCTCTTTAGATTCATTCAAGTATTGCAGTTCGTGATAATGAAAGAAACATACATGTAATACTTCTCGCATACTTCTCCCGGTACCAGTGAAGTCACAGCAGGTCTGAGGAGCTGCGTCTCACATTAAAAAGTATAATTAGAATATCATGAGAAAGTTCATTTATTTCTGTTATTCAACTTCAAATGTGAAACTAATATATAATATAATATAGACTCAATGCAGGCAAAGTGAGATATGCCGAGCCTCTATTTGTTATAATTTTTATGATTATGGCTCACAGTCCATTTTCAAAATATTTTCTGAGATGTTTTATTTGGTTTTTTTTTACAAGCTGAGCCATAATCATCTACATTAAAACAAATAAAGGCTATACATGCCTCACTTAGCATGTGATGAGTCTATAATACATACAACAACAGAAGTGAATTTACTTTTTCATGATATTCTAATTATATGACGAGCTCCTGTATTTAATGACGTCCATTTATTGGGGTAAATGTTACAATCAATCAACCAACATTAGTTAATAGTTAGTCATTCGTTTTCTACAGTGGGTCATTTCCAATTGTTCAATCCAGCCTAAGAGGTTTGTGAACCACGGAGGATTTTGAGACAATATTTTCTTTACATTTCTAACATTAAATTTAATGTATTAGAGTGAAATTAGGCCAAATATCAAAATACAGTGTCCAAACTATCATTAACCTCTTACTAAGTGCATTTTCTCCAGTTCAGTTTTACCCAAATCTAAAAGCTTCTCGGCCTGAGTTCACCGCCTATAGGCCAGTGTAACGTCTCATTTGAAAGCTAAGACCTACACAACCGATGTAATCTTTTTTTTTCCGTCTCAGAGACAGTGAAGGACAAGGAATAAACATATGAACTCATAATAAATTAGCAATGATCTTGATAATTAGCGACCGCGCCGCTCGAAGCGTCACAGCGGAAGAAGCGGGAAAGGTTATGGACACAATTGATTCTTTTATAACGAGAAAAACACGTCTGCACCAATTACCGCTCGGTTATAGTTTGAATAATTGATGCTGTTTTCCTGCAACCGAGTGGAACGTCATTAAAGTGTAATTATGAAAAACCCTTCATTTAATAATTACTGACGTCGCTGAAGGTGTCGAGGAGCGACGGCTAATGGAAAAAAACGTTAGCTTGTTTAGCTTCTACTTTAAGGGCTGCTTTACTTGGTTTGGTGGGAGGGGGTCCTTTGGTCGCTGATTTGCTCCGGACCAAAAGTGGACTTTATTTTTTTTCCGTTTGGTGCCCTTCGCATTCAGACTGGACTTTTTGCAAGTGAACTATATGTTGTAAACAGATACAGCAATGACCACAACGAATGGAATAAAAATGAATATTTGACGCTTACTGTGATAATAAAAGAAACGTAAGAGACTAAACCTCTGACCATTAACCTCAGCTCCACCGGAGTCGCTGAGGAAGAGGAGTTTGTGTGGATGAAGGGTCGTCTGCTGAGCTGTTTGTTTCTATTATCTCCACGGGACAAACTGTTGGTCTTGTTCCTGGCTCTTCTTTAAAGCGTCTCGTACTATTTTTGTTTTCTTTTTTTAAACAATGAAAGAGGAAACTACTTAATTAAAAATGTTGCTTGAGGTACAAACTCATTCCAAATCTCCCTCATATATTTGCAGCATCCCAGTTCTTCACAGGGACAGGTTTATAGGCACATTTCTCACTGTTTAGGGTCACTTTCACAAAAATGCTAGAAAACTAGCTCATTAGTTCATGAAATTGATACAAATGCTTTATAATTAGATCTACGGTGTTTTCCCACAAATTTCGGAGTTTATAATATATTCAAGGAAGACAAAACAAATTGTATTCCATAACTAGAAAACAAGTCAGGTATAGCTCCTTTAAAGGGATGTTTCATTGGGCCTCATTTCCTACTTAGCCAGAGTGTTGTTGATTTCTGGAGATATTTTTTTCTTATATTCATGCAGTCCTTATATTTGAAGAGCTTAGTGACGCTAGGCTAATGCTAGGCTAATGCATTTCTATGGTATCAGCAACCCTGCATTGAAAACAGTCTGACCCGCTCCACAGTAAATCACTTATAACGCCAGACTAACCATATAAATGTCTGTGTTAATAGAATCATTTTTGAAATATAACTGGCCTTGTATCACATGAATTACCACCTTTTGTGGGACTATTTTCTCGCAGATCACTCCGCCGCTGCGTTAGCTTACAGCCACGAAGCTGATGCTGCTCAAATATAAGTTATTTTAAATGCAAAATGGTTATGATTATTCTATCGACACAGACATTTATTTATATCGTTAGTGGAGCGGGTCAGACTGTTTTTAATGCAGGCTAGCTGATACCATAGACATGCACTAGCCTGAGACTAGCCTAGCGCCACTAAGCTCTTCAAATATAAGAACTGCATGAATTTAAGAAAAAAATATCTCCAGACATCAACAACACTCTGGAAAACTAGGAAATGAGGCCCAATGTCAAACATCCTGAACTATCCCTTTAAGGTTAGGAATAGGATTAGGTTTGTCATAAATATTGCAGATTGTTAGTGGTTTTCCAAATAGGCTACTGTTAGTCTATCGACATCGGATTTTCTGACTAAAAAACTGGGACAATATTTTGGGATTTTGTTGCATGGTCAACCATTTACTTTTTTTTTTTTTTACGCTAAATGGTAAATCTGCTTTTTAAATATCTTACACCATGCACCAATTAGCATTAACATGATAGACTTTATATTTTTTATTGGTTCCTACTTGGTAATGGACATTTGCATGGCCCAAAGACATATTGGCCAAAAACTGGGACACTTGGGACAGATCCTGTGTAAAACTGGGACAAATGAATGGTTTTGGAGGAATGTGGTGGGGACATGGGACAGAGGACTCACAACTGGGACTGTCCCGGGTAAACTGGGACGTCTGGTCACCCTAACATAGCAGCCCTTTTCCTCACCTGTTGCTCCTCCGCGGCTCACACAGAGTTAACGGCGGAGGGAGTGTCGTTCCCCGGGAGGACGGCCTCGCTCGCTGCTTGGCTCCTCCCGGGTTCCCGTCGCCACTCATCAGGCAGGTCTGTCTGTCACCCGCCCTTACACGGAGGTTTGTGTATGTCCGCGCCAGGCTCCGGAGGCACAGACACCGACCACAGGACCGCACCGTACCCCGCTCTGCGCGCACTCCAGCCCGGGCACCTGACGCCGTCCGCCTCGCTCTCAGTTTAGACCCTGGTCGAGTCCACCGATTTCTCCCTAAATTGACTCAAATCCAAAATGACTATTAAAACGAGCCTACAGTAGTCCCCCCCTCGCTCTGCCCCCGGCCTTGGCGCCTCGCTTCGGGTGTTTTTGATCCAGTTTCCAGCCCCGTCCTCCAGGGACAACCATGGAGAAGGTGCTCCGACCCTGCGCGCTCATGCACCCCGCCTTCCTGCCTCCCTCCTCGCATCACGGGGTGCTCAAGTCCCTGCTGGAGAGCCCCATCAAGCTGCCTCCGCGCCACGAAGGTAAGACACCACCTGCTTTCTCAATAGTTTGCCTAATAATAAAAAAATAGCATCTCTAAAGTGTTGTTATTGCAGTATTAGCGACGCAACGTCTAAAACGACTTTCCATTTGACTGATATTTCCTTTGTGAACACAGCCGAAAACAAAAAGTTCAATCAACAAGTCGCTCTAGTTTTACTGCCTCTAGTCGACATAATGGATAACAACAATTTTATGACCATTCTCGCATTTTGTTGACTCAATATTTTGCCTAATTATGAGCCAGAAAAGTTGAATTATTATTATACTGAATTTCTACATCGCGCGAAAAGTCACAATATATCGCAAAGTCCGACAGATATTTGCACGTTGTTTTGCGAACACAGACAAAAACTTAAAAATGTGCAGAAGTTTAGTTTTAGTCGTGATTATTCAAGCGTTGGTTCCATCCTTACTCAGTATTTTAAGTAGTGGAAAACGGATACCGTGACACACTAAGTTCAATCAACAACAATTTTATGACACTTCTCGCATTTTGCCGACTCGATATTTTAACTAATAATGAAAAAATAGCATTACTGGATTATTGTTATGGTAATGTTAAACAATGCCATTTCTACGTCGCGAGAAACGCCACAATATATCGCAACATCTGACGGATATTTGTAATTTCTTTTTGCAAACACAGTCAAAAACTCAAACGTGTGGCAGCGGAAACTAATCTTGACTTCGTTTTAGTCAAGATTATTCAAATTTTGGTGAATTGAAGACTTGTTTTGATGCTAAATTAGTGTTTTAAGTAGTGGGAAATAGATGTTGACACACAGTTTTAAGTTTAATTAACAAGTAGTTTCCTCCCCAGCCAGACTTCACATGATTTTTCTTTCTATGCCCATTTTTGTTACGTGCAGGAGATTGAAAGCGAGGCCTTTTGAGATTTTGTTGTTGCTGGTTGCGTTTGTTGTTGTCGTGTTATGTTTGTTTGTTTGGATGTTTTTCTGTGTTTTGTTTTTCGAGACGTGTGGCATGGGGGTGGGGGGTGGGTTGGATGGAGGGAACGGGGGAAAAAAAAAGATAAAAAAAGTAATGCATGTTTGTTGTACACGATGTAACATGAATGGTATTCTTCCTTCACATGTGTATAAAAAAAAAAAAAAAAAAAAAATTAACAAGTAGTTTTACTGCCTCGTAGTGACAACAATCTCACGACACTTCTCGCACTTTGCTGATTCAATATTTTGCCTGATATTAACACACAAAAAATCTATATGGCAAGAAAGGCCACATTATATAGCAAAATCTGACCCCCCCCCCAAACACATGTGTTATAACTTAAAAATCCACAATCCTCAGTTCAGTCATTATTTCCTCATTTTGGTTCATGTAGGACTTGTTTTTGCAATAATGTGGATTCAAGAGCGTCATCAAAAGGTGTTTGTGTGTCTTATTATGCAGCCGTAATATGTAAAACAGGCACCGCAGAATGTGGATGATCTAAGTGAGTAAGTAAGTGCTTTATTGTCATTGTACAAGTGTTCAGGTGTTAGTCCTGAGCTGCCACTGTGTCAACCTGACCTACTTTAGAGTTTTAAACGCAATCAAACAAGTCATTTTCTACTGCCTTCCAGACCGCAAAAATAGATAACACAACAATTGTATGACACTTAAAGCCACACATAGTGGTCTTTCCAGTTCTGCCTGTGTAGTGGATTTGTGTTTTATTCTTTTCTGAAGCACTTCTGTGACAAAGGTGCAAAGTAAATAAACATCGCTCGCAGATTAGTCTAATATTGTGGCTCCTGTTTCTGTCACTGCGGTTTCCATTCTGCAGAATTTAAGAAGCTAAACTCGTATAACCATTTACCGTAACATGGCAACCTTTCTACATTTCCAAATCCCTCAAATGTTAGTGTTCCAAAAAAAGCACAGATTTGGCAGAGTAACCGTTATTGCCTTGACCCAGTTTGCTCAATGGAGCTTCGTGTTTGAAGAGGTCTTTTCAGTGCAGCAAACTATAGATAAACGCTCTGATGTATTAGACCCTTTGTGTTTAAATAATACAAATAATAATAAAAAATAAAAAAACAGGACTTCAACAACTGAATGAGCGTTTTGAGGGAGAAACATGCTGTAAGTGTGATGAGTCCACACGCTTTCAGCTTGTTCTTATTCAAATCTGCCGCACAAAGGAAATAAAATTGAGGCTGAATTATGTTGTTATACTTTTATCTTTTATTATAAAGGCCGGTCATTCTTTCGATTTTTGTCCTGGCTTATTGAAATTTTGATGCAAAGGTTGTCCGTCTAAGTGATGAAATCTGGTCAATCCCGACCAAATAAACCAATAAATAAATAATCTCTTCTCCGTAATGATAGCAATCTGGTTCAATCGTGTTTATTTCTATAGTATATTTAGATTTATTTTACTTAAATATTCTGTTTTCACTTAAATAAATAGTTAAATTAAAAAGAAAAAGCAAATGTCTTATCGTGTACTTCCGTCACTGCTGTCTCAATGTTAGGCTAGCATTAAATAAAAGAACAAAACAAGCCCCTGAAGGGTCCCGACCCCCACTTTGGGGACCCCAGTCCTAGATCTTCAAATATCAGTTATTTGTTACAGCTCTAGTGGAGTGAGTGTGTCTCAACTGGTGGGTCAGGACCCAAAAGTGGGATTTTGGGGTAACATGTATGGTTTTAAGAGTATTTTAGATTTATTTTGAACACAACATTGTCTTTTTGCTTACAAATAGAACTCTCATGTGATGCCTTTCAAAATAAACTGCAACACCTTTGAGATGGGGGGTATGCCAATTACCACGGTTCCACAGGGTTCCAAGGGTCCACAGCACAAAAACAGTAGGGAACCACTGATCTAGATTAAACAGAACTTAAAATTATTATTTTATTCCATAAAAGCCCTTTTGTTTTTTTAGCTAAAACAACCAAGTAACTTTCTTTAGTGCCGTCCCTGGACCAACGGGCATCAAAGCTAAAAATCTAAGTAGTACCTTTTTTTTTCCCGAAAACGAAACTCTGTGAGAAAAGGGTTTTCATTACGGTTTGAAAGTGACTCCCCCTGAACTTTCATGAGTTGAGCTGCAATAGAGTGTGTTTAAAATCTGAAATAGAGCCTTTTAACTTTTAACAAACTGAGTGGAAAAACAATGAATAACGTTGCATACTTTGCCGCTCGAGTGGCTGCTGTTGCCGCGATGGAATGCTAACCTCTGTACGGCTAACGCTCGGTTATTATGAGTGTTGCTCCGCTCTTTGGGTCGTCTCCGTCAGATCCTTCAGTGTTTTCTCGCTGCTCTAATCCCTCAGTGACCTCGGTCTCCGCTTCACATCAAGGCAGAATTACGTCATCTCTGTTTCTGCTTCTGCAGTCCAGATTAAAGACCCGCTGTGGAGGCTGCAATTAGCACGCTAACTCACGCTAACACCGGCTAAGTGCGGCTAAAGGCTCCTTTCCATCCGCTACATTCTTATTTCTTGGTGTCAGATGCCAACCCATAAAAAAAGAAAAAAGTGACATTTTACCAAGTCATCAGTCAAAAGACGGTTTGAGTTGTCCAAAAATAATCACAGTTTGAAAGGCAGCAATTATTCAGCTAATATGTATATATTATACTATGTTTTATCCTTCTCATAGTGGTATTATTGTTGTTTGTAATATAGGGTATTGCATAAAGCTCAGTAGGGATGTAGAAAGAGTGTGAGTGCCACGTTTATTAGAGAATAATTCAAACAAATGTTTTTTTCTGACAACTCCTACAATGCCTCTTTGTCTCCTGCAGGTTTTGTTGCCGCATGAAGCTGAAATAACTGAGAACCGAGTGTTTAACAGCAGATTTAGAAGTTTATATGCAGCTCAATTGCTTGAAAAATAAAACATATGCTATATATATTTATTTATTTTTTGGGTGCACTGTGAAGAAAATCGTTATAAAATAAAACTAATTGCGATACTAGTCAGAAAATTGCAAAATAACATGTTCTTTTCAAAATCATGCAGCTTCAATTACAACAATAACGACTGGGGGAGAAAAAATACATTGTGACAGATCCTGAAGGTGGAAGATTTCCCTGTAGTTTGGAAATCTCCCATAACTTCCCGTAAGAGATCGTCTTAATCCAGTTTTATAGAGGCGTGGTCAACTTTATTTGTGCCGCGCCGCGTGAAAACATGTTTGACCACATTATCTGGAGTCGTCTTCCTTGTGCCTTTCTGTAAGTCCGTTACCAAAACCGCAGAGTTTCCTTATTCCTCATAATCACGTAAAAAGTCGGGTGTTTGCCCATCAGCGAAAGGATCTATTGTGCGAATTTCCCTCAAGGAAAAGTGATACGTTTCCAGAATGTTTAAACAATTTCTGGACAGGTACAGTAGTAGAGGTTTAAACATTGTCGACTGGATTTTCCGCTTCTCCCTTTTGAAGCTTTGTAATGTAAGGACGAGTGCAGTGAGCAGTGCATATGGGGAACAAACAGCCTCTGCACAAGAAACTGTATCAGCATCTTAGGTACGCAAAGTTTATCGATATCGCAGCCTTGACTACTGCAATCAAGGCTGTGGGAACCCAGGGTGCTGAGGGTGGTGCAGCACACCCTGGTGGATAATTGGTGCATTGCAAGCAATACATATACAACTGAAATAAGAGCTAAAAAGGAGTTTTAGTGCTTTATTCTTCAGCACCCCCTAACCAAAATATGTTCCTACGACTCTGACTGCAATAACCTTAAGAGGCTGAGGGTTGTTTTTTTCTTCTGCCTCTGGAATTTGAGTAATGATGATAATAATGCATTAGTCCTATAGCGCTTTTCAAGACTCTCAAAGTTGCTTTACAATACCACCACCGACCACTCACTCACTCGCTCCATTCCCCCAGGCTTCCTCCCCAAACGGTTTCCCATCCAAGTACCGATCAGGCCTTACCTTCTTCGCTTCTGTGATCTGACGGGATCAGGCAGAGCAAAGGCGGTATGGCCGTGTAATACTGTGAAGACGGGATTAGGTTTATGGCTGTACTCAGAAAAAACAGTTGTATATGGAGTTCATGGGGTATTAATTAAAAAAGGTGTATGAGATTTGAACAACAAATAACTTACATTTTAAACAAAGAGTAACCAACCCAGTTCACAATATTTACATCTCTTTGAAATGTGTGAACAGTTCTGCTCTTAGTGGTTTTGTTCGTGAAATCGTTCACATCGTGCTCTTCCTAAGTGTCCGGTTCATCCTTGCAGGTTTCGTCGCGCCTCAGGAGAAGCAGAAGCGTGTGGAGGATGACGAGGGCTCCTCCCCTCAGTCCGCCTTCCTGGGCCCCACGCTTTGGGACTCCCAGCTCGAGTACATGGACCTGGACGAGTTCCTCTTCCAGATCGGCATCCCCTCGAGTCGCCACGAGCCGCCGATCGTCGGCCCGAACCCGCCCCAGGCCCCCATCGCGTCCCAGAGGCAGCCGTCCGTCATGTCGCAGCTCCCGCCCACCCTGATGGACCTGAGCCACGCCTCCACCTCCAGCTGCCTGCACCAGAGCCCCCCCCGCACGGCCCCGCCCACCGCCCCGCCCACAGGTGCGATACGGGGTTAGACCATAGATCTGGGCTGGTCCTTGTTCATTCCTCGAGCCTCATTTATAGACAAAGCAGGTTTATTTGTAGAGCACAAGAACTTCTGTATGAATTAATTACAATATTGATTAATTGCATTAAAAGTGAAGAGTGCAGATTAAATACTTTCACAAACTGTTTGAGTATCTGTATGCTTCCAATACCGATACTGAGGGTTTGAGTATCTACTGATATCTGATACCAATCTATGCCAAGAAACTACCTTAAAAGTAGCTTGCTTTAGTAACAAGTCAATTTGTGAAATCAATAAAGTCAAACAGGATCACTGGATTATTATTCTTCCAACATCTTAAACATCTGAGCCTATGTAACTTTGGTGCCAAACCATGAAGAGACCTCTAACGACCGGAGCTGTTTTTAAATTCTATTCTCTGAGCGACAGGAGCCAGTGCAGAGACCGGAGCACTGGACTAATGTGGTCGTATTTCCTACTTCTAGTTCGGGACCTCGAGCAGCAGGTTCTGGATGTTCTGCGTTTAGAGCTTTAAGGCAGCTCTACACGAGAGAGAGAGAAGGACAGAAACAGGGAAGTGGAACATCTAGCTGATTAATTATGTGATATTCTACGCAATCTATTAAATCTGTAAAACATTTCACGGACACTTTAAATCCATCATAGTGTTTACTTGACATCTGAAAGTTCTGAACGACACAGTAAATGTGTTTCGTCCCGTTCGGGGAGTACATTCTTTGGTTAGAGGTGAGTGACTTTGCGTTGGCAGATCTCCAGTTCACACGAGGTCGTCATTTCTGTTCTTGGTTCATGAGAGGCTCGTAAAATGAACACAGGTTTTACGAGCTATTTGTTTAGTGAGTAGGGAAGGTTTAAGCACTGTGCATCAAAATGTCCAATGACGTGAATAACGAAGCAAGGGGTGAATTCCATCATTTACATTTTCAAAATAATATGAATGTAAAAAAAATAATAACAATTTAAAGGCTAGAGCAGAAGTTTAGACACCCTGCAGAGTTAATGCCTCGTAGCCCCCAAGTACGGCAAGTGTCTCTGCTGTAAACAGTGAGAGGGCAGCTAAGAGTCTTTCAGTTCTCGTTTGGGGGATTTGAGTTCTTTCTTCCAAACAAAAGTCTTCCAGAACTAAAAGATGTCTGGGTCTTCTGCTTCAGGCCGAAATGTTCTACAGTGGGACGCGAATGTTTAGGCATAGCCTCAGTGGGAGGCCGTGGGGTTCCCGTCCGGGCCTTCAGTAGCAACCTGGGTTCAGTCACTCGAACGTACACAAACTGATCGACAATAGAAAGGCCCGTCGGGAACACGCGCAAGACACTGAAAGACACGACCCACGATGGCGGAGACGATAACGCGGCTGTTTTTGGAGATGTTTTGTTGACGGAGCGAGAGATCCAGATTCGAGATGTCAAGATTAACCGGTTTTACGATTACCACGATTATAAAAGTAGGTCATCCGTAAGAATTTCAGAAGCCACGGTTTACTGCGGAAATGTTTCACGCTGACGCTCGAGCCGCCGCACGCCATAAACGGCGTGAACTCCCCGGTAGTTGAGCGAGGCAGGAGGACGCTCCCCTCCAGTGCTGTGTCCACACAAAAACGATTGAAGTCAGCAGAGTGGGAGCTCTTTAGGATCCAAAACATGACCACGGCGTTGCTGTAGTCGATTCGGTCGATAATCGTGAATAATCGTAAAATCGCAATATTTTCTCTCACAATAATCGTGACTCAAAAAATTTGAATCGTGACACCCCTAATCCAGATTAGAGCTCTTCACGAGGAAGGACGCCAATTATCCGTGATGAATAAATCCACTTCATTTTGCCTCGTTCTGACGTTTCTTACGAGGTTTAGATGTTTAGTTGACCTTTGGAGACCTGAAACAGAAGTTAAATTTAGGGCTGAACGATGTGGACAAAATTTCATATCTCGATATTCATGCCAGATATCTCGATATCGATGCGATACGATATAACTATGGGTCAGGTGAAAACTAAGCATTTTTCAGAAAAATAAAATCATAATACAAAAGAGTGCAATTTTATTGATGAAAATCTATATCGTTTATATCTTGCTTTTTGGATTTTAATATTTTGAATGTTCAAATCTCGATTTGCGATACGATAACGATATATCTTTCAGCCCTAGTTAAATTAGAACTCCATCCGTCCATCTTCTTCCACTTGTCCGTTGTCGGGTCGTAGGGGCAGCTGTTGGAGCTGCACCAGCCCCTATAGCGCCCCCTGCAGGTGGTGGGTCCACAGAAGGACGGCCTCATGGTTCTAACCGGGCCTGTTGGTCTCTCATAAGGGGCTTCTGAACCGCTCTTTGTCTGACCCGTCACCTAGGACCTGTTTGCCCTGGGAGACCCTACCAGGGACACGAAGCCCCCGACAACAGAGCTCCAGGATCATTCAGGTCAAACCCTCCACCACGTTAAGGTGGCGGCTCCAGGAGGGGAAATTAGAACTTTTGGCCAAAATGAGCAAAGGTCCATTTTGAGAAGAAGGTGCACAGAATTTCATCATTTTAGTTATGACGAAATATTGTAGTTGCTTATTTTGTCTCTGTAATTACAGTTCGGGAACACGCCGTCCTCACCGACTCAAACCGGCTTCATTTTTAATTATCAACCCATAAATCTGTTCATCTGTTTGTCCTCGGGCTGTGGCATTATTCAAATACCATTCGACACTTTTCTGTCGACACAAACGCGACGGTTCAAAGTGTCCCGGGACAGTTGGCTTTGAGTTTACAGTTCCTGAAACGTGCTCTGAAAATGCTGTTAAATTAATCGGAATTATTCTCAACCTGTAAGTCACAAATCCTCTGAAGTCTGAAGAAGCAAAGCGCACGAGGCCCGAGTGTCAGGAGAGACTTAAGACCTAAACCCGGACTGAATCGATAAAATCACTCCAATAAAAGTGTTTGCTGTCCCACAAATCACTTTCTGTGAAGCATTAAAAACATTTTTAAAAATGTATTGTGCCAAAATAAAGACCTTAAAGGAACAGGCCGCCGTTTTTCCATCCTGAGACATGTTACCTGAGCTCAGACGATACGCACCTGTCTGGTCTTTGTGTCCGTGGAAGAGCTTGGTCGCTTTTAACTCCACCCCGTTTGGAGCCATAGGAATATACTGGGAGAGGCCAAATAAAAAAAAAAAAGTGTTCTTTTTGCGTGACTGAGTGCACGCCTAAAGACCAGACAGGTACACATCAACTCGTCTAAGCTCAGGTAAGAACAGATCTCAGTCTGGAAAACTGGAGAAAACATGCTTGGTTTAGGTGGGGGTTAAGAGGTTAAAGTAATAATCTGTAAGCTTAAATGTTTTACAGACTTTATGTACAATCAACCACCTGGGTCTGAAATTTGAGGTAACATAAGTAATACTATTTTTTTTATATAAATATATATTATAATTTTTAAGGCCTCTAAAGGCCTTCCCTTTGCTGATTTCAGACGCTAACCCCACAGAATCCCCAGGATACCACTTTGACCAATGAGACGAGCTCTTCCTGTGAACCAGCCTGTCAGGTCAAATCAGGAGGATTTATTCCTGCTCTCCTCAGTTTGCAAACTAGGAGAGGCTTTCTGGTCCAGGAGGGGATGAATTTGATGGTTCACGTTCAGATTTCACTCCATCTCTACTCACTTTGCAAACTCACAGACTGTCACTTTAAAAAGCATTAAATTCAACTCGGACTACTACTATTATATTTGCATAAGCTTGTTCAAAATGAAGAAGTTATGGTCAAACGCATTCAGTTGCAGTTTTGCCCGAGATTAGTAATCACCTTCTCCGACAGCAGGAGGCGCTAGTGTCTAAACAGGGCGGCGGGATCATTTGAAAACTAAGCGAAACTTAAACCCATTCCCCTCACTCTATTGCCGTATTGTGACATCATCTGCATACTCTCCAGATCCGAGGAACACGCCCAGCCCCGTGGACCCGGACACCATCCAGGTCCCGGTGAGGTTCGAGCCGGACCCGGCGGACCTGGTCCTCAGCAGCGTGCCCGGTCAGGAGACCTTCGACCCACGGAAGAGATGCTTCTCCAGCGAGGAACTCAAACCTCAGCCCATGATCAAGAAGTCCAGGAAGATCCACACGCCAGAGGACCGGAAGGTGAGGCCCTGAAGGTCTCTGTGTGTGGGTTTAATCATAGTGAAATATTCCCATGAGTCGAGGTTTAGACTCTGAGAGTTAAGCCTCTGTTGCTGTAGTTGGGCCTGGGGTCAAACAAGGAATGTGCGAGCACTTTATATATTTATGGTACCCGTGGAAGCGGAAACATTGTTTTCTTATCGGAATATTATTATTATTATTATTATTATTGGGCCTAAGCAGTGCAAAGGCCTATTGCTATTTGTTTGTTTATTGGTTTGTTTGGTCGGGACAGTGCAAGTTAATGAACAAGCCACACCGGATTGTAGCCTTGGGCTAATTTCCATCCGTCGTCCCCCATGCGCACTCTCAAACACACTCTCATTCACCCTGGCCTATTGTACATGTTTTTAGTGGTAGAGGAAACCAGAGTACCCGGAGGAAACCTACGCAGACACGGGGAGAACATGCAAACTCCACACAGAAAGGCCCCGTCCAGGTGTGCACAAAATCAGCTTCCCAGTGACCACCCACACACCTCTGGCATGAGACCTGTGGACTTATTATTAAAGGGAAATGATCGGGGAGGTAGAGTGGGGAGAGTTGGAGACTCAAGTCCTTGATTTGGGGTGGGGGTGGTGAGTGAGGGGTAAAAGCGCAGGGAAGGGAGAGAGTTCAGCTTCCTAATAGCCTGGTGGATAAAACTGTTCTTCAGTCGACTGGACCTGGCCCGTTGATTCCGCAGTCTCCTCCCTGAAGGCATTACTTTGAAGAGACTGTGTGATGGTGCGTAGGGTCCCTGGTGATTCTGACGGCTTTGCAGGTGGAGACGGGTGGAGTACATGTCCTTAATGGATCCGCAGATCTTCTCTCTCACGATGCGCTGGAGGCTCCTTCAGCAGGAGGCAGCGCTGGTGCCGTGTCACACAGTGATGGAGCTGGTCAGTCCCTCTGTAGAAGAACCACACCGTGATGGTTAGGATGCTCTCTATAGTCCCTCTGTAGAAGTTGCACATAACGGAGGCTGGGAATCTGGCTCTTCTGTCACAGATATGTCTCCAAGACGTACCCTGGAACTGCAGTCTCTGCTGAAATTGAACATGTTAGTTTTCACTGAGACTACCTGAAGACTTGCCTTATCGCTAGGGAGTCTACAACTTGTCTCCAGGCCGGTGAGATAGGCCCTTGGGGAGCACGTAATCAATCCTAGTCGTGGAGACAGCCAGTCTCCACAACGTCTCCACAACTCTCCTCCAGTGAGATGGGCCCTGAAAGGAAACCTGATTGAATTGTTATTGTAGTGACCTTTTAAAACCCATAAGAGTGGTTTAAGTCCGCGAAAATACTTTAAAATAAAACCATGACAAAATACTTGTGTTTCCAGGACGACCGGTACTGGGCGAGGCGGCGGAAGAACAACATGGCGGCGAAGCGTTCGAGAGACGCGCGGCGGCTGAAGGAGAACCAGATCGCCGTCCGAGCCTCGTTTTTGGAGAAGGAGAACGGCGCGCTGAGGCAGGAGGTATCGGCCCTCAGGCAGGAGCTGGGCCACTCCAAGAGCCTGCTGTCCCGCTACCAGGCCCAGCACGGACCGCTGTGAGAGCCGGACGCCCTCGCTCCACCGCTGTACAGTTTAACTGGGCTGGGGGCTGGTTACATGTTACGGCGTCTCCCGTCTTTAGACCTCGTGTTCCACTCAGTCGAGGCGCCGCAGGTGAAAATATTTGTGTCCACTTTTCTCCCCAATTTTGTCTGTGTTTCCTCCATTCACAAGTACTGACATGTTTGGTATCCACGCGGTGCACGGAATCCCCCCGGCAAAGCTCTGCAATCCAAATATGGGCGTTTCCTGTGTGGGAAACGCCAGCCGCCAAAGTCCGAGGGGGAATGTACGTTCCAATGCATATGGAGATGAATGTACTTGATGATTCTGCCCGATCACTTTGTTTATCCAGTCATGGCAACGAACGCAGCAGTACCTGAGCTAACCGCTGGGGGGCGCTACTGCACACGAGTGAAGCAGAACCAACCGCTAAACTTCTAAAAAGGGATTTGAACCATTTGCGAAACAAACCATCACTGCTTTATCTCATTTTCTTCACTAAACTTCAGTAAATGTGGTGTAAAAAAACATCGCAGGTGGCGCCATATTGTTTTGGTCCCAGCTCCTCATGTCCCGTTTGGGTACATTTTCCAGCACCCTCTGGTGGTACGTTTCAATAACACACGCTAGGTAGGTAAATGCAGTGACCGTAACTACGCTTGGAATGCACGGCTCTATTTACGTACGAAATGCGAGCATAAATTAGCCTCGCATCGGAGAAGAAGCTAACAGGCTAACGGGCGAAGCTAACTGCGGGCTAGCGCCACTGAAACGTCTCCATTGTGTAATTGGATGAACAATATCCCTTTGTCTTTTCTGTCAGCGTAGGATTTACTCTCACAGACAATTAATGAGTAAAAAACACAACATGCTACGACACCTGCAGTGGCGCTTATGGCCTCTAGGGGCACGAGTTACCTAGTACTGCTTTAATACTTCACAAAATAAAACCATACATTAAAACCTTGCTCTATCCATTATTTAGATTTTGTCATAAAACATTTAAGGCAAGGCATGTTTATTTATACCGTATAAATAAAATATCACATATCTCTCGCCAGTTTCTTTTAGCATTTCATCAGCTTTAAGATCTTTATTTTACAGTTATGCCGCTCTAATCAGTAACTTAAGTCTGGCTTTCGGTCTGCACAGTCCACAGCCGAGAGCAGGAAGGGGTTTTAGGCGACGCAGTCATATTTATTAGAGCGCCCCCTGTGGCTGATGACACTTTTCCTCGTTCGGTCCACTCAAGTCTCACTGAAATTCAGACATTGCCTTTACAAAACACCAGAGGTGGGAGACTCGAGTCACATGACTTGACTCGAGTCACATGACTTGACTCGAGTCGCAATTTTCGGGACTTGAGACTCACTTGACCAAAGTTGTAAAAAGACTTGACTTGGGACTTACCTTGGACTTGAGGCCAATGACTCTCTGTGACTTGCTGTGACTTTATAGTAATTATTTATTTGAGTGAAGCTGTTGAAGGATCAGGATTCATTATAAAAGCGGCGCATCTATGTTTGGTAATTAGCCACATGTTTTTTCGGTTTCCCGACACAGGCGTCTTAATCAATACAGCACAAAAAAGGCCGGAGGAAATACAACGCGTTTCTTTGGAAGCATTAAAGGTTTTCTACAGTGAGTAAAGAGGCGAAGAGTCAGAGACATTTATTAAGGACAGGAAAACGTTTGACAATGACTGAAGCTACGGCGCAGACGAGCTTTGATTACTGACAAACATCTTTTCGGGGTTTTAAGGCGTTCTCACGAAAGCTACAGCATTTAGAGGCTGTTTCCCGCAGCCACACAGAGCCCAGTGACAGCGGGACTGAAGGCTGCGCGGAACCTACTTTGAGCAGGGGCGGATCCGAGCATACAGGGGCCGGGGCATTACAGGGGAACCACTGACAGAAAAACTGCCAGAAACTAACAAAAATAAAGATATTATTTTATATTTATCTTTCAGACTGCAGGGAAAAGCAGCTCATGTTTAAAAGACTCTGTTTCCATTTTGTTTCGACTTTAAATCCAAATCCATTCGATTATTTTTTTAAGTTATATTTTAGCCTAAATTTTCAAAATCGCCCCATGACCAATTGACTTGGACTTGACTCGAGACTTCCATTTAGTGACTTGCTCCCACCTCTGCAAAACACTATGACCTGTAATATTTTGGGTGAAACCTTTGTGAGGCGGCACACACAGGTGTACAGACGACGCTTGTAAATATGTTTAATGATCATAATCCCGAAGTTACATTTGTGCGTCTTTTCTTATCTCTGAAATGTTGGATTTGTACTTCACGTCACATTGTTGAGTTTAAAAGCACATTCTGACAGTATTGATTTTTGCTCTAATTACTGCTTGGGTTGATGGTTGTATTTTTACTGTTTTGTTCTGTCACTTCACTGCCTGCAGAGGGCGCCACAGGCCAATTAAAAAAATCCTGACCAGCCCCATTTCAACAGAGACAGAGCAGGACCTTTTGAGGGGGGTCGATGCCTTTGGGGGAAAAGTGTCCTGGAGCGATATGACATTGGCCAACAGGAGGCGCCGTGGGGGTTCCGTTTGTGAGATCTACAAGTTTTTATATTGCGTTTAAATGTGGGCTCGTTCTCTGTGGCCTCGCTCTGCCTTTTAAACTCTGATGAATGTATCTCCTAGCGCTCTACACTTTATCACTGAAATATATTTAAAAATGGGCACTGATTCATTTCTGTGAAGGTTATCGTGTTAAAGATATTTTTCCTATTTGTCTTGAACATGTTTACGAATAAAATGAATATGAAATAAGAGATTTTCTGTATTCTTCCTTTTTATAAAGACGTTCTTGGCCTGGAGGTTTGATCAAGGCTGATATATAATCCGTACATTTCTCCAGCTTGGACTCTGGAGACGTAAGTTTTTTTTGGTTGTCTATTTAAAGATAAACTCAAAGATGATTAATTGTCGTAATCCAAAGGTAAATGTTGTTTCGTGATGCTGTTTTGAAGCTTTTCTTCGGATGGAAAATGTAACTTATTTTTATTCAGTAAAAGTAAAATACAGTACAGTAAAAATGTACTGTATGGATACAATACTCTAAGAAGTACAATTACTTCTATAAGTTACTCAAGTTCATGTACTTGAGTAAATGTAATTGAGTACTACCCGTCCCTGGAATTTAGTTTTTTTGTTTTGTTTTTTCGGAATTATTATTTTGGATACAGACGGATTGTGCAGTATCACCGGGAAATGTAAATGTTTATTATATTGATTACGGGGTAGGTGTATATAATATATATATATATATATGTATGTATATATATATATATATATATATATATATACATATACATATACATATACATAAGCTTCTGGCTTCAGCCGACTCCTTTTTTTTTTCCTTTTTTTTTTTGGAGCTCCTGGAATAGAATGATGCAAATGTGGATGTTGTTAAAATGTAAACTGCTCATAAATAAATAAATAAATATAAATAAAAAAATAAATAAAAGAGAATAGGACAACGTAACTTCCTTAAGGTCTGGTGTGGACATGTCCCCCCCCTAATATTTCACAACTTTTCCCTCCCGAGCAGTTACATGTGTGGACAGTGGCTTGATCTGGGCGGAGTTCAGAGCGCCACTGTGACGTGAGGGGCGAAGGGGGCGTAGGGGGCCCGTCTTCTCATCCTTCTCCAAAGCTTTACACTGATATTGTTAAGCCGGAGAGAGGACGGCCGGCATCACAACGCTTTTTGTTTCGTGAGATATTCACATTTTGGGGTGGCAGCAGGTTTATGGAGCTTATTTACGTGGGAGGAGGCCTCGTGGAAGGCCCAGGACACGCTGGTGGGACTATGTCTCCGAGCTGGCCTGGTGTCGCCTCGGGGTCCCCCCAGCTGGAGGAGGTGAAGTCTGGGCATCTCTGCTGAGACTGCTGCCCCCGCGACCCGGCCCCGGATAAAGAGGAAGAAAATGGATGGATGGATTTACGTGAAAACACACGATGTCTGTAGTTTAATTTGATCAAAAGGTTTTACTCAAAAACGATCAGAAAATAGTTCTAATGCTCTTTCCATGACTTAGTTTTATTGAGAAGTCAAGTGCGGGAGGAGAGGGTGTAGACTGTGAGCGCAGCAGTGAGGGGAACAGACTCACGTACCAACAAATACAAGTATATATATCAAAGTGAATTCTTATACATTTGACAGGCTTGTTAGCATTATTAACGTTTTTATTTCAACAACAAGCTTTTACTCCACGTCCCCCCCATCACAGCGGGCTGAGTAATGCCGCTGCTCAAACCTCTCCCGCCTCGAATCCCTCCTTACTGAATCCAGATGAAGAAGAGGTAGAGCAGGAAAACGGAGACGGCGGAGACGTAGAACACGAAGAAGTATCGGTTCATGATCTTGGTTTTCTGGGCCCAGTATCCGCTCGGCGTCTCCTCGTCGCTCCCTCGCTTCAGGATCAGAGACAGACGTTCTCTCACGCCCTTCAGCTCCGCAGCCACCAGCTCCAGAGAAACCTCGTCCGCCGGAGCGTCCTGGGAGCAGAGCGCAGAGCGAGACTTTCCCAGCGTAGGTTTATATTATACTTTACCATCTTAATGTTGATGCGTAGCTGTCTGGTTTTGTTGTTAGCATTTAGCCTCTCCTCTTCTCCTCTATGGGGCCAAACGGGGGTGAAATTAGTAGCGACATCGAAGTGCTCCTAAGGTGTTATTACGCCTCAGGATATAGTTCCACTTAGAAAATGGACATGTTTGATTTTGTGTGACTAGACTTGGATCGTGTAATTTCTCACGTAACCGTATTTAAATCGGGGAAACAGCTCGGTCGCTTGTTTCTAACTTCACCCTGTTTGGCCCCATAGAGGAGAGGAGGAGAGGCTAAATGCTAACAACATGTCTGGGCTTTTTGCGTGACTGAGCGCACGCGTGAAGACCAGACAGGTACGCATCAACTCGTCTAAGCTCAGGTAAGAACAGATCTCAGTTTGGAAAAAACGGGGGCCTGTCCCTTTAAGGTTTGTATCAGGGTTAGGTTTAGTTTAGGGTTAGTTTGGATTAGTTTAAGTTAGCATTGTCCTGTGGAAAAGTGATCATGTGCCCTTTAACCTGCGGCGTTCAGACCCTTCTCGTTTGACTCACTCTTTTCCCATTGACATAACATGGTCGGCACGGCAACAGTTTAAAATGGGTTGCCTCTCTTTACGTCACTTCCTGTAAGTGTCTAATGAGGAAGTGAAACGATGAACAACATAAAAAAAAATGGTCAAAACTAGAGAAAGATGAGAAACGTTTTGGCCAAATCTAAAATATAGAGACAAGAGGAAAGACTGCACCTTTTTGTCGCCAGTTGTGGATAAAGACCTGTTCTTTGCAGCTGAAAGAATAAATGTTATAAGTTCCATATTAGTAACATTCTAGTATTACAGGGGGGAAGCTTTTGGAGAGCGCACAGGATGTAGAACTCACTGTGGATCTCCGTAGACTCCAGTTCGCTGCTGCTCTCCGAGTCCTTGTTGATGAGGTAAACCACGAGGATGGACTCCAGGAGGCTGAGGAGCATCAGGGAGAAGATCCCGATGCAGTACACGGCTGGAGGCACAGGACAGACGGAGGTTTAGGGCCGAAACTACGCGGAAACGCACGCCGAGCCGGGCCTCACCGATCAGGGGGACGCGGTTGGACGAGGACGGCAGGATCTCGTTGAGCAGCAGCTGCATCACCGTCACGGCCAGGAGCACGGTGATCTTAAAGCCCAGTTTCTCTCCCCCGGTGTCCGACATCAGGAACGAGGCCAGGTCCAGGAACAGGAAGAACAGCACCGGGACCAGGAAGTTCACGATGTAGAGGACGGAGCGGCGCTGCATGTTGATCTGAGGACACAGAGCCGAAAACTATAACACTGCAGTCTTCAGTCTGTATCCCTGGTGGTTGGAGCAGCATCGCCATGAAGCCTTCTGCAATAAGCTTCATCATTTTAGTCAAAGGGATATTTTCCGTTGAAATATGACTAAATACAAATAAAAAGATGAGACTAAAATCATCCAATGACAGTTTGAAAGAGCCTCATCTCAATTAGCTTCACAGCTAAAGGAGCAGCATGAAGCAGAGGACCTTGATTAAAGAGAATAAATATTATAAATGCAAAGTTGACTAAAAGTAGACTGAAAGTAAGAACAAATTTACTTTTTGACTACAACTAAATGTGTTTTGTCAAAAGACTACAGTAAAACCAAAACTAAAATGAACACTGCTGAGAACCACTTGCTGCCCCGGGCCGCCTTCACTTCCTGCTCCAGAGGGCGTAAGCCAATCTGAAGTGGGGCGTCCTGCTCAAACTGATCCTTCTGGACGTGCCGGGCTCCTCCAGGTCAGGACCACCTGCTTCAGCCGAGAGCACAGCCCGTGTGAGAACCCCCGTCCTGATACTGTGTGTTCTAAAGATCCACAATCAGAGCGTCTTTGTGGCGCCTCGTGGGGTGTGGGCCGAACGGCAGCAGTGTCAGGAAGGGAACGGTTACTGTCAATATAAAAACAACGGCTTGTCCATCAGGTGCTGGAAAAACACATTCATATTTTTACACTATACAAAAAACCACTGCGATCATATTGATATTTTAGCCTGGTTATATGTGGAATAAAGGGACTAAAACATAATTGCAGTACTCATCATGGCCGCTTGAGGGCGTCAGCTGCCTTTGTACAGTATCAGCATGGCATAACTGTAGCTACTGTAAAAAAATATCTTCCCTCCACCTTTCCTTCCTCAATCCCTCCCTTCCTCCCATACTTCCCCCTCTCTCCCTTTCTTCCTTCTTCCATCCTTCCTCCCTCCTTCCCTCCGTCCTTTTTTCCTTACTTTCTCCCTTCCTTTTCCCCCTCCCTTCTTTCCTTCCTCCCTCCCTGTCTCCTTCCTTCCCTTGCTTCCTCCTTCCTTCACTCCCTCCCTCTCTCTCCCTTCCTTTTCTTTCCCTCCCCCCTCTTCCTTCCTTCCTTCCTTCCTCCATCCCTCTCTGGTTCCTTTTTACCCTCTTTCTTTCTCTCTCTCTCTCTCTCTCCCTCCCTCCCCTCTTCCTTCCCTCACATCCTTCATCCTAACATAATGCAATAATAAGTTTGCATTATAACATAATGTGTTATATTTTATTATGCATATTATTATGCTTTAAGGTCAAAACGACTCAAGGTCAAATATCCTTAATTGAGTAATAACATAATCGAATATGACGTGTCTGACGAGCCGTAAAACCTCACGGTGTAAACGATGACGTCCTGGTTCTTCTCGAAGTTGGTGACCGTGTCGTTGGTGACCGTTATGTCGAGGAAAAGCCACTCGAACTGAGTCCTCATCTTCTCCCGCGTCCAGGCCGAGACCTTCTCCGGGTCCATCACCGCCGTAATCGTCAGCTCGTCCACTGGGGGGAGACGCTGGCTTTAGGGCTGGGTACTGTTAATTTCTTTTTCCCGATACCGGTACTTTAAGGATACTTGGCTTACGACACCAATACCGGAACGATTTTTTGATACCTAGAACCAGTTATTCATTTACCTTTATATTTACCTTTCATTTATTTTGCATTTGTGTCATTTGTTTATCAACAACCAAGAAACTTCCTATTTTCCATAATTTTGCCACATTTTTCCCTAAATTTCCCCCAATGTTTCCAATTTTTACCAATGATTTTTTGTTTTTTCCAATTTTGCTCCAAATTTCCCTTTGTTTTCTTTATCTAAATTTCCCCGAATTTTTCCACTTTCCCCCCAAATTTCCCCCTATTCCTCTCCTTATTTACCTTTTTTAAAATTGTGATGACCAAAAGCATCAAAACTTTTTTTTTTTTCTATACCAAACTATTATCTTTTAACGGTGCCCAGCCCTATTTATGGCTGGGAACCTCTGGAGTACCCCCTGATGACCTCACGGTGACCTCACCATGTGCCATAATCGATGTGTTGCTCATGGTTCGGTCCTCACCTGAGTGGACGGCGGATTTGAAGGTGAGGTTGCAGCTCTGCTTGTCGAAGGGGAAGCGATAAACGTGCATCTTACAGGAGCTGGTCACCACGCGGTTCCACAGAAGGTCCACCTGCCCGTCGTCGTAGATCGAGAGGAACGGGGCGACGGGCGAGTCGCTCTTCTCTGTGCTGAGGGGAGAGGAGGTTCATCAGGGAATACGCCGCCTGACCCCAAAAAGTATAAAGTGACCCCCTGGATTTAACTCGTCGCTTACACCTCCTCGATCATGAGGTCCGGTTTCCACAGAGTGTCCGAGGGGATGGTGATCTTTTTCATCCCGCAGTTAAACGAAGGGTCCCACATGATGTGCTCGTTGGTCCAGCTCTGCACAAAGACACATCACAGGGACGTCGTCAGGAGGTGGAAAGTTTGAACAGTGTCCAAGACCGTCGACCCGTCAGTGACGGAACGTCCAAATCCAGAACGTCTCACCAGAAACGTCCAGATGCAGAACAGAACCTCACCAGAAACGTCCAGATGCAGAACAGAACCTCACCAGAAACGTCCAGATGCAGAACAGAACCTCACCAGAAACGTCCAGATGCAGAACAGAACCTCACCAGAAACGTCCAGATGCAGAACAGAACCTCACCAGAAACGTCCAGATGCAGAACAGAACCTCACCAGAAACGTCCAGATGCAAAACTGAACCTCACCAGAAACGTCCAAATCCAGAACGTCTCAACAGAAACGTCCAGATGCAGAACAGAACCTCACCAGAAACGTCCAGATGCAGAACAGAACCTCACCAGAAACGTCCAGATGCAGAACAGAACCTCACCAGAAACGTCCAGATGCAGAACAGAACCTCACCAGAAACGTCCAGATGCAGAACAGAAACTTACCAGAAACGTCCAGATGCAGAACAGAACCTTACCAGAAACGTCCAGATGCAGAACAGAACCTCACCAGAAACGTCCAGATGCAGAACAGAACCTCACCAGAAACGTCCAGATGCAGAACAGAACCTCACCAGAAACGTCCAGATGCAGAACAGAACCTCACCAGAAACGTCCAGATGCAGAACAGAACCTCACCAGAAACGTCCAGATGCAGAACAGAACCTCACCAGAAACGTCCAGATGCAGAACAGAACCTCACCAGAAACGTCCAGATGCAGAACAGAACCTCACCAGAAACGTCCAGATGCAGAACAGAAACTTACCAGAAACGTCCAGATGCAGAACAGAACCTTACCAGAAACGTCCAGATGCAGAACAGAACCTCACCAGAAACGTCCAGATGCAGAACAGAACCTCACCAGAAACGTCCAGATGCAGAACAGAACCTCACCAGAAACGTCCAGATGCAAAACAGAACCTCACCAGAAACGTCCAGATGCAGGTCAAGCACGTCTGGTCCGTTTCCCTCTGTGGAGAAAAGAACAAAACGACACGTGAACACATGGCACCCTGCCCCATAATAAACTTCAACAGTTTAGCCCAGTCTCTGAGGACGCTCTCTGAGGACGCTCTCTGAGGACGCTCTCTGAGGACGCTCTCTGAGGACGCTCTCTGAGAACGCTCTCTGAGGACGCTCTCTGAGAACGCTCTCTGAGGACGCTCTCTGAGGACGCTCTATGAGGACGCTCTCTGAGGACGCTCTCTGAGGACGCTCTCTGAGGACGCTCTCTGAGGACGCTCTCTGAGGACGCTCTCTGAGGACGCTCTCTGAGGACGCTCTCTGAGGACGCTCTCTGAGGCCGCTCTATGAGGACGCTCTCTGAGGACGCTCTCTGAGGACGCTCTCTGAGGACGCTCTCTGAGGACGCTCTCTGAGGACGCTCTCTGAGGACGCTCTATGAGGACGCTCTCTGAGGACGCTCTCTGAGGACGCTCTCTGAGGACGCTCTATGAGGACGCTCTCTGAGGACGCTCTCTGAGGACGCTCTCTGAGGACGCTCTCTGAGGACGCTCTCTGAGGACGCTCTCTGAGGACGCTCTCTGAGGACGCTCTATGAGGACGCTCTCTGAGGACGCTCTCTGAGGACGCTCTCTGAGGACGCTCTCTGAGGCCGCTCTATGAGGACGCTCTCTGAGGACGCTCTCTGAGGACGCTCTCTGAGGACGCTCTCTGAGGACGCTCTCTGAGGACGCTCTCTGAGGACGCTCTATGAGGACGCTCTCTGAGGACGCTCTCTGAGGACGCTCTCTGAGGACGCTCTATGAGGACGCTCTCTGAGGACGCTCTCTGAGGACGCTCTATGAGGACGCTCTATGAGGACGCTCTCTGAGGACGCTCTCTGAGGACGCTCTCTGAGGACGCTCTATGAGGACGCTCTCTGAGGACGCTCTCTGAGGACGCTCTATGAGGACGCTCTATGAGGACGCTCTCTGAGGACGCTCTCTGAGGACGCTCTCTGAGGACGCTCTATGAGGACGCTCTCTGAGGACGCTCTCTGAGGCCGCTCTCTGAGGACGCTCTCTGAGGACGCTCTATGAGGACGCTCTATGAGGACGCTCTCTGAGGCCGCTCTCTGAGGCCGCTCTCTGAGGCCGCTCTCTGAGGACGCTCTCTGAGGCCGCTCTATGAGGACGCTCTATGAGGCCGCCCGAGAGGGCACGTTAGCGCCCCCTACGTTTTGCACTGCAAAACTAAGACCTCTGAAAACAGAGGCGGGACCAATACCGTGACCTCAGACTGAGGGGGACAGAAGCCCCTTGGTTTGGGCGGGACGGTCACACAGCGGTTCCAGTTCCTGTCCAGCTTGATGATGTATCTGTGAGTGAAATACTCCAGAGATGTTTTCCACAGAGGGAACGTCATAACGAGGCTTTGAACAACGAGGCGACTCACCAAGTCCAGGATGGCGTACACCACCACCTCGAGGTAGACCTGGACCGGGTCCATGTGGTTCTTCACGGGGCGACTCATCTTAAAGCGCTCCGTACGCGACAGCCTCAGGTGTTCGATCAGGTGTTCGTACCTACAGGGCCTGCTAGGCAACGGTGTCACCCCAAATCCCGGCGAGAAGTGAGCTGAGGGTCACAACACGTCATTTAACCTTTAACCTCTGGGTCAGATATTACGGCTTTGTGCTCTTCAGGTGAACGGGGAAGAAACACTCCATCGAGATATCGGTGCGACGTGTACTGTCGATTACATAAATATGGGGGATTAACCAACACCAAACCTACGCCCTTGACCACCGCCATCGTCCACACCGAGCCCCGGGCTGAGGAAGGGCGGGGCTTTATCTGGAACCCTGGGTCGACTGTTCCCTTTGGGGCGACTGAGAATGATCGACGCCCCCTGAACACCTCCTGAGGACGCAGGACAAACATAAGGTCAGACAACACTCATGCTCAGGAACAAAGTTAAAAAAGTACTGTAGATCTATCTGTAGAGTTCTTGAGGATCTTTATTGACAGATAAATATAACGCGATATATCTGTGACGTCACACAATAATGAGTTACTTCCGGGTCCAAACTGCTGACCGCTCAAACACAGCTAAACGCTTAACTGTATCTGAATCTGCTGCTGAAATAAAAGGCCAAAAACTGCAAGAACCTAATTACAATAATACATCACAATTTATCCATGGATATATATATATATATATATATATATATATATATATATATAAAACGTCACTGTGTATTAGGGGTGGGAACCTCTGGGTACCTCACGATACGATACGATACGCGATACAAAGCTCACGATAACGATTATCTCACGATATGACGATACTGCGATTATCGATATATTGGTCAGAAATCAATCTACGATAATCTATGACATAACAAGAAAAAAAGATTCTGTGAAAAAAATACACTTTATTTTATATCTCTGATAACAGTGACACTATTTCAGTGCAACATTTCTGTACGTGACAACATGCCAGTGTCAACAAACAATAGTGCTTTCTGTAAACAAAACAATAGGGTCTTTCTTACCAGTGACACCATTATAGGGCAAATGATTGGTTCCTTTAACAAACAGTGACACAATTTCTGTGTAATATTGAACAAGCAAAAATGCCCTTTCAGGCAAAAGACCTACCTGCACATTTTAGTGATGCAGAAAACCTTTTGAATATAATACAAATAAATCTTAAATCCAACATTAACATTCTTCAGAAATTAAAGTATCAAGTGTAACCAGATTAACAAACCTTTTTTTTTGTCCTTTTCTTCAACTTTTCTGCAAAACAGAGTCACTGGACAGACACATGCCCACTGCCCATATTAAATGTGCATGTTTTTTTTAAGAACGAGTAGCTGGTCAGCATGTTCAGGAGTGTGTATGGGGAAAATAATTTGATAATAATTAATGTTAGAAAAGCTTTCGGAGTAAATGTGATTTTTCTGTGTGATCAGATCAGTCGGCTCTACAGCAGCTTAAAATCAGCACGGACCAGGAAGTGGAGCGATGACATCATCACTTAACATACAGATACAGACGGCATCTTTGCCCATATATGGTCATGTTCGAAGCAGCCAGAGGGAAAACCATAGATCTAAAGATGCGTTCCAGGTAACTGGTCAATTTCCCGCCTTGGAGCCACTCGAACTGGCAATTACAACTCGGAAACTCGGAAACCTCAAGACTATGAGTTCATATACGAGATGAAGACAGTAACGGCGCCCCCCAGTGGAGGAGCAGCTAATGATAAAACCACTGCATCAGGGACGTGAACGCTACTTTTGGCCACAGCGTTCAACATTACGTACTGTGGCACGTTATTGATTAAAATTCATAACGTTAGCATCGTACGAGCTAACTGCTGTAGCATTAGCCGTGTTGTTTGCGTACGACTTTATTCACCTGGAACGCTCTGAGGTCGTCATTGTCAAGTGGGGGAGATACCAGTTACCAGTTTCCTGGAACGCCCCGTAACATACAGTGGTAATGTCTGTGCTCAGTCAGACAGTGTCCTATAAAAATAGGGTGACCAGATGTCCCAGTTTACCCGGGACAGTCCCAGTTTTCAGTCCTCTGTCCCATGTCCCCACACATTCCTCCAAAACCATTCATTTGTCCCAGTTTTACACAGGATCTGTCCCAAGTGTCCCAGTTTTTGGCCGATATGACCCACAAAGTACAAACTTCCCTTGAAAATTCATGTCTTTGCCAAATGTCCATTAGACGTAGAAACCAATAAAACAAATATCAAGTCTACCATGTTAATGCTGATCGGTGCACGGTGTAAGACATGAACAAGATGGCTCCCTGGTTGACCATGCAACTAAATCCCAAATAGTGTCCCAGTTTTTTTGTCAGAAAATCTGGTCACCCTACATAAAAGGGCAAATAGGACCGGCTACGAGCTGCAGAGGCATTTTTCCTGACGCTTATTTAATCAGATTTACAACGTGTACTTCGATTGGAGTAATGTTTGGCCGTTATCTGTACTTTTACTCATGACGTCGTGTACTTTGCCCACCTCTGCTGCGGAGACGATGAAGGTTAGAAAAGGTGACACAATTATCATCTGATCTGATCTCCAAAGTCTCCTTCTGCTAAAGCTCAAGCTCCTGGACCGTCTCTGGGGTCTAAATATCTCCGTGTCAGCTCAGTCTAAACATCACGTCCAGGATCCGGAGAAACGTTTCGCAGGCGAGAGAAAGTGTTTGTGGAACAGATAAAGAACCGGTTTGAGTGTCGACAACTTTCTTTTGACGAAATATGACACATGGACGGAGCCTAATTGTTTATTGTATTTGTAAAACAAGTTGTAATGTCTAGGAAACTAAAATAATCTGCCAGTAGAATGTGTTTATTTTTGCCTTATTCTACTTGAGATAATAAAATAAACCTATTCTATTGGCTGTTTTTCAGTTAGAATTACTCAAATGAAAGTCAAATATTCTTAATTACAATCAATTTAAAAGGTAATAATCAGTTTTTGTTAGAAAATTCCTCTTTTGGAAGATCTGCAAAATTACAGTAGACAAAGAAATCGGGAGAAAAATTGAGAGGGGAAATGGGTCAAAAAAAGAAAGAGAAATAATGGGGGAAATACATTTTTTTAAAGAATGGGGAAAATGAGGGAGAAAGGGCTGAACGATGGGGGGGGGGGGGGGAAATTCAGGTTAAAATGGGTATAAAAAAAGTGAAATAATGGGAAAACATGGGGAATAAAAATTTGAAAAGAAAATGGTAAATTGATAAATACTGGGGAGGATTGTCAGAAAAAAATATTAAAAATAGGGAAATAATGGAGGAAAATGTAAAAAAAACTGTTTAGGCTTAGGATCAGGGTTATTGTTATGATTAGGACCAGCATATGTGATGTAAATTGTGTTTCACTCAGATCTTAAACATTGTTATGGAAACTAGAGGGTCTTGGCTTTCAAATGAGGAATAAGCTGTGAAATGTTGATATGTATAATTGCTGACCCTAAACCTAAACCCCGCAGAAAACAGGTGAAGAAACTGGGAAACAATCAGGAAGAAGTTGGTAAATAATGAAGAAAAAAGCAAATTCAGATTTTTACATATGATGGTTTGCAAAAATATCACTTCATCGTCGTTATCGAGTCCCCACAATGTTTTGAGTCAATGTCGCCCAGACTTTGGTAAACATCCATCTTTATGCGTGTAAATAAAAGAGTTAACCTCACCTGTAAAGAGCAGCAGGATGCAGAGAGTGTTCATGTTTTATGTCCCCAAAACGATGCTCTGTCTAATGCAGCGTCCTCTCACTCCACACTGGGACACACTCTGTCCCGGTGACGTGAGGCGCAAATGGACCCGAGCTGGAAATGAATCCTCTGGGATTTAAACGCGGCTGTCAGTGGGTGAAAGCTTTGTCCATAAATGGTTGTACGCTCGGCCACCACTCAGACGCCGCACGGCGATTACCGAGGCCGGAGGAAATGAGAGGAATATAATCTGTGAGAGGCCGAGCTCCGAGGCAGATATGACATAAATAAACTGTAATTAGATCAAAGGATTACAGTCTCTTGTCTTCTTGGTTTAGTTTGTCCCTGCAGAGGTGGCAACGGTCAAGAGCACAGTCCGGACAGTAGAGGGCAGCACTGCAAGTTCAAACTCTTGGACCAAGCTCCGTGAAATAAATGACCTTTAATGAATATAAATGACCTCAGAAACAGGACTCTGTAAAATCCAAACTCCACCCAGATAGCAAAATTGGTATGGGCCAGTTGTGGCCCACATCAGACACATTCATTTGGCCCACATACCGCATGGATTATCGGCCCAAAGGCGGTCCGCATTCAGTTACCTTATTTGGCCCACATAAAATCCAGAACAGTGCCAATGTTTAGCCGGAAGTGCACCATACTATCCAAAGGTGGTCCAGATCTGGCCCTCTCATGGCTAAAATGTGGCCCAGATTTGGCTCAGTGCAGTGCCGTATGAGGACACCATATTTTTGGCACATATCTGGCCCACATGACTTACTGGCTGACCTACTGCGTGGCGTTCGCTTTTGTTGCTTTATTGACTTGGCTTGATCTTAGTTACGTTACACACACACAAAACTAAATCAAAAATAATTGAAAGCCTGACAAAAATGCCACAAAAAATAAAATGTGGCCAAAAGTGCACTGTACAATCAAAGTATTTTAAAGTTAGGATTAGGCTTAAATCTTGTAAAATTATGTAATACAAAGTTATAACGCACTCAACACACGAAACTAGCACTGGGAGCCGCTCGACAGGGTTTGGTTTATTATGATTTTCATCGCAGATCCCAGTTTCCACCTTAACCCTGTGACTGTGCAAAACCCCGGTGATGCGTGGAAGAGAGACCTCAGCCCGGAGAAAGGTTCTGTATCGGGCAGCAGGTCAGGGCGGCAGGGACGCTAGATGGAGGTGCAGCAGACGGACACCTGGACCGGGAGTATAGGGGAAGGTGCGGGCCAGAGCAGCGCAGGAACATGAGGGCGTGGAGGAAACGGCGGGTAGCCACGGGACAGGAGCTTAAGCAGCGGAAAGCAAAGCAATGTGGGCCCCACATGGGTTTGCCCACATGCGCAATAAGTGGGTTTGTCCGCGGTTTCCATGAGGGCCCCATCTGAGTTGGCCCATGTGGGCTAAAAGTGGGCTCTGAATGAGTTACATATGGGGCCAAAGTGGGTTAAAACCATAAGGCCCACAACTTAAACTGTGAAACTATAACACTCATTACATGCAAAGTGAGATAGCCTTTATTTGTTATAATTTTCATTAAAAAATGTTTTTAGAAGTAAACATAATATGTCTGATTTCAAGTAATCTTTAGATTAGTTCAAACCGACTAGAATTCAACACAAAGAACCTTTATTCAAGTGATTTAAAGTCATTCATCTCATTGAAGAGGCTCATTTTTCCCGCATGAGCTGTGAAATGATCGACGGCGCCCCCCTCAGGCCAAAACACAATAATCCAGGCCGTTTTATTCCTTCGTGTAAAATCCGAGTTAAATCAAACTGATCTGACCAATATGTATCCATAAATATTGAATTGTCATTTTGAATTCTGTTGATTGGGACACAGCTCAGCCAAACGTGATCCCACTTTATGAAAACCGAAAAACTTCCATGTTTGGTTCAGCCTCTCTGTTCAACAGCTCTTCCACTAATGGCAGTTTAATGTCGCTCCCGAGAGACCGACAGGGAGTGGACGATCGATCCGAGACAAAATGGAGGACAATTAAAAACGGAAAAGACCACAAAATCCTGCTTCTCCAGCGACGAGGCCGAAATCAGTCATTTCTTCAGGCGAGGTCAACACGGAAATGTTTTGCACTTAAAGAGATCGATTTGAAACTTCTAATGTAGATTACTGACATAAATATGTGTTCACATAACAAAAGGCATGTGGCGTAGTAACACAGATTGTTTTTTAGAAGATTTATTTCTGCGTATTTCTTGATCCAGATAGCATGCTATAGTTGTTTGTCTTTTGTTTTCCGATCCTCGCTTTTTGGATATGGTTAAGGCTTGTTTTTATTTTATTATGATTATCATTGTTATATTATATTATGATTATCTATTCAACAACAACAACAAATCAGAGCATGTGCATCAGAAAACAGTTCTTTTGGAGGAGGAATCGATGTTACACGGCTCCCCGGGGGCGTAGAAGGACCAAAGAAGGCTTGTTCGAAAGCTGGAAATCTCTAGTTTCCGACACAAAAGACTAACACTTTCTGTTCCAAAGCTATCTCCGAAAATCGGCGATGTTGTACATGGCGGTAGTATGGGGCTCAAAAATTCAGGCGCAATTCGGCGACCCCTCCAGCAGATGGCGACCTAGGCGGCCGCCTGGGTCGCCATCTGCTTTTCGATCTTGTTTAGTTTGAAATGAAGCTATCCGTTTGTGGAAAATCCGTAAACATTAAAATTTCACCTTGTTTTTTGAAATTCAAAACTTTAATCCCATGAAGGGTCATCGTTTGCAGCACAACAGAGCAGACATGTCCAGTGTGTGCTACAGCCGTCCATAGGATTACAATAAAAACACAAGCCCTCAGTTTGAGTTTGAAATCATCGATCACAGAACTCCACAGAAAGGCCCACTCCGGGGGTGGAATCTGGGACCTTCTGTGAAGCACAAGTGCTAACCACTGCGCCCGATTAGATATTTAAAAATCCCTCTGAAAAAACTTAAACAAATGGTAAATCCATGAATATAAGAATATAAGAATAAATCCAAGACTGGCAAATGTTTAGTCTGCAGGAGCTAAAGTGGAGATGTTAGCAACGTGTTTTGAGAAAATGGCCTTTGAAATGACAGTCTCACAAATAAATCTGTGGGGAAACATTGAATCGGTGCAATATTTAAACATGTTATTGTTTTGTTTCCAGGAAAGTTTATATTTTAAAAGACCAAATTGGCCCAAAAGCCTGCCTTAAGGTAAAACGTGCAGACATTTCATCGAATGGGAGAATTTCCATATTCCAAAGCAAATCATACAACAGTCAGGTTTTCAGTCAAAAACGATTTCCTCCAAAAATGTGTTTTCACCAAAATGTCCTTTTATCAAACTTTAGCAGTAAAAATCGTGCCGCAATTGTGTCATTAAAGAAACTAAATCAAAAGTGGTTCTTATGCTCGATTTCTACTACATGATGAACTGCTTTCACACCAGCTGTGATGTTGACCAACTGTTGCGGACGTTGGTTTTGTGCAGCTCGTGCCGAGTGCTTTTGGTCCTTCGGGACTCGCTGATGGAGCTGCACTGCCTTGTTAATTTGCAGATGTAACGCGATCTCCAGGCTCAGGGGTGATTTTATTAATCCACTTTAAATCTATTACTCTGATTTAATGGGTTCCCGCTCGCAGACAACAGAAGGGATGAATGAATTTGAATAACGATTTAGTTCTGATCACACGCAGGTAATAACGCCAACCCGAGGGCATTGAGCTAAAACATGGCGACAGGATGTGCCTCTGACCAAAGATGTCGTTAGCATTTAGCCTCTCCTCCTCTTCTCTATGGGGACAAATGGGGGTGAAGTTAGAGGCGACCGTGTTATGGTTTGGTGTGGCAGGTAACAGCCCAAATGTAAAACAGCCCAAAAATCTGAGATGAAATGAAATTTAATGGCACAAGTCCAAGTACTAGAAAAACACAAAACAACAAGGAAACTTACAGACAGGCAGGCACGGAAAACATGAACAGGAGATCGACACGGGCTCGGACATACAGGACACCAAAAAACCAGGAACACACACACAATGAACCAACAACGACAGGGGGAGAACACAGGGGTATAAACACACAAGGAAACGGGGCACAGGTGACACACATTAGGGCGGAGCAGGCAATCAACACAGGGGAAGCAAGACAGGGGCAGACAGGACAGACATGTCAAAATAAACTACACCACAGGAAACACAGGACACAACCCAGGGGGAAACTAAACAAATCCAGAACCCTGACAGTACCCCCCTCTAAGGGATGGCTTCCAGACGTCCCAAAGTCACAACAAAGCCGGGAGGGCGGAGGGGGCCCGGAGGAGGGAAGGTACTCCGGCGGAGGCAGGGACAGGTCCGGGGGCGGAGGCAGGGACAGGTCCGGGGGCGGAGGCATGGACGGGTCCGGAGGAGGCGGAGGCAACAGCAGGTCCGCAAACTCAGGGGGAGGCGGAGTAGAGGCGGAAGCAGAGGCGGGTCCGGGGTCTCCGGCGGAGGCAACAGCGGGTCCGCGAACTCAGGGGGAGGCGGAAGCAGAGGCGGGCTAACTCGGGCTATCCTGACTACAAAAATAAAGGCCATCAGGAGCAAATATCGCCAGGCAGTTGACAGTGGACGCAAAAGCGGGTATGGCAGAGTCGTTCTCCTTTACTTCGAGTTGTGTGAGCAAATATGGGGTGGGTCCCCCGCCACTACAACCATGTCATCGGGCATTGAAACAAATGACTTGGATGATAGCCCCCCCGCTCCCTTGCCCTCTACGTCCACTACTACGGAGCCATCTGATGCCGCGTCGGACACCGAGCAGGAGAGTGGGGGACACACAGTCAAACAGAGGAGAGATCTGCTACAGGTATGTTTTTGCATTGGTTAATTATAAACCATACGTTTAGTTTAGCAGTGTTTGTAAAATGAAAAAAAAAAAATTACTTGTTGGTAAAACGGGTCATAATAAAGTCAACGTTTTACAAGATTTCCTTTGGTCACTTCTGTTTTTTTAAATTTAGGCTAAACTGAAGGGACACCGGCATGGCCGTCTCAAGAGGAAGCTGCCAGCTGAGACCCAGTGGCTTCATGCACTAGAAGAGGACCAACGTGTAAAGAAGAAATTGGTGGACATTATGGAAAACTCAGAAAAACAAGCAAATGATAATTTTGCCAAAATTACAGATACACTCAACATACTCACTACTTCCATTGCTGACGGGCTTTCTCTTCTAAGACAAGTCATGCAGCCACCTCCTACGCAACCATTACATTACATGCCACATGAAGCAAGAGGGCACATTTCACCCACACCGTCTCTGCAATCAATCAACCCAAATCAACCATTTCAGTCTTTCACAAACAACTCACCTTCTCTCAGAGCAACACAACAAAATGCAATCAGATCCATCAACACACACGATGCAGCCCATTCCAACACACCTACTGACAGCACAGGGTTTATTGGGTTTTCCTACCAAAGCCCTATTCAGTGAGGATTAATAAGCTGTCAGCACCTGTTAACAAGCATACGCCCTTTTCAGTGATTACGTTCTTATTAATGTACAGGCATTAAGTTTAATGTGTAAAATGCCAAATGTTTATTTGTTGGCAAATAAGGCAGCACTCAACACTTTTGAGGTTATTTTATTAACACTTTTATTTAAGCAGGGCATTTGAATGCTGTGATATGTTTGCACTGTGTTATATTTGCACTAAACTCAAAAGACCTCTTCTCAAAGTTTTATATACTTTTTTTTTTAATTTAAATGTATATTTGTGTTGAAATGTTCAGTGACGAGCACAATGAATGCTTTTTCAAAAGACAATTAAACAACTTTGCTATGAAATGTGTGCAGTATCAATGCAACATATGAACATACTGCATAACGTAAAAACAGAGCACGCTTGCAAAATGATGCCACTCTACAAGGGTAACTTATTACAAAAGTAAAAAGTTCAAAAATATAACTTTTTTCAGTAACTACAGAATATAAAATTACTTAAACTAAATACTGTACAATAGTCATTACAACTCAAGTAACGAGTTACAAGTGCATTTAAATGGTTTGTATTCATGTATGAATGAAAAAATGCCACAAAATATAGTAACAAACAAATCAAGTTTAACACTAAGATGTGCAGTTGTGTGTAGGAAACGTCAAAACAAAACATGAGAGAATGAGCATAATGAAAGAAAAATAAATCTTTGACTGCACTTTTCTTCAGTAGCATCAGTACTATTGTCAGTTTAGATTTTGACAAAAGAAACTCAAAGTAGTCTAACTCAGCTACATTTTTTAAACAGAAATATGTAATACAAACATTAATTTTTTTTTAACTACGAACATAGTATACTATTTTTAAATAACTTGCCCAACACAGAGGCTGCCGTAGGCCATCAGTAGTGTTTCTACTCGATTGTCCCTTTTATGGATCCAGGTACTGAGTAAGGACTCTCCTGACCCTCTTCCCTTCAGTTGTCAAACGGTCTCCTCTGACATCTGGTTCTGAGGCTGGCTGATAGTCTCTGGCATGCGGAACAGCTTCAGTAACATCAGCCCGACAAGTGGGAATTGAACCGAGGACCTTCTTACAGTGAAGTGTAAATGTATTGAGTGTGTGGGCGAACGTTTATGATCCTGCTTTATAAAGATAAAAAAGCCAAAAAATCTCCAGCAGATTTATAGAATTTAAAACATCTTTAATTGGGTTAATAATAATAATAAAAAATGAAACAATCGTCAGTTACAAAAGGATAAATGTATGAATAACAATTTAACAAGAGAAAGCTGAAGCAGCTGAATCTTTTAAATTTTTTAATTAGTTTTACAACAGTTTAATATGGTTTCAGGTACAGTTTATTGCCCACACTGGTCATGTGCGCAATTTTGTTACATTTAGTACAATATTTGACAAAAATTAATCTGATTTTTTTAAACTTTTATCCTCCGTTATTGTATATTAATAATGATCATGTTAGGAGTCCAGTGCCTCTCATCTGTGTTTTGCCCCACCCTCTTGTTCCTGTCTGTTTGGAGCTGGGCGGAGTCATCACACCCTGGAGCTTGCAGCCACTCAGCACACCTGCAACTCATCACCACTCACCTCCAGTATTTGAAGCCTCTTCAGTCCTCCACTCTCTGCCAGATCGTCCGTTACCTTATGTGGTACCTTCTTTGGCTCTTGAATTTTTTGCAACCTACGATTTGAAAGAACTTTTGTGACAAACCTGTAATTCTACTCTCTTCCGTGCAGTTCTCCGTCCGGCTCCAGACTCACCTCCAGATACCTCCACCGCCCCGTACCTTGTACCTCCGGTCCTGTTTTCTACCCTTGCCTGTTTGTTTGGAATAAATCTGTTAAACCCTTTTTTGGAGTCTGTCTTGGGAGTCACTCTGGTCCTGTCGTTACAACAGATCATTTACCAGAGTTATTTTCATCTTTCAAATGAAGCCTAATTGAAAACTCTTTGAATGAAGATTTCATGAAACATAAGCTTTGCCCCAGTGTCTAAAGAATTTCTTCATCCCACCACCACAAAGTTGCCCTTTTTAAAGGCGCACGGCGTAACATTTTGGATCATACTGTTGCCAAAACAAAACATGCTCCTAATGAGCAAAGAATGGATTTGGCTTTTAGTCCCGTCTCCATGGAGACGAGCTGGAGACGTCCCGGTCCCAGTGACGTCCCAGACAGGACTGAGGAGCGCTGAGCCGCTCACAGCTAAGACACATGTTACATTTTATAAATGTATTTTTCAATAAAACAGTAATAGAATAATTTATTCAATTCATTGGGTGAAATGTTACGCGGTGTGGCTTTAAGTCAAAAGGACATTTTAGAAAGTTCTTACAAACAGTTGAGTACACACCTCTTTTACCGTCATTTCCAGACCATGAGCCGCTACTTTTTTCCCCACACTGCAGATCATTTATTGATTATTGATTGATTGAGTCATTCTGAATATTGTGTCATGTTATCAATAGCAATGCAGCTCCATTTAATACGAATGGTCCAAACTATTTCTGATTAAAGAACTCTACACCTGGCGTTAAGGGGTTAAGAAAAGAAAAATCTTCATAAATGTTGTTAATGCAGCTTATATTCACTCGTGCTCAATAGTCCAGAATTTACGGTAAATATCTGAATTGTGTTCAGCAGAATTAGTAGTAGAATAAAAACAACTATCACTCTATTAATCTACTGTATCTATTTTCAGTTTCAACCAAATGTAAAAAAAAAAGTGTATGTTCAAATGAGCAAAGAATGCATCTCAATAAACCATGAACTGTGTTTGAGGTTGTGACAGAAATGAGTGCAGTCAATGAAATGTAGTGTTGAAAGAAAGACTGGAATCAATACATTCAAGTAAAGTTCAACACAGTCTGGACATGTTGTTGCTCTTAGGGCGTTGCTTCCATCGAATCTGGGACTTCCTCACTGCATGAAAAAAGCAAAGTATAAATTGGAGTTGGAACATGTTTTCACTTTTCAGTTATTTGTGACGTCAGCTTAACTTTGACATTGATCTAGTATTTGGTGATATCAGTATCTCAGACGAAGAGCAGGGGCCAAAAACACTCTATTGGCGGAAACGTTTTCCCTGATCATTATTTGATAGTGATGGGATCAAAAAATAAAACGTCATTTATTTATTTATTTGAATTAGGACAGTGCACATTAATCGACACGTCAGCCAAAAGCATCAATGTAAATGTACCAGAATGAGAGCTAAATTGCATCCGTTGTCCTGAGGCAGGTAAAGAAACATTGACAGGAGGAAAATACAAACATACAAAGAACAGAACAAAGCTACAGTCACAGATTCAGTTACAAGGACAGACACAGGTGAGATAACATAACACGCCCAAGAAATTGATTAAGCATTGAACTTTAATTAAACTACCTGTGAGTGCAAGATTGATTTGTTTTAACCAGATTTTTAGGACCTTTTTAAAGGTGTGGTAATTGTCACAGTTCCTGATACGAGCAGGCAGCGAGTTCCAAAACGGCGAGCCTCTGATAGACTCCACCGTTTGACCGAATTTAGTTCTACGACATTGCACAATACAGTCTCCTCTGGTCAGAGCTCTGGTATTTACTCGAGTGTTACTTATTTGTGATATAAAATTCCTTAATGGTGGAGGGGCAAGACCTTTTAAAACTCTAAAAACTAAACAGGCATCCAGGAACTTCTGATAGCCGTCAAAATCTAAAATATTATACTTACTTACAATGTGGCAGTAATGATAATGTAAAGGCTTTCTATCCAGAGTTTTCTATGTTTTCTTAAAAAGAGACTTGATGGGGCTCATGTTGGTCTCTGATGTTTGGGACCATGTGGTATAACAGTACGTTATATGGCTGAAGATCATTGCGTGCATTAAAGCCTTTGCAGACTCTGTGGTCAGACATGGTCTTATATGCTTAAAGTTTGACAAATTGAATTTAATGATGTGTGCAATTTTCTTGATATGCTGCTTAAAATTTAGATTTGAATCAAAGAGCACTCCTAAATACTTGAATTGTTTAACTTCATTTAATCTCTCGCCATTAACTATCACAGATGGTTGTTCGTTCCCTACTGGCTGACGAGACGTCATATTATTTTTAAGGCTGAAAGTCCTTTGTACAGCTTAACATCCCACTAATGTTTTTGAATATTGTCACCTTTTTTATGAAAAAAAGGATTGGACCTTAGTTTATGAGCACTGACGAAGACATTTAACTTTGGAACCATTTTGGTTTCATGTGGATTGCCCCAATAATGACTGAGATATAAGCCAAAAAAAATGCATTTTGACAGTTCCCCCATGGGATTTTCAGTATTTTAAATTTCTTTACAGTATTGTCACGTTAACTCAACCTATTGAGTGGCAAAATCGAATAATAACACATTTCATAACCCAACAAAACCTTTGACGCTCACAACAGAATGAGTTATGAAATAGTTTACATACCTTCTTACTACAGGCAAAGGTTCTAACCAAATACATGACTTGACTCACATGTGAATCACGAGGCGGCGGTTGGACTGGTCCTGTAGAGCGGTCAGGCGCTCAGCAGAAGCTCCTAGTTCGTTGTAGCTTAGATCTAACTCTCTCAGATTGGGGAACGCGGAGCTCAAAGTGTCAGCAAGAAACTCCCCGCCCTTCTCTGAGACCCGGCATTTGGACAAGCTAAAAAACACATAATATAGAACCTTTAATAAGATGCAGACCACAATGGAAAACTGTAGGCTTTTGTAAATGTGAAGTATGTGAAATTAAACTTTGGTTGTTTGTAATTTTAGTGTAATATGCACCTTCTGCCCATGAAAGATCTATGTTTGTGTGCTTTATACAATGGTGCACACAGGAGGAGCACACAGGAGGAGCACACAGGAGGAGCACACAGGCAAAGCAAAGTGGAGATATGAACATCCGGTCTCGCTGCAGTTTGAATAGTCTTTGAGAGGAGAAAAGTCACACAAGCACAGAGGAGAGGGTCTCACCTGAGTGTCTCCAGTCTGCAGGGGGCGCTCTTCAGTCCCTCACACAGGGCCATCACTCCTGAGTCCTGGAGGTTGTTGTTACTGAGATCCAGGTGAGTCAGAGAGGAGGAGCTGAGGACTGAGGCCAGAGGACCACAGCTCTCCTTGCTCAGGTTACAGTCGGACAAACTGGAGCATCAAAACACAAACAGGTCAGTGTCTGTCGCCTCTTGATAACAATAATAATAATAATAATAATAATAATGGCCTGTGTTACCACGTTTCTCCCAGTACTACATTATTCATTCACTCCATACTCAGTGGAGGTAAGCTACTCATGTAATCTGGACCAAACACTCACAAGGAGAACATGAAAACTCCACAAAAAGGCCCCGTCTGTTTAAGGATTGAACCCAGAACCTTTTGCTGTGAAGCACAAGCGCTAACCACTGCACCATCGGGCCGTCCGAAGAACCTGATGAACCTGCACTTGTTTACATGTGGCCCAATCAGCTGAGATACCAAGATCCGACAAGATTCTGCATTCACAAAGTGATAATGGCCATTAAAAACCATAAAGTTTCGTAAAAAACAAAAAAAGGAGAGACGACCCAATGTGTCTGAAGATGCAGCTAATCCCTGAACATTGCCTAAAAATTAAGCCGTAAACTCACTTGGCTTTTCTTGAGGCTTTCACCACCGGCAGCAGCTTCTGTAGACCTTCCTCTGAGGGACAGAACTTCTTCAGCTCAAACACCTCCAGCTCTGAGTCTGAGGAGAGTAAGAGGAAGCAGAGAGCAGACAACTGAGCAGCAGACATCTGGTTATTAGCAGGACCTCCTTCAGTCATGATCTTCTGTGCCTCCAGCAGACTGTGGTCGTTCAGTTCGTTCAGACAGTGCAGCAGGTTCAGGCTCCTCTCTGGAGACAGACCCACATTCAGCTTCATGTGAATGTGCTTTACTGTCTCCTGAATGATTCGATCCCTCCCTGTGTTAGACACCAGACCCTTCAGCAGCTTCTGATTGGTCGACAGAGACAGCCCCAGGAGGAAGCGCAGGAACATGTCGAGGTGTCCGCTTGGACTCTGTAAGGACTGGTCCACAGCAGACTGGTAGAAACCTGCCTCAGAAATGTAATTTGGTGACAGCAGGTTCTCTCCATAGCTGAAGAAGATGTGATGAACGTGGAGAGCAGCTAGAAGCTCCTTCATGTTTGGACGGGTGAAGCAGGCGACCTGAGAGTCATCCAGACCAAACGTGCTCAGGTCAGAAACGTAGAATGCCAGGTTTCCTTTCGTCACCTCCTCAAAGGCCAGTTCCCCCACTGTCTGAAGTATCTTCTTAGTCTCTGAACTCCAGTTAGTGTCCTTCTCAGAGGTGCTGTTCCTGATGAAGTTCTCCTGCAGAAGGTGGATGTAGAGGCTGGTCAAGGTCGTGGGCCGCTCTTCTTTCTTGTTTATAAAGTTGTAGATGATCCAGCAGACGTCTGGGCTGTGGCTCATGATGCAGAGGCTGGGGTTGTTCTTGATGTGGGAGATGATGGCAGTGGCCTTCTGCTCGTCTACAAACCTCTTCCTGAAGAACTGCTCCCTCTGTGGCTCACTGAACCCTCGCACCTCTGTCACCATGGAGACACACTTAGCAGGGATCTGATTGGCCGCCTCGGGGCGTGTGGTTATCCAGAGGCGAGCGGAGTGAAGCAGGTCCCCCCTGATGAGGTTCACCAGCAGCTTCTCCACTGAGGCGCTCTCTGTGGACTCCGTCAGGGCCTCGGTGTTGGTGAAGTCCAGAGGAAGTCTCCACTCGTCCAGACCGTCAAAGATGAAGAGCAGCTGGAGGTCTTTGAAGATGCACAGTTCTTCTTCTGTTCCACTAAAGAAGTGATGGAGCAGTCCCTCCAGGCTGAAGCTCTTGTCCTTCAGCTCATTGAGCTCTCTGAAGGTGAAGTAGAACAGCAGCTGGACATCCTGGTAGACTCTGCCTTCAGCCCAGTCCAGACTGATCTTCTGGGTCAGCACAGTTTTCCCAACGCCGGCCACGCCCTCAGTCAGCACTGTCCTGATTGGCTCTCCAGACTTAGATTGTTTCTTAAAGATGTTCTCAAAAGCATCTGCTGGTTTCCTGACCCCATGTTCCTGGTCAATCTCTGTGATGTCGAGCTCTGAGTAGATCTCCTTCAGGAGGGCGGGGTTTCCTGCTGTAGCCCCTCCCTCATACACCTGGCTGAACTTCTGCTTCAGGTGAGTCTTCAGTTTCTTGCGTAACAGAGAAGCTTTGACATCTGTTTAAAAGACAAACACAGATGAGTGAAGGTATAGAATGGTGCAATATGGGTCAGTGGAATATCAGGTCTGTCAGGGCATGTGCAATAATGGGGTTTGTGCAATACAGTTCATGTCTTTCCATTACTGTTTTCTGTATTGTCCTTTGCTGTCCACTGCTGCAGAACACGGGTTTGTAACGTCATGCCCCCACTGTGGGGACATTTCCCTGGTTTACTGAAGCACATACAGCCTAAACTGTTTTTAACCTTTCGCCAATAATACAAGTGTGTTTTTGGGTGTGCAGTACCGTCTGTCCCGCCTCATGTCTGAAAAAAAAACCAAAAACTGAAGAACTAACTATTGCCGAGTTAGTTTTAACCTCCCCAATTGTATTTTTGATGCTAAAAGTATACTAATGCTAACGGAAAGATGCTAATGCTAATGGAAAGATGCTAATGCTAATGGAAAGGAATCAAAGCTGGGACAGAAACTATGATTGAATCACCTACAGTAATACAGCAAAACTGCCCTCTGCTGGAGCGGCCAAGTATTTATGTTTGTAACAGGAATATAGACATTTGGAAAAATTGGCCAAAAATATTAGTCAAAAATATTGGTCAAATATATTGGCCGTGCAAATCGGCATCGGCCAAAAAAATCCCCCAAAATTGTCAAAACCCATATTGGTCGACCTATAGTGTGGAGCCTCCTCAGACGCTCCGCCAGCTGCTCCTGGTCCTCCCTCTTCAGGAAGTCCAGAGTGATGGTGAGCACAGCCTCTCTCCTACTCTCCCCTTCTGTCTCTGGGTCCTCCTCTCTGAGGTGCTCTGAGCTCCTGTCTGAGGTCAGGAGCCTGTGGAACCTCTTCAGCTGCTCTTTGACAAGTGTCCCAAAGTCCTTCTCCAATTGCTGTGCGAGAGAGAAACAGACTTTAAAGCTTAAGCTCACAAACCTCTGAACATGATTTAATAAGACTTACTGTAAACATGGTGTTCACACAATCGACATCACTCGGTTTGTTTGGGTCCTCTCTGTGGAGCCGAGTAGAAGAATCAGACCAAATCAATCAATTATACAAAACAAATCACAAAAATAATGTATTGATTTACACTAGTATTGCGCTTTACAAGCCTGTGTTACCAAGTGTCTCAAAGCGCTACACTGTTGTCATTATTCATTCACTCCAGACTCAGTGGTGGTAAGCTACGCAGACACATGAGAACATGCAAACTCCACAGAAAGGCCCCGTCCAAGTGGGAATCGAACCCTGGACCTTCTAGCTGTGTTGATATGGTTTTGAATGAATACACGCTGCATGACAGAATGTTTGGATTACTGCTCTGACAAGGCAAAATGGATCAGCTTGATATCAGTGTGTCTTCTCTCTCTGCCTGCTGGACACTCAAGCTCTCCTCTCAATGTACTGAAGTTCATTTCTACTCATTGTATCAGCCTCACTGTATCTAACCACGAGAGAGAGAAATGCCCTCCACGTAACACCAGGGAGGTGCACTAATGCGTGACAGAGCTCAGATCGTTTGATGCCCGTTGACATCGGGCTAAGAACAGCTGATCGTTGTTTCGTGGCTGATGATGCGGATTTTAAAGTAAATGCAGCTGAAACTAGAGCGGTCTCAGGGTCTCAGGTCCACACAGCGCTCCAACATGTGAGAAAATGCCCTGAACGTACCTTGCAAAGCGTGTTGTAAGTTCAGCAGGGAAACAGTCCCATGGGTTGGCTTGACTGAGGCTGTCCCACTGAGGCTGCAGAGGGGTTTTACTCAGAGCCATCAGACTGGATAACCTGAAGCACTCAGACAGCAGCTCTCTGCAGACCTCTGGAGCGTCCATCACAGCTGCACTACGTAAGTCCTGAGAGGAGAAAGGTTTGTTCAACTCATAGATCTAAATAATTGACTAGACATGAGCAGGTCCCATTCAGCCCCAGTCATAGTAATGATCCCGAGTGGTTTGTAAATTCACACGGCTGCTCAATCTCCTACGAAGCCTGTTCCTCAAAAGACCAAAAAGGTGGGAAGCCCTGCCCCCTCAGGATGGGCGGACCAGCCACGAGCATCCATAATGTACAAAAAACAGCTTGGTTAAAAATATGATACTTAGCCCAGCGCTGTCACATGGGTCATAGCATTTTTTAGAAAAAAAGCCTGGCTTCTAAGCTGTAAAACGAGGTCCAAAAGCTACATCAGAATCCTGTTTCCAAAGTGTCTTGTGGAGTCGCCCCTGGCCACCAGGGGGTGATATTACAGCAATGTCAGCCCCCTGCCATGGCGACCAAAGAAGAGAGCTTTCCTTTCCTATTGTTTCAGCAGAATGTGTTTGTGTTCAGGAAACACACCTGTTTGTTGCTGTAGAAGAGCGCGAGCTGCAGGTTCTCCAGGCTGCAGCTCAGATGATCCTGGACCTAAAGGAGACATCGTTAACTTTGTGGACAGAGTTCTGTGATGACGCTGCAGAGGAAATACCTTTTTAGGAAGCTCGTTCAGAGACATGTTTTCTGTGAATATTGTGTACAAAGCCTTTTTCACCGACTCCATTCGAGACACGGCTTCTTTAAAGACGCCCTGCAAGGTTCAGAGGTTACAATCATTCATTTGAACACACACAATCTGAAAACATTTAGGTGAATATAGTCGATAGAGCTGCACAATATATTGCAATACTGTATTAGGTGATGCTATCGATATCACAAGAAAACACATTATATGCCTGTGTAGGTTTCCTCAGGCTGCTCTGGTTTCACCTGCCACTAACAACAATATACAGGCTGATTAGCTGGTTAATTATACCCAGACGGCATGTGGGTCTCCATTTCCCACATGCCATTTGAGGAGCAAATGCAGAGGACAGATTTACCTACGGGATCTTAAAGGCCAACACACACAGAGACGCTTTGGCACGTGGCAAAAAAACTGCCTCTATTATTTTCTAAGACAGAACACACAGTGAGGTTGCAGTGACTCTCGACCCCGCGCCATGATTCAAGGGGCACTGTAAACTTGTTCTAAACGCAATATCTTTGCATTTAGTCCTCACCTTGACTTCGTATGGACAGGGCCTAAATCCACACGAAGACAAAACGCTTCTAATTTCAGAAAGTTTCTCTGTAAACACGGAGCCAGCTCAGTGAATGTGTGCGTCCAAATGAAGCCAGTCATGTTTGCTAAACCGCTGCGATTCATCCACCAGGCCTGTGTGAGGCGCTGTGACGCTTCCACAGATAATAGAACAAGATGTAGATGCGCAGTAAACGTTAGTGGAATGTAAACAGTGAAAATGAAACGGATTCAAGGATTTACGATCAACAGAAGAGACAAAGAGGCGAGTTTATTCTTCAGAGGTAACGGGACTAAAGCAGAAAAACCTGTGAGTGACCGGACTTTGACCAAAAACACGGACTGACTCGGCAGAGTTTTTCTACTTGTCGTCTGTGGCTCACGGACAATGGCCGCCGGCTGTTCTGTTTTATGACCACAACACTTGAGGCCGCCATTGCTGTAGTACCTCCATATAACCGCTAGTCTCCCATTAGAAACCATTACACTTTAGACACGTTAAAAACACTTTAGAGCCTGGAGCCTCATTTTTTTTAACTTTCTACAGCAAGACATTCCTCCTGAGATAACGCTGGGTTAGTTACAATCAAAGGGACCAGGCTGGTTTTTGTAGTGTACATTTTAGAAATCTTTGATTGACAGGCCGTTAGCAGTGGCTAAGACTGAACTCCACGCCCCACAAGGGCGGAGTCCGCAGTGAAGATCCTGCACTTATGCCCTTATTAGGAACATGCTTCGTTAGAGCTGGGGAGGAGGAGTCTGACCCCTCGTACGTGGTCATTGTGGTAAAAGGGGAGGAGTGAGGAGGAGTTGTCTATTCTTTTTAACGGTCTATGCTCACGGACCGCGGTGGAGCAAAGAGGAGCGAAGTAAGACACAACACTGGTGCTGTGATGTCATCGTTTTAGTAAAAGTTTTGGAGACGTCGTAACAACGGCGCCTCGTAAACGGCGTTTTGAAATCTTTCTGCTCTGGGACCTAGTTTGGAAAATGTTCGTTTACAGACTCTCAAAACGCCGGGTTCGTATGGATGATACGCTGGATCGACAAAATAAAATATTTTTGCGTTTAGTCCTCACCTTGCCAGGCGGAGCCGTGGGAAGACATTTTAGTTAGGGGGTGCTGAGAAATAAAGTTTACCCCAAAACCACTTTTTCTGTGCATATTTCCTATTTAATAATATTCCCTGCAGTTTTCAAACTATCCACCAGGGGGTGCTGAAGCGCCCTCAGCACCTTGGGTTCCCACGGCCTTGTTGCCAGGGCACTCTTTTAAAAGAGATTTTCTATCGCAATGAGATTTGTCCTGGTTAAACTAAAAGGTTTGAATGGAATTTAGCCAGGATTTTACTCATTTAGTACTCTTTTATATAATACTTCAGTATTAATTGATTTGTTTTGGTCCTGATTTAGTATTTTATCCATCTTGATTACGTTTAATTTTATTTATATATTTTTTCTTAAACATATCGTGTTATTACATTTATTTTCTAAAATCGTGAGTAGTATACATTTTCTTCCTTTTTAAAACTTTAAATATCATTTTGGCTCTAACTGTCCAGGGTGTACTCCGCTTAAGGCTCATAGTTACCCCAGTATCCTCATCCTATAGTTGCGTTGATTTAGTGAAAGTTGCTCGCAGGGAAAGGTTTGTAGGCCCTGGTTCATAAACTCTACACAGATGTACCTGGAGGATTTTCTGAGCTGTTTCTGGACTCAGGTTCTCAGCTCGAAGTTCGCCTCTGACTTTGGGCCACTCGTTCACCCTCAGATGTTGGTACATCTCCCTGAGTCGCGTCATATTCACAGGGCTGGTCATGTTTTTAGTGTCTATTGCCGCATTCAGTGCAGGAGAAAGACCCAGAGCCATTCTGTACAAGCAGAAAACATTTAGTTAGAAGTGCCAGGCTCTGTCCTGAAGTCCAGCCCATCCTCTCAATAACAAGTGCTGCATTATATAAACTATGGTTCTGTTATTAAACTTAAACATGTGAAACTAATATGACAGACTCATTACATGCAAAGTGACATAATGTTAAGCCTTTATTTGTTATAATTTTGATGATTATGGCTTACAGTCCGTTTTAAAAATATTCTAATTTTATAAGATTTTCAATTGGGGTTTTTTACAAGATGAGCCATAATCATCAAAACAATAACAAATAAAGGCGATACATGTCATGAGTCTATCATAGTCGCACTTTTTCCTGATATTCTAATTATATGATTTATTTATTTATTTATTGGTTTATTTGGTTGGGCAAGTTAATTAACAAGCCACACCGGATTGTAGCCTTGGGCTAATTTCCATCCGTCGTCCCCCATGCGCACTCTCATACATCCTGACCTATTGTACATGTTTTTAATGGTAGGGGAAACCGGAGTACCCGGAGGAAACCTACGCAGACACAGGGAGAACATGCAAACTCCACACAGAAAGGCCCCGTGAAGGTCCCTGAGGGAATCGAACCCGGACCTTCTAGTAGAGCGCTAACCGCTGTACTGTGTCGCCAATGAGCTGCTGTATACACACAGCTAGTCTATATACTGTATCTGTGTCTGAATAGCCAACAGAATGTGTGACTACATCTAGTATAAGTTTGCTAAACTTCAGTAACAATGGATTTCCTCGGGCTTTAACAGACGAGTCGACTTGTCGTGTGTTCATCTCTCTCTCCTCTAGTTTTAACAGTAATGTCAAGGCTGAACCCGTTTTCCATGTTTCGGTGGGACAATAAACAGTGTTAACTTTTAGAGAGAGAGAGATTTTAAAAAAAATAATATAAAATTCAAAAATGTAATGAGATCAACCAGTTCCATACCTGTCTTTGAAGGATCTCAGCTCGTCTTCCGCCTTCTTCTGCCCTTCTTTAGCATTCTCCAGCTCTGATCTGAGAGCACACAGAGTCCTGTGACCCGGGTGTTCTGACTGGATATTATGGTTTGGTGAATGAACAGGAGACTCACAGTTTCTTTTTGAAAAACTCTTCCATATCAGCTAGTTCTTTACTTAGATGAGCCTCTCTGTCACACAATAATGCAGATGATGTTCTACGCTTTAACAGAGCACTGAAGAATCCACATTTAGAACTTCTCACAGCGCTGTTTTCACGAGGACTCACCTGGCAGACATAGTCCTGCAAATCCTGGGATCAGGGTTGTTTTCCTCTGACCTTAAAATAAACAAAAATGTGAAATTTTATTTCAATGTTAGTTCAAAAACGTTAATAAAAGAGGCACACTGTACCCTGGTGCTCGTCGGGGCGACGGGAGAAACGTTTTACCGTCTCAAAAGTGACACTCAGAAAGCAGCGGCCAATGACAGAGTAACACACTGACAGAAAAACACTGCAGCTCCGCCCTTTTCATGTCTCTGTCATAACAGCGGCACAAACACCCCACACCAAAAAGCACAACTTTATATCACAAAGTTCACTAGAGCCACCGTTTCCAGCTACATTTCAACCACAGACAGAGTTTAGCTCTTACTGCGTTTGGAGTCAGTCTGTTCAGCTGCTTCTCTCCTCCGTCTCCTCCGTCTCGGGGCTGAGCTCCACCTGCTTTTCTTATCAAATCCACTGGAAATAATCCCACGTCTTTGCGTCACTGACTTTTATTTCTATTTGACAGAACTATAAACAAGTTCAGGACTCGAACCTGTAGCACTGAACTGAAAAAAGAATTCTATAGTTTTTGTTTTGTTTTGTTTTTTTTTGCTGTGTTTTTCTATCCAAATCCTTTTTGACACACTTTGGACATGGAAAAGGCTAGTTTTATTTTATTTTATGATGATTATCATCAACCCCGTGAACTGCTACCTTAACGTGGTGGGGTTGTTTGAGTACCCGAATGATCCTGGAGCTCTGTTGTTTGGGGCTTCGTGCCCCTGGTAGGGTCTCCCAAGGCAAACAGGTCTTAGGTGACGGGTCAGACAAAGAGCAGTTCGAAGACTTCTATGGAAAGTACAACAACAAGCACCGTGACGTCGCCCGGTATGGCGCAACCGGGGCCCCACCCTGGAGCTAGGCCTGGGGTCGGGGCTCGAATGCGAGCATCTGGTGGTCGGGCCTCTGCCCACGGGGCCCGGCCGGGCACAGCCCGAAGGGACGACGTGGGCCTGCCCTCCTGTGGACCCACCACCCGCAGGGGGATCCGTAGGGGTCGGGTGCAGAGAGGACTGGGTGGCAGTCGAAGGCAGGTGCCTCGATGACCTGGTCCGCGTGCGCAGCTTCTGGCGTTCGGGACATGGAACGTCACCTCGCTGGGGAGAAGGAGCCTGAGCTTGTGCGGGAGGTTGAGAGGTACCGGCTAGATATAGTCGGGCTCACCTCCACGCACAGCCTGGGTTCCGGATCCCAACTCCTGGAGAGAGGCTGGACGCTCCATTTTTCTGGAGTTGCCCGCGGGGAGAGGCGGCGGGCTGGGGTGGGTTTGCTTATAGCCCCCCAGCTCAGCCGCCACGTGTTGGAGTTCACCCCGGTGAACGAGAGGGTCGTGTCCCTACGCCTTCGGGTCAGGGACAGGTCTCTCACCGTTGTCTCGGCCTACGGGCCCAACATCGGTGCAGAGTACCCGGCCTTCTTGGAGTCCCTGGGAGGGGTACTAGATGGTGCTCCGGCTGGGGACTCCATTGTTCTACAATGGAGTCTACCAACGCCCAAGTGGGTAACGACAGTGAGACCTGGGTGGGGGTGATGGGGAAGAACGGCCTCCCCGATCGGAACCCGAGTGGTGTTCTGTTATTGGACTTCTGTGCTAGTTACGGTTTGTCCATAACGAACACCATGTTCGAGCACAAGGATGTCCATAAGTGCACGTGGCACCAGGACACCCTAGGCAGGAGGTCGATGATTGACTTTGTAGTTGTGTCATCTGATCTCCGGCCGCGTGTCTCGGACACTCGGGTGAAGAGAGGGGCTGAGCTGTCAACCGATCACCACCTGGTGGTGAGCTGGATCCGCTGGCAGGGGAAGAAGCCGGTCAGACCTGGCAGGCCCAAACGTGTTGTGAGGGTCTGTTGGGAACGTCTGGTGGATACCTCTGTCAGTAGGTTCTTCAACTCCCACCTCCGGAAGAGCTTCACCCAGATTCCGAGGGAGGTTGGGGACATGGAGTCCGAGTGGACCATGTTCTCCTCCATTGTCGATGGTGGAAACCCCCGAACCCAGTGGTGGCGCCCGGAAGTAAGGGATGCCGTCAAACTGAAGGAGTCCTATCTGGCCTTGTTGCCTTGTTGGACTCGAGAGGCAGCTGAGAGGTACCGGCAGGCCAAGCGTGCTGCAGCTCGTGCGGTTGCAGAGTCAAAACCTCTGGGAGGAGTTCGGAGAAGCCATGGAGGAGGACTATCGGTCGGCCTTGAAGAGATTCTGGCAAACCATCCGGCGCCTCAGGAGGGGGAAGCAGTGCTTCACCAACACTGTTTACAGTGCGGGTGGGGGGCTGCTGACCTCGACTGGGGATGTGGTCGGGCGGTGGAAGGAGTACTTCGAGGATCTCCTCAATTCCACCGTTACGTCTTCCAATGAGGAGGCAGAGGCTGGGGACTCGGAGGGGGCTCGTCCATCACCCAAGCTGAAGTCACCGAGGTGGTTAGAAAGCTCCTCGGTGGCTCCGAGGGTGGATGAGGTACATCCCGAGTACCTTAAGTCTCTGGATGTTGTAGGGCTGTCTTGGCTGACACGTCTCTGCAACATCGCGTGGCGGTCGGGGACAGTGCCTCTGGATTGGCAGACCAGGGTGGTGGTCCCTCTCTTTAAAAAGGGGGATCGGAGGGTGTGCTCCAATTACAGAGGGATCGCACTCCTCAGCCTCCCCGGTAAGGTCTATTCCAGGGTGCTGGAGAGGAGGATCCGGCCAATAGTCGAACCTCGGATCCAGGAGGAACAATGCGGTTTTCGTCCTGGTCGTGGAACACTGGACCAGCTCTATACCCTTCATCGGGTGCTCGAGGGTTTGTGGGAGTTCGCCCAACCAGTCCACATGTGCTTTGTGGATCTGGAGAAAGCGTTCGACCCTGTCCCTCGTGGTGCCCTGTGGGGGGTGCTCCGGGAGTATGGGGTCCGGGGCCCTCTACTAAGGGCTGTCCGTTCCCTGTATGACCGCAGCAGGAGCTTGGTTCGCATTGCCGGCAGTAAGTCAGACCTGTTCATGTTGGTCTCCGCCAGGGCTGCCCTTTGTCACCGGTTCTGTTCATTACCTTTATGGACAGAATTTCTAGAGGCAGCCAGGGGCCGGAGGGTGTCCAGTTTGGGAACCTCAGGATCTCATCTCTGCTGTTTGCAGACGATGTTGTTCTGTTGGCTTCATCAAATCAGGACCTCCAGCTGCACTGGGGCGGTTTGCAGCCGAGCGTGAAGTGGCCGGGATGAGGATCAGCACCAGAACAGCTGTTGTCCGTGGTGACCACATCCACCAGATAGGTTTACTTAACTACCTAGATGACTGAGAAACTGCATTGTTCTAATTTTATGAGATTTTTAATTTGGGTTTTTACAAGCTGAGCCATAATAATCAAAATTATAACAAATAAAGGCCATACGGCCTTTGCTCTGCCCAATCTCATCAGACCTTGGAAGCTAAGCAGGAAGGGCCTTGTCGGTACTTGGATGGGAGACCGTTTGGTAACACCAGGAAGCCTGGGGTGAATGTAGTGAGTGAGTGGTTGGTGGTGGTCGGAGGGGCCGATGGCACAGACTGGTTGCCGTCGCTTCCGTCAGTCTACCCCAGGGCAGCTGAGGCTACAATAGTAGCTTACCACCACTGAGTATGGAGTGAATGAATAGTGCAATGTAAAGCGTCTTTGAGTGTCCAGAAAAGCGCTGTATAAAACTAATGCATTATTATTATTATTATTATTATTACATATGTCACTTTTCATGTCATGAGTCTATCATAGTTTCACAGTTTAAGTTTAATAACAGAAGTGAATGCACTTTTTCCTGATATTCTAATTATATGATATATTATACACACAGCTAGTCTATATACTGTATCTGTGTCTGAATACCCAACAGAATGTGTGACTACATCTAGTATAAGTTTGCTAAACTTCAGTAACAATGGATTTCCTCGGGCTTTAACAGACGAGTCGACTTGTCGTGTGTTCATCTCTCTCTCCTCTAGTTTTAACAGTAATGTCAAGGCTGAACCCGTTTTCCATGTTTCGGTGGGACAATAAACAGTGTTAACTTTTAGAGAGAGAGAGATTTAAAAAAAATAATATAAAGTTCTAAAATGTAATGAGATCAACCAGTTCCATACCTGTCTCTGAAGGATCTCAGCTCGTCTTCCGCCTTCTTCTGCCCTTCTTTAGCATTCTCCAGCTCTGATCTGAGAGCACACAGAGTCCTGTGACCCGGGTGTTCTGACTGGATATTATGGTTTGGTGAATGAACAGGAGACTCACTTGGTGTCGGACAGTTTCTTTTTGTAAAACTCTTCCATATCAGCTAGTTCTTTACTTAGATGAGCCTCTCTGTCACACAATAATGCAGATGATGTTCTACGCTTTAACAGAGCACTGAAGAATCCACATTTAGAACTTCTCACAGCGCTGTTTTCACGAGGACTCACTTAACAGACATAGTCCTGCAAATCCTGGGATCAGGGTTGTTTTCCTCTGACCTTAAAAACAACAAAAATTTGAAATTTTATTTTCAAACTGTATCAGCTCAAAAACGTTAATAAAAGAGAGGCACACTGTACCCTGATGCTCGTCGCTTTTTGCCAGGCCTAGAAAAAAAAAAACAGTTTGATTTTGTTTTAGCCCAAATTTGGACGACGGGAGAAACGTTTTACCGTCTCAAAAGTGACACTCAGAAAGCAGCGGCCAATGACAGAGTAACACACTGACAGAAAAACACTGCAGCTCCGCCCTTTTCATGTCTCTGTCATAACAGCGGCACAAACAGCCCACACCAAAAAGCACAACTTTATATCACAAAGTTCACTAGAGCCACCGTTTCCAGCTACATTTCAACCACAGACAGAGTTTAGCTCTTACTGCGTTTGGAGTCAGTCTGTTCAGCTGCTTCTCTCCTCCGTCTCCTCCGTCTCGGGGCTGAGCTCCACCTGCTTTTCTTATCAAATCCACTGGAAATAATCCCAAGTCTTTGCCTCACTGACTTTTATTTCTATTTGACAGAACTATAAACAAGTTCAGGACTCGAATCTGCAGCACTGAACTGAAAAAAGCATTCTATAGTTTTTGTTTTGTTTTTTTTGCTGTGTTTTTCTATCCAAATCCTTTTTGACACACTTTGGACATGGAAAAGGCTAGTTTTATTTTATGATGATTTCCATCAACCCCGTGAACTACCTTAACGTGGTGGGGTTGTTTGAGTACCCGATCACCATGGTGTCACCGGACCAGGGAGGGGGCGTTTAAAAGCACTTTGAAATCTCTAGTTTCCAACACAAAAGACCGGAACACTCTCCGACTTTCTCTCCTAAAGTTATGTCCGAAAATTGTCGATGTTGTAAATTGCGAGAGCATGGACTTTTCGGGATTAAAAAATTAAAGCTCAGTTCGGCGCCCCTTACAGCAGATGGTGGCCGCCTGGGTCGCCTATGCCCTGCAGAGACGCACCACTTTGTTATAGTACATCAGCATCATCTGCCTGACAGACTGGTGTAGTGTTACGCTCTTACGATTCTCAGTCGTTATGTGTGAACCCCCGGTCGTTCTATAATCACACTTGATTTTCTGGCGTGGACCCCCCAGTCTTCTCTGAATCTTTTAAGACTGAAAACAATCGTGTAGTTTGTGCTGAGCTTCAATCGACCATTATTTTCAGAGCAAACAAAAGCAAAGTGCTATTAAACATTGCAAACGCTCCTTGTGAATCCCAGTTTGTCATGCAGTTTAAAGAGAAGAGAACACATGACACCTGTGCTAAAGTCTCTCCATTGGCTTCCTGTTGAGTTTAGAATCAAATTTAAAATCCTGCTCCTCACATTTAAAGCCATAAAGGGTTTGGCTCCGCTTTATCTCCAAGACGTTATCGTTCCATATCGGCCAAACAGAGCTCTCCGCTCTCAAAACTCAGGGCTACTAGTGATTCCTCGGGTCTCCAACATCACTGTAGGAGGAAGAGCCTTTAGCTCCAGTTTTATGAAAACTCCCAGCTCACGTTAAAGAAGCAGAAACAGTCCCTACATTTAAGACTAGGCTCAAAACGTACCTCTTCGAATTAGCTTATGATCAGGTCAGTTAGATAAAGCTCTAACCCTCAGCCTGAAGTAAAGCTCTAGCCCTCAGCCTGAAGTAAAGCTCTAGCCCTCAGCCTGAAGTAAAGCTCTAACCCTCAGCCTGAAGTAAAGCTCTAACCCTCAGCCTGAAGTAAAGCTGCCTTAGAAGAAACACTGCTGTGGGAAGTACGGTACACTGAGCGCTATCCTCCTCTTCTTCCTACTGCAAACTTTGTCTTATTATGATACAATATTTATTTTATCTGTAGACTGTTCATTACTATTCACATGGTGTCTCCTGTCCCACTCCCCCTTGGGAGTGCCTGTCTAGATCGAACGGAGGAACCCGGCTGAACGGAGGAACCCGGCTGAACGGAGGAACCCTGCCTACTGACAACAAGGACTGGACGGTCTGTGATCTTGGCCCGTCTGCTGAGGGACTCCTTCGGCCCTGGGTCTCTATAGCCTGTCCGTCCATGGGAGTGGATCTCTCCTTCTGTGGTTCTCCTCAAGGTTTCTCGTTTCTCCCACTGGGTTTTTGAGTTTTTCCTTGCCGTGCTGGAGAGTCTAAGGACAGAGGACGCCCGAGCTGCTCGTCTCCACTGCTGACGCTTATTTGGACTTTATGTTTGCCTGGATATTTGATTTGACGGAACTTTACATTGTCTTATTTACTGCTCTGTTTTATTGCCTTAATGTTTGTTACAGCCCTATGAGGAAACTCCTGTTGTGATATTGGGCTATACAAAACTATTGATTGATTAAAGTTCACTTAATTTTGCCTGACCAGCACAGACAGTTTAACCTGACATGTCGAAAGCAAATTCATCAGAGTAACATAAACATCTAATGGCCATTTTATCTTATGATTGATTTGCAATCCATGATTTCAAATCAACCCTCAGTTCACACAGTGCTCATTATAAACATACACACATATAAACCCATGCATTAAAGAGCACGTTGGTAAATGTTAAACTGCACGTTCAGCAGAGAGGACATGGACACATTTTGTTTTACAAAACTACTGACTTCAGCTACTTGTAACACAACTCGAATAGTTATTAGGTTTAACTGCGATTAATTATTGATATATTACTGATAATTCAGCTCACCCAGACATGTTGCCAGTCGTTTCCTCGGAAAGCTGACGCTCTGTACAGACCTGTTTAGAGGCGGAGCAGAGGGCGGGGCGTTTCCCTGCAGTAGTTTACCACAGAGAGGAAAAGGTCACTGTTATATTCTATATCTCTATAGCCATTTTTGTCAAACTTGCTTCACTCAGAAATGAAATGAAAGACCTTTGAGTTACTATTCTGTCTTTGGACACAGTCGCTCAAACCAACAGCTGGCACATGTTCTTATGTGTGAGTGGCAACAAACATTGTGTTAATGAGGTCATATTTAAATTAAATGAATAAGCCTTAACATCAAACATACTTCGGGATCACATTCGATTAGCCTAAACAGGAACATTGATACTAAAGCAGCCCTTCCCAAAGTCCAACACATCACGACCCCCACCAAACAACAACACCCCCAACAATATAAATTCACTCTTTTCAAAGATTATCTGTTGGTTTTCATTATACATTTCTTATTATCTTACATGAAAACTTGCAAACACAGGCTGACTACTTACTATGCTTAAATACATATAAAAGGTAATTTCAAACCCATTCATTTTTATGTAGTTTATGTTTGGGCAGCCTTTGGAGGCCCCCCAGGGGTCCCCAGACCCCACTTTGGGAATGGCTGTACTAAAGCATCTAAGAAACCACGTTTGCTGTTCACAAAATCTAGGTGCGCAATTCACAGTTTGACAAAAATCAATATACAGAACATGCTAAATGATATGCACTGATCATTTGTTATAGTGATTATGTCCACAACATGTATATTAACTCTGCATCTTAAAATCTACTTAATCTACTTACTTTTTGTAAATATTTCATAAATATGACCTCTCAGATGGGCTCTATGTAACGTTAAGTTGGTCAAAATGACCAACAAACCCCAAAAAACATCAGATTTAAAAGTACTTCTGCCTCTAATGATTTCCGGTGTGGCTGTGGCCAAGATGCAGATTCCTAAATGAAACTGTTTATGGAAAGCTCTCAGTGGTCTGACTTTTTCTGGAGCTCTGATTAAACACATGTGAGGCTGAATGAGCCTCTCACTCACCTGTAGAACTGTTAAACCTACTGTGTAGTGGAGTAGAAAGTACAGATACAAACTCTGAATTGTATTGCAGTAAAAGTTAAAGTATTGATTGTACAATGTACTTTCGTACAATTACCTAAAAGTAGTCTTCGAGTACAGTACATTTACTCGGTTACTTTCCAACGCGGCAAATAGACAAGAGACAAAGCCCAAGACAGGACTAGTTGAAGCGTTACAGGGCAAGGCCTGTGAGTTTCATCCGTTGTGGTTTTGCATTTGGGTGGGGCCGGATTTACTGCAGTAGCTACACAAACACTGGGGTGTTTTGTTCTCTGTACATTAAGTTGCCCCTCCCAGGTAAAAGTTTAGCATAGTCAAAGTGACATGAAAATGTGCATGTTGATCAAAGCGCCGGTGCTATAACACCAGACTATTTGGTACAAAGAGTCGAAACATTAAAATACAAGACATTTTAAGGAAGGATCTGTAGAACTTTAAGTGAATATTCCCTGACTGTGTCCCAGGTCTGAGGTAAACAAGTTTACATGAGGTTTCAGGTCGAGGACTTTTGGTTCACATCGGTTTTATTGACACTGTTCCTACCAGGATTATGAAGGAGGCTATTGACATCGTGGGCCCTTGCCTCGTTTCCTTTATAAACAGTTGTCTTAGTTTGGGCACTGTTCCCACGGCTCTCAAACATGCCATTGTCAGACCACTGCTCAAGAAACCCAATCTCGACCCCTCCACACTGTCCAACTTTCGCCCAATATCTCATCTGCCATTCCTGTCTAAGTTGATGGAGAAACTTGTTGTCTCCCAGCTTCAGTCTCACCTCCAACTGCATGCAATAGGTGATAAATTTCAGTCCGGTTTCAGGACTAGGCATAGCACTGAATCAGCGTTACTGAGGGTCCATAATGACATTCTTGGAGCCCTGGACAGTAAAAGCTCTGTGGTTTTGGTGTTACTGGACCTGACCGCTGCTTTTGACACTGTGGATCATGCCATCCTCATCTCCCGACTTGAACACACTGTTGGTCTGCAAGGCATGGTTCTCAGATGGTTTTCATCATATCTCACAAACAGAACTTTTTCAGTGATGCTCAATGACTTTTCCTCCTCAGCTGCTCCTCTGTCATCCGGTGTGCCTCAAGGCTCCATTCTCGGTCCTATCCTGTTCTCACTCTATATGCTGCCACTTGGTCAACTTATTTCTAATCACAACGTCCACTTCCATTTCTATGCAGATGACCTCCAGATCTACCTTCCTGTGGTTCTGAGCAACCGTTCTGCATTGGACCCTCTCTATAACTGCCTTCACATCATCAAACAATGGCTCTCCCAGAACTTCCTTCACTTGAATGAAGGAAAGACTGAGTACATCCTGTTCACCCCGGACTCACCTAACAGCTCCCCCAGTTTTGGTCATCCTACACCTCAGTTTGCTCCCGCCATCCGTAACCTGGGTGTTATTTTTGACAGCAGTATGATTTTTGACAAACAGATAAGTGCAGTTGTGAAAGCGAGCTTTTACCAGCTAAGGCTACTCAGTAAGATCAAACCATTCTTGTCCCGAGCCGACCTTGAAAAAGCCATTCATGCCTTCATCAGCTCGAGGATAGACTACTGTAACGCCCTCTACACTGGACTTAACCAATCACTCCTCAATCGGCTTCAACTGGTACAAAACGCAGCAGCCCGTCTTCTCTCCAACACCTCCAGACGCTCACACATCACCCCTGTCCTCTTCTCTCTCCACTGGCTCCCAGTGCGGTTTAGGGTGGAGTTTAAGGTCTTGATGTTTGTGTTCAAGGCCATCAATGGCCTGGCCCCGGCCTACCTCGCCGACTTAGTAACGGTCTACCAACCAGCCAGAACTCTGCGCTCCTCTGAACACACCTCCCTGGTCATCCCCAAGTTCAAATACATAAAGTTTGGAGGCCGTTCTTTTGCCGTCCAAGGCCCAAAGCTGTGGAACGCACTTCCGGTACAGCTTCAAAACATCACTGAGTTGAGTCTTTTTAAATCACAGTTGAAGACACATCTTTTCAGACGAGCTTTTGATGCATAGCCACTGACTCGACTGCTGTTTTTATGTACATTTGTGTTTTTATTGATGTCTATTATATCTTTTATTTCTATTCTGGAAAGCGCCCTGGGCACCTTCTGGCTGTTGTAAGGCGCTATACAAATAAAATTTGATTGATTGATTGATTGAATGTTATATCTATAGGTCTCCTGTCATTCATACACACCAAGTTGGTTAATGGGCTTCAGTCGGCCTTCATTTGTGTGCAGAGGATCATTCAGCCAATAGGCTTCTCTGGCTTAGTGCTGGTGACATTTTTTTTCAGTCTTCCACTTGACTTTTGTTGTTTTACAGTTTTTCTCCATCGGTTTGGCTTATTTCTTGAAACAGAAATTACATTGTCAAAACACCATGGACAAAATCCACACCACTTGGCAACTGTTCACAACAGAATTTAATTTGTCATTAATTTCATCAAATTGCAAATGTTTAAGTCCATGTCTTATATATATATATTAGGGCCGGGACTCGATTAAAAAAATTAATCTAATTAATTACAGGCTTTGTAATTAATTAATCGAAATTAATCGCATATAAATATTTGACCTGAGAACAGTGAGAAGTACGTTTTTTCATATGGATTTTTAGTATACCATTGAATAATGACTGAATACATGAGCTCAAGCAACAAAATATTGTTTATTGTTGCTTCAGAGGCCATAACAGACTTTGTTGATTTAGCAACAGCTGGTTTAAAGGCACGTAAACTATTAGCGCGAGGTCGCAGCTGAAGCGCGCGCTACGCAACCCGTAAACAAACGTAATGGAAAACTCTCACCGGTCCTGTTGAGCAGTATCCAGAAACTCCAAGTCTTTCAGAGTCGTGTCCCCGCTTCCAGCCCGGGCTTTAGTCCGTGTGAGGACTTGTTGGACGTGTTGTGTGACTGGAGCGAGGGCGCGCGCACACATGCGTGAAGAAATACAATGAGCGCGCCTGCCTCAGCTGGGCACGTAAATAACAACACAAAGTACACACCGGATTGCGTTTACAATAAAAATAATGTTAAACAAAAATTATATGTTGACTGTGCTACAAGTTGGTGCTCCAGTATAATCGGTCCGCCTAAACTCATCCAGTGAGAAACGTTCCGCGTTGAAAAAACATGTGCGATTAAAATGCGTCAAAAAAAATTAACGCGTTATTTTTGTGTAATTAATTAATCTAAATTAACGCGTTAAAGTCCCGGCCCTAATATATATATATACCCAAAATAAAAACAATATAATTTTCATTTAACAATTAAAGCAAGGAATGTAATGCAAGGTAACAAATCATAAACAAGGGAACATAGGGCAAGGTAACAACAACTAATAAAGAAACAGCAAAATAATTTACTACAAATCGGCTATTTTGACACAGACCAAACTTACAAAGCACTATTTTAACTCATCCAGTAATAAACAGAAACGAGTAGATACAAAACACAACAACAGCTGTTTCATTTCTTGTACAATGTCTAGTTTAATATATTTCTTACAAATTGTTACCAATCGTTAGAAGGTCCCAGGTTCGATTCCCACATGGACGGGGCCTTTCTGTTTGGAGTTTTGCACGTTCTCCCCGTGTCTGTGTAGGATTCCTCCTGGTACTCCGGTTTCTCCTACCACTAAAAACATGTATAATAGGTGAATCCTCCAGCCAGGTTATTCTGACCATCAGCCTGGCTCTACATCTGGAGATGGGTCCCCGGGGGCGGCACTGCCATCGCCCACTGCTCCTTACGGGTCGCCCCAGCAGCATCAAAGGATGGGTCAAATGCAGAGGAGAAATTTCCCTACGAAGAATTTTTGTTTCTCAAAAAGAAAACACTTCCTCCAGATGTTCCGTGAGGATCCAGAGGCGTCACCAGGTCCCAGACACTTGGTCCCTCCGGCGTGTCCTGGGTCTGGGCCTCGACATGAAGGAGCAGCGGCTCTACCCAGAGCTCCTATTGTCATATGTACAGTGTGTACATGAAGGAGAACATTAAGTGCCGTGTGTTTATTTCAGCACTAATGCTCATAGTCTGATGGACCAGAGGAGGAGAGTAACTTTACTTTGAGATCATTTTACTCAAGTACCTGGAGAAAATGTTACGTGAGTACTGTGAGTAACCGAGCCAAAAAAGTCTGATTTATTTTCAATGACGCCATAAATAAGATGAAACAAAACTTAAACTCAAGTGGAAATCGAGATATTTACAAAGAAAATCCCAAGAAAAAGTAAGAGTACAGATACTTCATAATAACTTTACTCAAGCAGAAGTAAAAAGTACAAAAGATATAATTTAATCAAAGTTACTCAAGTGAAATACTTGTAAATAAGTACTACCTGCCTCTGCTCAAGTAAGAGTAAAACAGTCCCTGAGTAACTGAGTAACTGTGTAAAAGTCTGATTCATGAGTCACGAGAAACAAACCATGAAAGTCAAATTTTATGAAGTTAGATTATTTCAACACAAGATTTCATGAAACATAAGCTTTGCCCCAGTGTCTAAAGAATTTCTTCCTCCCACCACCACAAAGTTGCCCTTTTTAAAGGCGCACGGCGTAACATTTTGGATCATACTGTTGCCAAAACAAAACATGCTCCTAATGATCACAGAATGGATTTGGCTTTTAGTCCCGTCTCCATGGAGACGAGCTGGAGACGTCCCGGTCCCAGTGACGTCCCAGACAGGACTGAGGAGCGCTGAGCCGCTCACAGCTAAGACACATGTTACATTTTATAAATGTATTTTTCAATAAAACAGTAATAGAATAATTTATTCAATTCATTGGGTGAAATGTTACGCGGTGTGGCTTTAAGTCAAAAGGACATTTTAGAAAGTTCTTACAAACAGTTGAGTACACACCTCTTTTACCGTCATTTCCAGACCATGAGCCGCTACTTTTTTCCCCACACTGCAGATAATTTATTGATTATTTATTGATTGATTGAGTCATTCTGAATATTGTGTCATGTTATCAATAGCAATGCAGCTCCATTTAATACGAATGGTCCAAACTATTTCTGATTAAAGAACTCTACACCTGGCGTTAAGGGGTTAAGAAAAGAAAAATCTTCATAAATGTTGTTAATGCAGCTTATATTCACTCGTGCTCAATAGTCCAGAATTTACGGTAAATATCTGAATTGTGTTCAGCAGAATTAGTAGTAGAATAAAAACAACTATCACTCTATTAATCTACTGTATCTATTTTCAGTTTCAACCAAATGTAAAAAAAAAAGTGTATGTTCAAATGAGCAAAGAATGCATCTCAATAAACCATGAACTGTGTTTGAGGTTGTGACAGAAATGAGTGCAGTCAATGAAATGTAGTGTCGAAAGAAAGACTGGAATCAATACATTCAAGTAAAGTTCAAGAGCTACAAGTCAACACAGTCTGGACATGTTGTTGCTCTTAGGGCGTTGTTTCCATCGAATCCGGGACTTTCTCACTGCATGAAAAAAGCAAAGTAGAAATTGGAGTTAGAACATGTTTTCACTTTTCAGTTATTTGTGACGTCAGCTTAACTTTGACATTGATCTAGTATTTGATGACGTCATTATCTCAGACGAAGAGCAGGGGCCAAAACAACTCTATTGGAGGAAACGTTTTCCCTGATCATTATTTGATAGTGATGGGATCAAAAAATAAAACGTCATATTATTTTTAAGGCTGAAAGTCCTTTCTACAGCTTAACATCCCACTCATGTTTTTGAATATTGTCACCACTTTTGGACGCTTTTATGAAAAAAAGGATTGGACCTTAGTTTATGAGCACTGACGAAGACATTTCACTTTGGAACCATTTTGGTTTCATGTGGATTGCCCCAATAATGACTGGGATATTAGCCAAAAAAATGCATTTGACAGTTCCCCCATGGGATTTTCAGTATTTTAAATGTCTTTACAGTATTGTCACGTTAACTCAACCTATTGAGTTAATCGAATAATAACAAATTTCATAACCCAACAAAACCTTTGACGCTCACAACAGAATGAGTTATGAAATAGTTTACATACCTTCTTACTACAGGCAAAGGTTCTAACCAAATACATGACTTGACTCACATGTGAATCACGAGGCGGCGGTTGGACTGGTCCTGTAGAGCGGTCAGGCGCTCAGCAGAAGCTCCTAGATCGTTGTTTCTTAGATCTAACTCTCTCAGATTGGGGAACGCGGAGCTCAAAGTGTCAGCAAGAAACTCCCCGCCCTTCTCTGAGACCCGGCATTTGGACAAGCTAAAAAACACATAATATAGAACTGTTCAAAAGATGCAGACCACAATGGAAAACTGTAGGCTTTTGTAAATGTGAAGTATGTGAACTTTAAACTTTGGTTGTTTGTAATTTTAGTGTAATATGCACCTTCTGCCCATGACATATCTATGTTTGTGTGCTTTATACAATGGTGCACACAGGAGGAGCACACAGGAGGAGCACACAGGCAAAGCAAAGTGGAGATATGAACATCCGGTCTCGCTGCAGTTTGAATAGTCTTTGAGAGGAGAAAACTCAGAAGCACAGAGGAGAGGGTCTCACCTGAGTGTCTCCAGTCTGCAGGGGGCGCTCTTCAGTCCCTCACACAGGGCCATCACTCCTGAGTCCTGGAGGTTGTTGTTACTGAGATCCAGGTGAGTCAGAGAGGAGGAGCTGAGGACTGAGGCCAGAGGACCACAGCTCTTCTCGGTTAGCTTACAGTCGGACAAACTGGAGCATCAAAACACAAACAGGTCAGTGTCTGTCGCCTCCTTTTGCTGTGAAGCACAAGCGCTAACCACTGCACCATCGATGGTCCGAAGAACCTGCACTTTTTTACATGTGGCCCAATCAGCTGAGATACCAAGATCTGACAAGATTCTGCATTCACAAAGTGATAATGGCCATTCAAAACCATAAAGTTTTGTAAAAAACAAAAAAAGGAGAGACGACGCAATCTGTCTGAAGATGCAGCTAATCCCTGAACATTGCCTAAAAATTAAGCCGTAAACTCACTTGGCTTTTCTTGAGGCTTTCACCACCGGCAGCAGCTTCTGTAGACCTTCCTCTGAGGGACAGAACTTCTTCAGGTCAAACTCCTCCAGCTCTGAGTCTGAGGAGAGTAAGAGGAAGCAGAGAGCAGACAACTGAGCAGCAGACGTCTGTTTATTAGCAGGACCTCCTTCAGTCATGATCTTCTGTGCCTCCAGCAGACTGTGGTCGTTCAGTTCGTTCAGACAGTGCAGCAGGTTCTGGCTCCTCTCTGGAGACAGACCCACATTCAGCTTCATGTGAATGTGCTTCACTGTCTCCTGAATGATTCGGTCACTCCCTGTGTCAGACACCAGACCCTTCAGCAGCTTCTGATTGGTCGACAGAGACAGCCCCAGGAGGAAGCGCAGGAACATGTCGAGGTGTCCGCTTGGACTCTGTAAGGACTGGTCCACAGCAGACTGGTAGAAACCTGCCTCAGAAATGTAATTTGGTGACAGCAGGTTCTTTTTAGAGCTGAAGAACATGTGATGAACGTGGAGAGCAGCTAGAAGCTCCTTCATGTTTGGACGGGTGAAGCAGGCGACCTGAGAGTTATCCAGACCAAACGTGCTCAGGTCAGAAACGTAGAATGCCAGGTTTCCTTTCGTCACCTCCTCAAAGGCCAGTTCCATCACTTTCTGAAGTATCTTCTTAGTCTCTGAACTCCAGTTAGTGTCCTTCTCAGAGGTGCTGTTCCTGATGAAGTTCTCCTGTAGGAAGTGGATGTAGAGGCTGGTCAAGGTCGTGGGCAGCTCGTGTTTCTTGTTTATAAAGTTGTAGATGATCCAGCAGAAGTCTGGGCTGTGGCTCATGATGCGGAGGCTGGGGTTGTTCTTGATGTGGGAGATGACGTCTGTGGCCTTCTGCTCGTCTGTGAACCTCTTCCTGAAGAACTGCTCCCTCTGTGGCTCACTGAACCCTCGCACATCTGTCACCATGGAGACGCACTCAGCAGGGATCTGATTGGCCGCCTCGGGGCGTGTGGTTATCCAGAGACGAGCGGAAGGAAACAGGTCCCCCCTGATGAGGTTCACCAGCAGCTCCTCCACTCTGGCGCTCTTTGTGGGCTCCGTCAGGGCCTTGGTGTTGGTGAAGTCCAGAGGAAGTCTGCACTCGTCCAGACCGTCAAAGATGAAGAGCAGCTGGAGGTCTTTGAAGATGCACAGTTCTTCTTCTGTTCCACTAAAGAAGTGATGGAGCAGTCCGTCCAGGCTGAAGCTCTTGTCCTTCAGCTCATTGAGCTCTCTGAAGGTGAAGTAGAACAGCAGCTGGACATCCTGGTAGACTCTGACTTCAGCCCAGTCCAAACTCATCTTCTGAGTCAGCACAGTTTTCCCAACGCCGGCCACGCCCTCAGTCAGCACGGTCCTGATTGGCTTTCCAGACTCAGATCGTTTCTTAAAGATGTTCTTGAAAGCATCTGCTGGTTTCCTCACCCCAGGTTCCTGGTCAATCTCTGTGATGTCGAGCTCTGGGTAGATCTCCTTCAGGAGGGCGGGGTTTCCTGCTGTAGCCCCTCCCTCATACACCTGGATGAACTTCTGCTTCAGGTGAGTCTTCAGTTTCTTGCGTAACAGAGAAGCTTTGACATCTGTTTAAAAGACAAACACAGATGACTGAAGGTATAGAATGGTGCAATATGGGTCAGTGGAATATCAGGTCTGTCAGGGCATGTGCAATAATGGGGTTTGTGCAATACAGTTCATGTCTTTCCATTACTGTTTTCTCTATTGTCCTTTGCTGTCCACTGCTGCAGAACACGGGTTTGTAACGTCATGCCCCCACTGTGGGGACATTTCCCTGGTTTACTGAAGCACATACAGCCTAAACTGTTTTTAACCTGTCCCCAATAATACAAGTGTGTTTTTGGGTGTGCAGTACCCGTCTGTCCCGCCTCATGTCTGAAAAAAAAACAAAAAACTGAAGAACTCTATTGCCGAGTTAGTTTTAACCTCCCCAATTGTATTTTTGATGCTAAAAGTATGCTAATGCTAACGGAAAGATGCTAATGCTAATGTAAAGGAATCAAAGCTGGGACAGAAACTATGATTGAATCACCTACAGTAATACAGCAAAAGTGCCCTCTGCTGGAGCGGCCAAGTATTTATGTTTGTAACAGGATTATAGACATTTGGAAAAATTGGCCAAAAATACTAGTCAAAAATATTGGTCAAAAATATTGGCCGTGCAAATCGGCATCGGCCAAAAAAATCCCCCAAAATTGTCAAAACCCATATTGGTCGACCTATAGTGTGGAGCCTCCTCAGACGCTCCGCCAGCTGCTCCTGGTCCTCCCTCTTCAGGAAGTCCAGAGTGATGGTGAGCACAGCCTCTCTCCTACTCTCCCCTTCTCTCTCTGGGTCCTCCTCTCTGAGGTGCTCTGAGCTCCGGTCTGAGGTCAGGAGCCCGTGGAACCTCTTCAGCTGCTCTTTGACAAGTGTCCCAAAGTCCTTCTCCAATTGCTGTGCGAGAGAGAAACAGACTTTAAAGCTTAAGCTCACCAACCTCTGAAGATGATTTAATAAGACTTACTGCAAACATGGTGTTCACACAATCGACATCACTCGGTTTGTGTGGGTCCTCTCTGTGGAGCAGGGTAGAAGAATCAGACCAAAATCAATCAATTACACAAAACAAGTCACAAAAATAATTGATTTACACTAGTATTGTGCTTTACAAGCCTGTGTTACCAAGTTTCTCAAAGCGCTACACTGTTGTCATTATTCATTCACTTCAGACTCAGTGGTGGTAAGCTACGCAGACACATGAGAACATGCAAACTCCACAGAAAGGCCCCGTCCAAGTGGGAATCGAACCCAGGACCTTCTAGCTGTGTTGATATGGTTTTGAATGAATACACGCTGCATGACAGAATGTTTGGATTACTGCTCTGACAAGGCAAAATGGATGAGCTTGATATCAGTGTGTCTTCTCTCTCTGCCTGCTGGACACTCAAGCTCTCCTCTCAATGTACTGAAGTTCATTTCTACTCATTGCATCAGCCTCACTGTATCTAACCACGAGAGAGAGAAATGCCCTCCACGTAACACCAGGGAGGTGCGCTAATGCGTGACGGAGCTCAGATCGTTTGATGCCCGTTGACATCGGACTAAGAACAGCTGATCGTTGTTTCGTGGCTGATGATGCGGATTTTAAAGTAAATGCAGCTGAAACTAGAGCGGTCTCAGGGTCTCAGGTCCACACAGCGCTCCAACATGTGAGAAAATGCCCTGAACGTACCTTGAAAAGCGTGTTGTAAATTCAGCAGGGAAACAGTCCCATGGGTTGGCTTGACTGAGGCTGTCCCACTGAGGCTGCAGAGGGGTTTTACTCAGAGCCATCAGACTGGATAACCTGAAGCACTCAGACAGCAGCTCTCTGCAGACCTCTGGAGCGTCCATCACAGCTGAACTACGTAAGTCCTGAGAGGAGAAAGGTTTGTTCAACTCATAGATCTAAATAATTGACTAGACATCAGCAGGTCCCATTCAGCCCCAGTCATAGTAATGATCCCGAGTGGTTTGTAAATTCACACGGCTGCTCAATCTCCTACGAAGCCTGTTCCTCAAAAGACCAAAAAGGTGGGAAGCCCTGCCCCCTCAGGATGGGCGGACCAGCCACGAGCCTCCATAATGTACAAAAAACAGCTTGGTTAAAAATATGATACTTAGCCCAGAGCTGTCACATGGGTCATAGCATTTTTTAGAAAAAAAGCCTGGCTTCTAAGCTGTAAAACAAGGTCAAAAAGCTACTTTAGAATCCTGTTTCCAAAGTGTCTTGTGGAGTCGCCCCTGGCCACCAGGGGGTGGTATTGCAGCAATGTCAGCCCCCTGCCATGGCGACCAAAGAAGAGAGCTTTCCTTTCCTATTGTTTCAGCAGAATGTGTTTGTGTTCAGGAAACACACCTGTTTGTTGCTGTGGAAGAGCGCGAGCTGCAGGTTCTCCAGGCTGCAGCTCAGATGATCCTGGACCTAAAGGAGACATCGTTAACTTTGTGGACAGAGTTCTGTGATGACTCTGCAGAGGAAATACCTTTTTAGGAAGCTCGTTCTGAGACATGTTTTCTGTGAATGTTGTGTACAAAGCCTTTTTCACCGACTCCATTCGAGACACGGCTTCTTTAAAGACGCGCTGCAAGGTTCAGAGGTTATAATCATTCATTTGAACACACACAATCTGAAAGCATTTAGGTGAATATAGTCAATCGAGCTGCACAATATATTGCCAAATTGTCATTACAATACTGTATTGGGTGATGCTATCGATATTACAAGAAAAAACATGATATGCCTGTGTAGGTTTCCTCAGGCTGCTCTGGTTTCACCTGCCACTAAGAACAATAGAACAGGCTGATTAGCTGGTTAATTCTACCCAGACGGCATGTGGGTCTCCATTTCCCACATGCCATTTGAGGAGCAAATGCAGAGGACAGATTTACCTACGGGATCTTAAAGGCCAACACGCACCGAGACGCTTTGGCGCGTGGCAAAAAAACTGCCTCTATTATTTTCTATGGCCCTGTCCACACGAAGTCAAGCTGAGGACCAAACGCAAAGATATTTTATCAGTCCAGTGTATCGTCCATACGAGTCCGGTGTTTTTGGGGGTCTGTAAACAAACATTTTCCAAACTAGGTCCCAGAGCGTAAAGATCTCAAAACGCCGTGTTATTAAATTAATTTTTTTAAATCGTGATGACAAATATACATTTTCTTCCTTTTTAAAACTTTAAATATCATTTTGGCTCTAACTGTCCAGGGTGTACTCCGCTTAAGGCTCATAGTTACCCCAGTATCCTCATCCTATAGTTGCGTTGATTTAGTGAAAGTTGCTCGCAGGGAAAGGTTTGTAGGCCCTGGTTCATAAACTCTACACAGATGTACCTGGAGGATTTTCTGAGCTGTTTCTGGACTCAGGTTCTCAGCTCGGAGTTCGCCTCTGACTTTGGGCCACTCGTTCACCCTCAGATGTTGGTACATCTCCCTGAGTCGCGTCATATTCACAGGGCTGGTCATGTTTTCAGTGTCTTTTGCTGCATTCAGTGCAGGAGAAAGACCCAGAGCCATTCTGTACAAGCAGAAAACATTTAGTTAGAAGTGCCAGGCTCTGTCCTGAAGTCTAGCCCATCCTCTCAATAACAAGTGCTGCATTATATAAACTATGGTGGATTCATTGTGTAACACACACACACACACACACACACACACACACACACACACGCACACACACACACACACACACACACACACACACACACGCACACACACGCACGCATCATGTGATTGTGGCTTCAGGGTAAATGTAAAGTTTGCTTAACCCTGTTAAAGAAAAATGTATTTCTGCAACAAAGACAAAATTCAAGTGTCATTCAGTATTTACCATAAGTCATAAATAAAAATAAATAAAAAAGATTTATTTTCTTCTCTGCAAAACTGTCTGTGCCCTCCTAGCCCCAAATGCCTCATTCAGTAAAGTTTTGCACTATAGCCTATATAGTTCTGTAGCCTATATAGGCTATACAGGAGCTCATCATATCATGAAAAAGTTCATTCACTTCTGTTATTCAACTTAAACATGTGAAACTAATATGACAGACTCATTACATGCAAAGTGACATAATGTTAAGCCTTTATTTGTTATAGGTTTGATGATTATGGCTCACAGTCTGTTTTCAAAATATTCTAATTTCATAAGATTTTTAAGTGTTTTTTTTTTACAAGATGAGCCATAATAATCAAAACAATTACAAATAAAGGGGATACATGTCTCACTTTCCATGTCATGAGTCTATCATAGTTTCACAGTTTAAGTTGAATAACGGAAGTGAATGCACTTTTTCCTGATATTCTAATTATATGATATATTATACACACAGCTAGTCTATATACTGTATCTGTGTCTGAATAGCCAACAGAATGTGTGACTACATCTAGTATAAGTTTGCTAAACTTCAGTAACAATGGATTTCCTCGGGCTTTAACAGACGAGTCGACTTGTCGTGTGTTCATCTCTCTCTCCTATAGTTGTAACAGTAATGTCAAGGCTGAACCCATTTTCCATGTTTCGGTGGGACAATGAGCAGTGTTACACAAAACAACTAGTGTTAACTTTTAAAGAGAGAGAGAGGTTTTGAAAAAAATAATATAAAATTCAAAAATGTAATGAGATCAACCATTTACAGTACATACCTGTCTTTGAAGGATCTCAGCTCGTCTTCCGCCTTCTTCTGCCCTTCTTTAGCATTCTCCAGCTCTGATCTGAGAGCACACAGAGTCCTGTGACCCGGGTGTTCTGACTGGATATTATGGTTTGGTGAATGAACAGGAGACTCACTTGGTGTCGGACAGTTTCTTTTTAAAAAACTCGTGCATATCAGCTAGTTCTTTACTTAGATGAGCCTCTCTGTTACACAATAATGCAGATGATGTTCTACGCTTTAACAGAGCACTGAAGAATCCACATTTAGAACTTCTCACAGCACTGTTTTCACGAGGACTCACCTGGCAGACATAGTCCTGCAAATCCCGGGATCAGGGTTGTTTTCCTCTGACCTTAAAATAAACAAAAATGTGAAATTTTATTTTTAAACTGTATCTGTTCAAAAACGTTAATAAAAGAGAGGCACACTGTACCCTGATGCTCGTCGCTTTTTGCCAGGCCTAGAGAGGAAAAAAAACAAGGAATTAACTAAAGCAAAGTTGCTAGAAAGAGTCGAATCCACTGTGGAACATAAATAATCTGCTTCTCAAAGAAGAGTCCATACTGTATATATACAGTGCTATATACAGTATATATGTGTATCATTTTGAAGTGTTCTCTGCCGTTTGAGCCTGAAGGTCTAGCGCTCATGTAGCACACCACGCCTCAAGCTCAGCACACACTACACCAGGGGTGGGCAATTGTCATAAGGGGCCACATGAGAAGCCTGAATTGAGTCGGAGGGCCGCACCAATAACTCGAACTTATTCTGCTCAACTTTATCCGATTGTACATTACAGCGTGTATTTCGAACAGCTGATGCTACTGTTATTATAGGACTATTATTATTAGCCATATCAAGCCAAGCGTGTGTGAGCATCGTTATTTAAGCTATTCCACTTCTTATCCTCGTGAACTTTTCCCATCGCACTCAAAGCACCTCTGTTTGATTGAAAAGAAGCGATGCACTGTTTTCCCTGGGGGCCAAAACATAAATGGGGAGTGTATTTCCAGGTCCATAAACAAAAGCTCCAAAAAAACGTTTTAATTGGGAAAATACTGTTGAGGAAACTTTTTTCATAAATGAATAATAATGAGCCTGACAGGACTGTAGCCAATGTGTTGTTCATATCCTGATCTCTCATTATGTCGGCGCCCTCTGCTGGACACGTGTGAAATTCGTTCTTATTTAAGCAGCCCCCTAGTGGCTGGAGTGAGCGTTCTGGTCATTTCTTCAATCATAACTCCACACACGAATGGGCTAGACTACACGATATTCATGCCCGATTTTATCGCAGGGCAGAGTGCCGTGTCTCGTCGTGTGGGGGTCATTCGAATCGTTTAATTTGGACGACGGGAGAAACGTTTTACCGTCTCAAAAGTGACACTCAGAAAGCAGCGGCCAATGACCGAGTAACACACTGACAAAAAAACACTGCAGCTCCGCCCTTTTCATGTCTCTGTCATAACAGCGGCACAAACAGCCCACACCAAAAAGCACAACTTTATATCACAAAGTTCACTAGAGCCACCGTTTCCAGCTTCATTTCAACCACAGACAGAGTTTAGCTCTTACTGCGTTTGGAGTCAGTCTGTTCAGCTGCTTCTCTCCTCCGTCTCCTCCGTCTCGGGGCTGAGCTCCACCTGCTTTTCTTATCAAATCCACTGGAAATAATCCCACGTCTTTGCGTCACTGACTTTTATTTCTATTTGACAGAACTATAAACAAGTTCAGGACTCGAACCTGCAGCACTGAACTGAAAAAAGCATTCTATAGTTTTTGTTTTGTTTTTTTGCTGTGTTTTTCTATCCCAATCCTTTTTGACACACTTTGGACATGGAAAAGGCTAGTTTTATTTTATTTTATGATGATTATCATTGTTATAAAATATTATGGCTAATCTATTGGTTCATTCAAAAGAAATCAGAACATGTGCTATAGTGAAATGTGCCACAGCAGGATGAACCTCTACGTCTGCAGTACATTTACAGATATTCACCATGATGTCACGCGGCTCCCCAGAGGTATAGAAGGACCAGGGAGGGGGCGTTTAAAAGCTTGAAATCTCTACCCGAACCACCTCCCACTTTCTCTTCTAAAGTTATGTCCGAAAATTGTCGATGTTGTAAATGGACTTTACGGGATTAAAAATTAAAGCTCAGTTCGGCGCCCCCTCCAGCAGATGGTGGCCGCCTGGGTCGCCTATGCCCTGCAGAGACGCACCACTTTGTTAAAGCACATCAGCATCATCTGCCCGACAGACTGGTGTAGTGTTACGCTCTTACGATTCTCAGTCGTTATGTGTGAACCCCCGGTCGTTCTATAATGGTAAATGGTAAATGGTCTCAACTTATATAGCGCACACTTGATTTTCTGGCGTGGACCCCCCAGTCTTCTCTAAACTTTTAAGACTGAAAACAATCGTGTAGTTTGTGCTGAGCTTCAATCGACCATTATTTCAGAGCAAACAAAAGCAAAGTGCTATTAAACATTGCAAACGCTCTTGTGAATCCCAGTTTGTCATGCAGTTTAAAGTTTGCCTGACCGGCACAGACAGTTTAACCTGACATGTCGAAAACAAATTCATCAGAGTAACATAAACATCTAATGGCCATTTTATCTTACGATTGATTTACAATCCATGATTTCAAATCAACCCTCAATTCACACAGTGCTCATTATAAACATACACACATATAAACCCATGCATTAAAGAGCACGTTGGTAAATGTTAAACTACACGTTCAGCAGAGAGGACATGGACACATTTTGTTTTACAAAACTACTGACTTCAGCTACTTGTAACACAACTCGAATAGTTATTAGGTTTAACTGCGATTAATTATTGATATATTACTGATAATTCAGCTCACCCAGACATGTTGCCAGTCGTTTCCTCGGAAAGCTGACGCTCTGTACAGACCTGTTTAGAGGCGGAGCAGAGGGCGGGGCGTTTCCCTGCAGTAGTTTACCACAGAGAGGAAAAGGTCACTGTTATATTCTATATCTCTATAGCCATTTTTGTCAAACTTGCTTCACTCAGAAATGAAATGAAAGATCTTTGAGTTACTATTCTGTCTTTGGACACAGTCGCTCAAACCAACAGCTGGCACATGTTCTTATGTGTGAGTGGAAACAAACATTGTGTTAATGAGGTCATATTTAAATTAAATTAATAAGCCTTAACATCAACCATACTTCAAGATCACATTCGATTAGCCTAAACAGGAACATTTATACTAAAGCAGCTCTTCCCAAAGTCCAACACATCACGACCCCCACCAAACAACAAAACCCCCAACAATATAAATTCACTCTTTTCAAAGATTATCTGTTGGTTTTCATTATACATTTCTTATTATCTTACATGAAAACTTGCAAACACAGGCTGACTACTTACTATACTTAAACAAATACATATAAAAGGTCATTTCAAACCCATTCATTTTTATGTAGTTTATGTTTGGGCAGCCTTTGGAGGCCCCCCAGGGGTCCCCAGACCCCACTTTGGGAATGGCTGTACTAAAGCATCTAAGAAACCACTTTGCTGTTCACAAAATCTAGGCGCGCAATTCACAGTTTGACAAAAATCAATATACAGCACATGCTAAATGATATGCACTGATCATTTGTTATAGTGATTATGTCCACAACATGTATATTAACTCTGCATCTTAAAATCTACTTAATCTACTTACTTTTTGTAAATATTTCATAAATATGACCTCTCAGATGGGCTATGTAACGTTAAGTTGGTCAAAATGACCAACAAACCCCAAAAAACATCAGATTTAAAAGTACTTCTGCCTCTAATGATTTCCGGTGTGGCTGTGGCCAAGATGCAGATTCCTAAATGAAACTGTTTATGGAAAGCTCTCAGTGGTCTGACTTTTTCTGGAGCTCTGATTAAACACATGTGAGGCTGAATGAGCCTCTCACTCACCTGTAGAACTGTTAAACCTACTGTGTAGTGGAGTAGAAAGTACAGATACAGACTCTGAATTGTATTGCAGTAAAAGTTAAAGTATTGATTGTACAATGTACTTTCGTACAATTACCTAAAAGTAGTCTTCGAGTACAGTACATTTACTCGGTTACTTTCCAACGCAGCAAATAGACAAGAGACAAAGGCCAAGACAGGACTAGTTGAAGCGTTACAGGGCAAGGCCTGTGAGTTTCATCCGTTGGTTTTGCATTTGGGTGGGGCCGGATTTACTGCAGTAGCTACACAAACACTGGGATGTTTTGTTCTCTGTACATTAAGTCCCGGGTAAAAGTTTAGCATAGTCAAAGTGACCTGAAAATGTGCATGTTGATCAAAGCGCCGGTGCTATAACACCAGACTATTTGGTACAAAGAGTCGAAACATTAAAATACATGACATTTTAAGGAAGGATCTGTAGAACTTTAAGTGAATATTCCCTGACTGTGTCCCAGGTCTGAGGTAAACAAGTTTACATGAGGTTTCAGGTCGAGGATTTTTGGTTCACATCGGTTTTATTGATGGCATTTGTAATGTTGATTCAGCGCTGGTGCTCTACAAAGCTCATGGTGTTGCTACGCATTATCTCAACAGATAGTTCACCGGTCGCATGAGGCTGCTGATTCTACAATGTAGGAGTAAATAGCTGCTAAAACAGTTTACCTGTCAAGATGGATCTGTTCAAATTTATGGCCGGGAATCAATACAAAAATAAAATAACAATTAATCCATCCATCCATTTTCTTCCACTTGTCCGTTGCCGGGATTGTGGGGGCAGCTGTTGGAGCTGCACCAGCCCCTATAGCGCCCCCTGCAGGTGGTGGGTCCACAGAAGGACGGCCTCCTGGTTCTAACCGGGCCTGTTGGTCTCTCATAAGGGGCTTCTGAACCGCTCTTTGTCTGACCCGTCAGACCAGACTGTCCAGAGTAGAGTTACGTTTCGGGGTCTTAGCCCTTCATCAGACTAAGACCCCGAAACGTAACTACTCTGGTGTGAGCAATAAAAACTGGTAAACATTTTTCAGTTGTGCGGATCTTTTTTCCACTTTCCATTGTACTTTTTGGATCCAGCACACTGGTTTAGTACATAGGATGTGCGTGTCTCTCCTCCTAAATTATACGGTCTATCCAGACCCATACCTCCCGCCACTTGAACAGTTTTGTCCCCCCCGCCATCAGACTCATGAACAATAACAAGACCCAATAACTTAGTTACAGACTCATAATCTGCACTTGCTCTGTGCGGTGTGTCCACACTTAGACCCGCTGCTTCACTCATCACTTTATAACACTTAATATCACTTTATATGCTACACATCTGTAAACACAATCCCGCTGTTGTTCATTGTCAAATTGTTGTTGTCTAACCACACGTCACTTTTATTTTATCTTATTTATTTAATATATTTTATGCATGCCCCAATAGCCTTATAGTTTAAAGTTCTTTAGCTTATTTTTTTTATCTTAATTCTGTGTTATATGTTCTATGTCGCACGTTTGCACCGAGACAAATTCCTAGTTTGTGAACCTGTTCTGAAACAATGGCAATAAAACCTATTCTGATCTTATTCTGATTCTGATTCTGAGTGAACTGTTTTGGGGGAGATATGATCTTTTGCATGTGAGAAATAGTGTTGGGCTGAACTGTAAGAATGTTTTTCCAAATGATCTTAGAGTTTTGAAAATGTAATTTCTGTTTGAAGAAATGAGCCAAACCAATGGAGAAAAACTGTATAACCCTCAGGAACCTTTAAGACGCTCGCTGCGAGAGGTCCTGCTTTTGCAGCTCAGCCACGATCAACACCTTTGCACCAGGACAACATGACAGTGTGAATATCTGACAGAAAATGACACTGAATCCAAAGTTTTGCACAGATTTGCCATTTTGAAAGCCCATTTTTGTGCAAAAACAGTCTATTTAAGTTTGTTGATTTGATTTAAAGCTTTACTCAAAACCTTGCTGTCTCCTTCCCATTCCAAACATGTCAAATTTACATTTCTGCCAACTTAAACTTTTGATTGTGTCTGTAGTTTGTAGTTTTGCTGGGGCCGGTGTTACTGCAGTTGCTACAAAGACACTGGGATGTTTTGTTTCCTGTAAATAAAGTTCCCTGTCCCATGTAAATGAGCATAGTCAAAGTGACCCAGAAATTAGCATGTGGACAAATTTGTATTTTTAATAAAGCCTGTAGGAAAGCAATGAAGAGCATTAAGCACATCATTCCTAAACATGATCTGTGTCCATTGGTTTATTGATAGTATTTGTTTTGTTTATCCTGATATATAGATCTCTAATCCATACATTAATCCACCTATGTCTTTTAGAAATAGGAATGTTTTGAAAGATAGATAGATGTGCATTTGTTTTGTTTGTCCGCGCCACAGCGTACCGGCATAGGCTACTACCGGGCGGCACGGTGGCACAGCGGTTAGTGCTCGTGCTTCACAGATAGAAGGTCCCGGGTTTCATTCCCACCTGGACGGGGCCTTTCTGTGTGGAGTTTGCATGTTCTCCTCATGTCATGTACTCTGGTTTTCCCTACCACTAAAAACATGTACAATAGGCTACAATGTGTGGTTGTGGCTTGTTCGTTAACATGCACTGTCCCTTAAACCATTAAACATTAAACACACATCTCTAAAGACACGGACATTGTTTAGCTCACGATCTTTAGTTTGACCAGGGAGAGCTGATCAAGAACACAAGGCAGTGCGATGTAAACGAGGAAATGAACTTGTTTGGCCAACTTGCACACAGCAGGACACTTGTCTTCTTAAAAAAAGAGTGTCCATCAGACCGAGTGAAGCGTCTTCATCCATCGCTGTCAGATATCCGGGTGTCACAGGGGTTTGCGTTTTATGGTGGAGTTTGAATATGACAAAGACCGAGGAAGGAACAGTTCATGGCGAAAGTAACAAAGTTGAGGTGTTAGCTGTATGTGGTGTAACCAATAAGAAAGTCGCTGTTGAAAAAGGTATTTAATAAAATGTATTTAAGAAGGCCTATATTAAAACAGGTAAGCTAAAATTAGGTTAGATAAAATCCAGGACGGATGCAAGCCATCTCCTGCGAGGCTCCAGTACATCACGCCAGCAGAGGCTCTCCACGCTGTGTCTCTGAGCCTCCAGCTGCGCTCACACGGGCCTTCATTTACCAACATTGCGTTAAAAAATTGTGTAGGTGTATTTGCGCCAGAGTGCGCGTGACATTTATGAACCTGTGCTTTCCTCAGATCTTATCGTACGCTAAAGCAGCTGATGGTAAACGCCCCGGAGAAATCCCAGCGTCATTTGAATGAAACGCGTCTGAGGAGGCCTCACCCATGGGTTTTACGGCACGCACAAAAGAACATTTCTCCAACCAGGAAATGATAAATAGTTGTTTTTAACAAAACAAATATGATATTGATAAACAGCTTTGCCTTATCAACACGACATCCACGAAAACAGGTCGATGCGCATGTGGACTCACATCACTGATATCGCCCATGCCCTTGGGATTTATCTAAATGAGCATATCCATATTGTGTATGGAAAGAACATGTTTTGGAACTTAACAAATAGTTTTATATTGCAAAACAAAGGTGTATTGCACTGGGACCGGTAAGTTTCTGCTCATGCAAATGAAGTAGATTTTAAATGTTGACATTAAGCCACACCCCGCTGTAGGCCGGTCTGGGTAAGAGCAGCAGAGAGTTTACAGACAGATCTCTCTCGGTTTAGAACAGTTTCAACCATGGGCGAGTCCTTCATCATCGCGATCGACCTGGGCACTGCGTTCAGCGGTTATGCCTTTAACATGACCCCACGAAACAAAGACATCAGCCCTCATGTGAAACGCTGGGGTCAGGAACAGAACCTGGACACCCCCAAAGCCCCCACCTGTCTCCTGTTCGACCAGCAGCAGATCTTCCAGAGCTTCGGTTACCAGGCCAGGGACACCTACATCGGGATGAAGGCGGAGGAGGCCAAAAAGAGCTACTACTTCGAAAACTTCAAAATGTCCCTCTACGGAAAAGTGAGTGATTGGATTTTAAATTGTGTAAAATATACAGTATATACACAAAGTGAAGCTGTGAGATTCATATTTTGTGTTTCAATTTCTTACTTTAGTAAACCACTTGGGAAATTGTGTTGTTTTTACTTTTATTTGCATATCACCAAGTGACAGAGGTTGTATTTACAACATTTACTACAGTTTAAACAAGTCTGGAGGACCAAGAAAAGCAATGCAATTGAATAAAAAAGTAATATAAAATACACATATGTATAATAACACTTTTTATTTTCTAGTTTAATTATTGAAGTTGCAATCGGCCCCACAAATTTCTTGTTTTTTTAATGCACCTCACAGTATAGGACTGACAAGAGGACAAGCAGGGCCTGTTGAGTGAGCCCGTCTCGCAACACGCTCTGCTTTTTATTATTATTATTAGTTTATTTATTTTTGTTAATATTTTATTTATTATTATTGTCATTTATTCTACTGTTATTATTTTTCACCAAAACTCAGCAAGATAAAATTAGCAATAGGTAATGATTGTAGCAGTGACGATGATGATAGTGATGATGATGTGTATATATAGATAAATATATATAAATAATATATATATATATTTTTTTTATTATATATAATTTTTTATTTTTATTTTTATTTTTTATTTATTTATTTTTTTGTCCCATTGAATGACATTGTAGCCTATTATTTTTTTTAATATATTACACTTACATATAGACTAATTTGACCACATTCGACATAGCACCTATGCACCCCTGCATTGCGTACACATTCACATACATATACAGAAACTCCGCAAACCAAGGCAGAACTGAAACAATAAAAAACGCAACCCGAATAATTTTATTTTTATTTTACTCTCCCCCCCAACCCCACCCACCTTAACACCTACTGTATTTGTAAACCGTATATATTAGATTTCGAATATAACTTTTTTTCTTTTTCTTTTATGTTTTCATTCTTGTAATTGTATTAAAATGTAATTAAAATGTAATAAATAATAAAAAATAAAAAAATAAAAAAAAATTAAGAAGTTGCAATATGTAATTGAGTCTGTGCACAACACAATTTTTTGAGCGCAGACACTTGCTACTTTACATGAAACTTTTTTTTTTTAATGAAATAATTTCATTTATAATTAACAAGACCAATGTCCACTGTCCACTTTCTTTAGTCACAAAAATACAGAGAAGTCAAAGCTAAACAGCACATTTTTACAATAAGGTTAAGTCTTTTCAGAGCTAAGAGCTGGTTTGTGCGTGGTTTCCACTTGTTGCAGTGTCAGCAGACAAACAAAGTGGAGTTTGAAAAACACTTCGATGGTTAGAAATATGTGCAAATAAAGAAGCTGGCTAATACAGAAACAGCTTTAGTCATTTGCGCTAGCAGCATACCTAAAGTTAGCTGTACAAAAACAATAGACCTCAGAAAAATACAATACTGTTGTTGTGTCCTTGGGCAAGACACTTCACCCACCTTGCCTCCAGTGTCTGCGTGCACTGGTGTGTGAATGAGAGAGTGAATGGGTGACTGCTTCCCTGATGTGAGCAAGTAGGAAGGCGCACTATTTTTATTTATTATTTTATTTTTTTAGAAACTGTTCAAGGATGTTTCAAATGACCTGAATTTCTTTCAGTTGAGAGATTAAACATGTGCTTTGTCTGTTAATGCTTCAAGAGAGTGGAAGTATAATGAATGAGACAAAGTGTCCATGCGCTGGTTATACTCATGCCTGTGCCTTCTGGACCAGAACCAAATATTACTGTGCAAACCGCACAGTAATGCAAAGTTGAGGTGATTATCATGCCAACAACAAATGTGTATGCAAGAACTGATATTGTTATCAAATATTGCAGTTTTCACATATAGAGGAACATAAAAAAGTGTGGTTGTTCAGAGAATTATAATTGAGTAAACTTATAATTTTCTTACGTCTTGAGAGTCTTGAAAAGCCCAGCACATTTCTAACCCTTTATCAGTATTAATGATGGCGTCTGTTGCAGCGAGCCTCTAAAGAACTGTCCATTGCGGCGGCGAACGGCAGCACCATGAAGGCTCTGACAGTGTTCACCGAGGCTCTGCGCTTCCTGAAAGAAGACGCCCTGAAAACCATCAGCTCCAACGCCAACAACCACAAGTTCCTGTCCTCGGACTTCACCTGGGTCCTGACCGTGCCCGCCATCTGGGACGACAGCGCCAAGCAGTTCATGAGAGAGGCCGCCACACAGGTCAGGTCTGCCCCCTGGTGGACAGAGACGAGGGTCTCCGTAAACAGTGCAATCTCTACCACGCCACAAAAACGTAATCAAAACACCAGCTCATGCGTCCCGCCATCTAGCTTTGTTAGCAAGCAATGAACGCTATGGGGTGCTCTGTCCATCGCTATTTAATTGTCTATGGTCATGACTATGTGCCCTTCGTGTCAACTGAGCAATAGCTCTATAAAACGTCTGTGTAAGTCACTGGTAGCCAACGTGAGTTACTACATTGGCTTTAAAGAGTTTTCATTTCCTTTGAGTCTGGCTACCTAAACTCAGTGCACAAAGGGCTTTGACAGCAGGTGTCGCACCCGTGAAACACCAGGTCCTGGTGGAGGATCACAGTTCACAGCCCACAGGCTAAGATGACGATTTGCAGCATAACTAGCTTGAAAGACAGATTGAGTGTTTTGCGTTTCAGGCTGGGATTGTGTCCAAGGGCAGTGAGGAGAAACTGTTAATCGCCCTGGAGCCGGAGGCGGCCTCCATCTGGTGCAAAAAGCTCCCGGCGGCTGGTTTTCTGTCCGAGAACCACAACAGGACGGCTCTGCAGCAAACCACGGGGACTCAGTACATCGTAGTGGACTGTGGAGGTGAGAGCAGACTGTCTATCTCTGACTTAGATTATTACATTTTATACAACATCTTAAATTGGGGAACAACCCTGTCTAGTTCACTGAACAAAAACTTTGATATGCTGGAAAACTCCCGAGAGCTCCCTTTGTAGCCGTTTCACCTTTCTCGTTTGCCGACAACCTCTTGCCGTCGCTCGCACACTCCCTTTATTCATGTACTGATTGGGGCGATGGTGGCACAGATGGTAGAGCAGGTCGTCTCATGATTGAAAGGTCGGGGGTTCGAATCCCGCCTCCTGAAGGTGCACGCTGTCGTTGTGTCCTTGGGCAAGACACTTCACCCACCTTGCCTCCAGTGTCTGCGTACACTGATGTAGGAATGGGTGAGAGGTTCCTTGCTGTAAAGCGCTTTGAGTGCCTAATGTAGGTGGAAAAGCAGTATATAAGTTGAGACCATTTACCATTGTCAACAGGTGTGAACAGCCAATGGTGGTGGTGTAGGAGGCCCCGTACCAATCAACTTAAAAGGTTTACAAAATAAAACATGCAACACAACTGAAAATCACTACAAACAAATAGCAAACATAAAGATTTAAGATAAATAAGGATAATGGCCATGGACCCACACCTTTACTTACAAAAATCGCAAAGAACAGCCTGAGACAGAAGACGGTGTGACATAAATATAGATTTTAAACTATAAATAATGCCAGGCACATTTGGAGCAAAAAACAAACAAAAACTTGGTGTCTCGACTACATCAGTGGCCAAAACTAGTTCCTAAAACTCTGAACAGTGCAGAGGCAGTTGAGCAGTTATAATCACAAATGTGATTCTGTGTTTCTGTTGCTGCAGGAGGAACCATCGACATCACGGTTCATGAAGTCCTGAAGAGCGGCGCCCTGAAGGAGCTGCACAAAGCGTCTGGGAACGACATGGGCGGTCAGACCGTGGACAGGAAGTTCAAAGAGTTCCTCAGAGAAGTCTTCTGTGACGGGGTCTGGGACGAGTTTGAGGCCAACTATCCAGGAGAGGTCCAGAAGCTCATGTACAACTTCACCGTCATGAAGCAGGTGGATCAGGAGGCCAGGTTCTCCTGTCCGTACAGTCTGTTGAAGGCAGCCGAGAAAAAGAATAATATTGATGATTTTTTCGATAAAATCAAAGGCGTTTCCTGGAGCGAAGGATCGGTCCAAATCTCTCAGGAGAAAATGAGGTCTTTCTTTGAGGAGAGTTTGAGCGGGATCACTGAGAGCCTCAGGGAAATCCTCAAGAAGATAGAAATCAAATACATTCTCTTGGTGGGAGGCTACGCCTTGAGCAAAGTTCTCCGTGATCACATCGAAAGCCAGTTTGGGTCCCAGTACGAGGTGCTGTGCCCACACCTGCCACAGGAGGCGGTAATGAAAGGGGCGGTGATGTTCGGGAGGGACAGGGCCGTAATCGCGTCGCGTAGAAGTGGGTACACTTACGGCTACGGCCACTGCGAAAGGTTTGACGCCTCCAAACACAGAGAGGACAAGAAGTTAACCACCTCTGTGGGCAATTGGTGCACAGACCTCTTCGGTAAGATGGTCGAGATCGATCAGGACGTCGGGTTTGATGAAACCAAAGAGTACATCTTCAGCCCGGTAGAGCCGAACCAGAGAGCGATGAAAATGCGATTGTTCCGCACAGAACGAGCAAACCTGACGTACATCGACGACTGGGGCGTGGAGCAGGTCGGGCAGTTCCAGGTGGATATGCCCGACACCACCGGAGGCTCGGCGCGCCAGGTCAAAATGGAGGTCACCTTCGGTCACACGGAGATCACCGCAAAAGCCACAGACCTGGTCTCCAACTCTGAGGGAAAGGTCACCATCGATTTCACCTCCAACAGAGACATAGGAGACAACATGTTCAAAAGTTAAAGTTGAAGTAGACAGGTCGATAACATTTTAACTGTTTTTGTAAACCCGTCTAGGGACAAGTGCTGCAAATTAGCTTCTGCGATAAACACTGTGATCCATACATCAGACTTATGTTTTTGTATCTGTCAAATAAACCAAATAAATAAATCATTTTTCTGCCATATGCGCTGGAAGTTCATTCAACTAGAGGCTGGGGGATTGACATCACTTTTTTACATCATGGATTTGCTTTTTATAATGTTTTTAGATCGTACCTGCATTAAAAAAAGTATTGTAAAGTAACACAACTGGAGCTCCTTGCAATCAAGCTGTATTTAGTCAACATCTTTAAGGCCAAGTCTTTATAGGGATGGGGAATCTTATTTGTATAGTGTTTCAACACAAGTCACCCACAATGACCCTTTGACCACCAACGACCACCACACACAGGCTCCTGGTCCCTCACCGTCTCCCATCAGCTACTGACCAGGGCCAAGCTCAGCCTCCAAGATCTGACGATATGACCGAGTGTTCAGAAGGTGGAATAACCTAATGACACCTTTAGGCTGTTGGTGAAGGTGCCCTGGAGGCACAGGGCCAGCAGTTGTTTGTGGACGTTCGCACTGTTGAGACATTTAACGTTTAAATTTAGTATGAAAATGCCAGAGGTGGATAGAGTAGACAATATATCAACTTAAAGCGAGAACCATATGTTTCGTACACTTCATAAAAAGATACATTTGCATTTTTTCTCACTGTCTGACATGAAACAAGAGTTAACTTTTATGTTTCTTAAGTCAACTAGAATTTTAGAAGTTATTTCTATTTGTCAAATTCCAGAAGGATGAGCGAGAGAATTTGCTACACATTTTGTTTGTATTACTTTTTACAAAGTCAGAAGTTTTCATATACTAAGATTACTATACCTATACCTTAAACACTTCAGAAAGCCCAGATGACGATGTCATGACCTTGGAAGCACAAGTCTGGTTCATCCTTGGGTGTAATTTAAAGACACTTGAAGGTCCAGGTACAAGAAGGCGGGTTCTGTGTCCCAGAGATGAACGTGCTGTGTCTGAAATGTGAAGATCAACCCAAGAACAAATGCAGAAGACCTGAAGATGATGCTGAACCTGGTAAGAGTTTGTCATTATCCAGAGTGAAACAAGTTCTGTACCGACATGGACTGAGAGGGAACTCTGCCAGGAAGAAGCTCTGACTCCAAAAGAAACAGAGAAAAGACAGATAGGAGTTTGTAAATTAAAAAGAAAGGATAAAGACTTTAATGTTTGGAGACATATCCTGTGGTCTGTTTGGCCATAATGACCATGATCATGTCCATCCATCCATGGATGGATCATGTCCATGGTGACTAGTGTTTCTAAGTGATGATTGGATATGGTTATTATGTGAATGGGAAAGAGAAAAAAATAAAAAAATAAATAAGTAAAAATAGAAAATAATAATACAATAAAAATAAATGTTTATATATATATTGGTAAACTGCATACATATCTATTTTCGTGCTATGTCTTCTTACTTTGGACGTCTTGTAAACATCATGTGATTTTCTTCTTGTAAAACATGAATGCTTTTCTTTATTTTTTTTATTTTTTATTAAATCAACATAAAAACACAAGATACAAACATATTGGTTTGTTTGTTCATCAACAAACACGATACCTCAAGTACCTTCATTGAAGATGGACAACTCCTGTACGGCTGAGATCCTACACCAATTATTATTATTATTATTACTATTATTATATAACATCTTTAAACCTGAAATTGTTACTATCATTTCTGTAACCAAGGATCAATGATACACATTACCATGAGACAAAGAAACCTGTTATTAAACCAGTTCAACCAGGTTATGTCACCTTCCAGTAGATCCCGGATGAGCGTCCTTCCCGATAGTCACTCATATCCGCATTACCGTCATGTCAACCATTTTCACCTGAGGTTTGCATCGCTCAATAAGTCCGCAATTTTCATACACCTATGCATTTTCTATATTTGTTTTGATTTTATTTGCTTTAGTACGATATCAGTGCTTAAATTGGTTTAGTGATTTGATTACATTTGTTCTAAACTCCAACGATCAATTGTTTTGTTAATTCACAGCCCGGTCAAATGCAGGAGTTAAACGCTGTGTCATTGTAGATTTCACACACATCAAAATCACCTTCAAGTGGCGTTTACTTTTAGTTTCTACGCAATTAGCCTTAATATACTTATATATTTTATTTTACTCAGTAGAAAAGGTTTAATAACTTGTTTATTGCTTGAAGCCACAAAGTCACAATCGACTTAAATACTGATCTGAAACTAACTTTGTGTTTTCTATGCTCCGCTCTGTTTGCTTGAGTTATTTACTGTTTAAAAACTAGAGAGATATTTAGGCTAACTGTTAAATGTGCCTAAAATGTGCAAAGAAGTCGACCAATAGGAAGTGTTATGAAGATTGTCCCTGTAAAGACTGGTTTATGGTTTTATGGTTGACTAAACATGTATGCAAATGTAGTCAACTTAATCTAAGTGTGTTTATTTGCTTGTATACTTTATTGGCCACTGTAGGGAAATGTGTTCACCGCATTTAACCCATTCCAGTTTAATCCAGTCAAGTTCGCATTTATAATATTTATTCATATTTAATCAAGGTCCTCTGCCTCATGTTTTTCTCCACATGAACAAAGCACAGAGCTGTTCCTTTTGCAGTGAATTTATGTGATACAAGGCTTTTCAAACGTTCAGTGGAAGTTTGGATGATTTTAGAGGATTTTATTTATTTTCATATTTTAGTCGACGAAAATATGTCGAAGTATGAGTCTTATAAACAACTTTTAGTTTAGTTTTAGTCTGCAAACATATTACTTTGACTAAAATGATGCCGAAACCTTTTAGACCGAAGGGTGTGTCTCACAACGAAGGGTGTGTTAATAGACCAATATAATATATTGGTCTATAAACACAACCAAGGGTGTGTCTATAGACCAAGGGTGTGTCTATAGACCGGTGTGTGTGCCTAAACACCTGACTTAACGTTGTGTTTGGGGAATCATGAAAACACATGACTGACGTTCACAGAGCAGGTTACACATGGTTTATTATTAGAGTAAAGCACGATTACACTGAACTGAAATGAATCAACTTTGTGTTTTATTTGCTTCGCTCTGGTTGATCAAGTTATTTACTGTTTTCGTGAATGTAGTGAGAGCGAAAACGTCTGAGCATGTGCAGATCGACTCCTCCAGGCGATTAGGTCGCGCAGTAAATGGGGCTGTTACAGTGATGACACTCAGAGGAAGTGGAGACAGTCGCTACCAAATCCTTGTAGAAATGACGCTGATTGAATTAAAGTAAGGGTTAATTAGTACAGTGGGAGGAAAAAGTTGGTAATGTACCAAAAAAAGCAAATTAAAACGCCAACCAGGGAAATGTGTACATTTTATAAAGCTACATCCATCCATCCATTTTCTTCCGCTTTATCCGGGGCCGGGTCGCGGGGGCAGCAGTTTCAGCAGAGATGCCCAGACTTCCCGATCCACGCACACCTCCTCCAGCTGCTCTGGGGGGACCCCGAGGCGACACCAGGCCAGCTCGGAGACATAGTCCCACCAGCGTGTCCTGGGCCTTCCACGAGGTCTCCTCCCAGTAGGACATGCCTGGAACACCTCCTGAGGGAGGCGACCAGGAGGTATCCGGAACAGAGGCCCTAGCGACCTCAGCTGGCTCCTTTCGACGTGAAGGAGCAGTGACTCGACTCCGAGCTCCTCCCGGGTAACTGAGCTCCTCACCCCCAGCCCCCCTGCGAAGGAAACAGGAACAGGTCTGACTTACTGCCGGCAATGCGAACCAAGCTCCTGCTGCGGTCATACAGGGAACGGACAGCCCTTAGCAGAGGGCCCCGGACCCCATACTCCCGGAGCACCCCCCACAGGGCACCACGAGGGACAGGGTCGAACGCTTTCTCCAGATCCACAAAACACGTGTGGACTGGTTGGGCAAACTCCCACAAACCCTCGAGCACCCGATGAAGGGTATAGAGCTGGTCCAGTGTTCCACGACCGGGACGAAAACCGCATTGTTCCTCCTAGGTCCGAGGTTCGACTATCGGCCGGATCCTCCTCTCCAGCACCCTGGAGTAGACCTTACCAGGGAGGCTGAGGAGTGTGACCCCTCTGTAATTGGAGCACACCCTCCGACAACACCATCCCAACTGTGAAATACGGGGGTGGCAGAATCATGCTGTGGGGTTGTTTTGTTGCGGGAGTGAGAAAGAAAACTATGTGGAAATATCCTCCTGACTACCAGTAGTTCAAATTTGTCCTCTGTGGAGGACATCTGTAAACCTCAATATCTCTTACCCACTCCATACTACTGCATTAACTCCCTTTGCTATCTACAGAAGACATTTAGGGCTTTTCAATGATACCAAATATGAAGGGGTGGGGCTTTGGGTTGGGGAATAAAAAAAAAGAAGATGATTAGACAATTTTTCCCCCCCTGGTAGTCAGGAGGATATTGGAGAAACACTTGAGGTGACACTTCACTGCCCTTGACATCAGCCAAGAAGTAAAAGCTTTGGTGCAGATGGATCTTCCAAATGGACAATTCTCAAAGCATATGGCCAATGCTGGTTACAAAATGACAAAGTCAATATTTTGGAGTGCTCCTCACTAAGTCCTGATCTCCATCCAGTTGAAAATGTATGGGCAGAGCTCACAGAGGCACGCAAGGTGGCCTACAAATGTCTCAGTCACGTCAGTTCTGTTTGGAGGAATGGACCAAAACTCCTCCTAACTATTGTGAGAAGCTTGTGAGGAAATCCAAAACGTTTGACCCAAAATATACAGTTTAAAGGCAATTATACCAAATATTAATGAAATGTATGTAAACTTTTGGTTTTGTAAAAAGTCATAAAAAATTGTGTAGAAAATTCTATGTCTCATTCTTATGGCGTTTGACAAATAGACATAATTCTTAAAATTCTAATTGACCTAAAATAAATTAAAAGTTAATTCTGGTTTCATGTCAGCCAGTGAGAATGAGTCTTTTTATGAAGTGTATGTAAACATGTGGGTCTCACTGTAAGTAAGAATAACTATTCACAATTATTTTGAGCCAGCATAGTGCGCCACAGCACCATCTGGTGGGGCCGGGCCCCTAATGCAGAAACGTCACTGCTAATAAACAATATCTGTAAATATCAAAATTACCAAGATGAATTAAAAAGAAAAGGACTAAAATAGATGTCAACAAAATGCTTCTGTCTATTCTTTCAAGTATGTGCTATAGGTTGATTTAAGTTTCATATTGGTACCTGTCGGAGTCCAGTTTCTGACCCCCGGCCTGACCAAAATTGTATAGGTCTCTTTTACACCTTTTCTTATCTAAACCGATGTTGTAGTTGTACTGTCTTTGTCCTGTTTCTCTCTCAGATTTCCGTGAGCTGTATTTGGATCCAAACAGCCGACTGATAACAGCCAGTGTCTTAGCTGTATGTCCTCCTCTGTCCGGCCGCTGTTACAGGGATGTGGACATGGATTTGAAACCCAGTGGACGTGTTTATATAGCCGTCAGTCACACAGGGAAAGGAGACAGTGAGTTCCTGAGCTCTGAGGGTTTCCAGAAGCAGCTGCAGATTGATTCACGATGGATGTGATGTTTATAAAATATTTGTAACGTGTTAAGAATCCTATTTTGTTAGGCCCTGTAATATTTAGTTTGTTTCCGGTCTGACGATAAAGCTAGTTGCACAGCTACATCACTTCCTGTTTTGGTAAAAATAAACAAGGACAGACAGGGAAGCCATCAGGTTTTGAGAAGCAGCAGCACAATCTGTTCACATCCTCTACTCAGGACGGACGTATCAATGTCGTAAGTAGTTGTGTAGCATAAATCTGTTGTTTATGAGCAAATATCACTCTTTAGTTCATGGAAATGTTTTGTAATTTATGTTTAAAAACGATGTTAAAAAGCGCTAATGCTAATCGCAATTATGCTAATCGAGGCTGCACTAAGTTGTGCATTGTCATGTTAAAAAGCATACAGGCACTTCATGTTCAGTAATATTCTTTATTTTTCTGTCTTTTTTTGACAGCGACGGCTCATGTGTTCATTATGGATAGAGTTTAGCGTGATGTTTAGTCTCCAGTTCCCACACTGAGATGAGAACATTATAATGGAGGAAACGCATACATGCATAGTAGTGGAAACAAACGATTGTAAAGGGTGCGATAACGCATCAGTTCACTGTCAGAAGATGATCTAAAGCAATTTATTTTGTATGGAAGAAATATAAGCTACCTTATCGATTACTATTCACTGTCACGGGTCATTATTCAAGAAACAGCTCCACCCAGTGGCCGTGTATCATGACTTCTTTAATCAATAAATAATTAGCCTGATTAAACGTGCTCAGCATTAGGCCTAATTTATGATTCACCAAGTCTTATTACTCTCATTAATAATAGCAATAGCAGCAGTAGATGAGCAGCTGAATGAACGATGGATCAATCTAGAAAACCACATCGCAGGCTGAAGACATTTGATTTATTAACTCCCCAACCACCGGAGGGTGCTACAGTCTATTTATTAAAAAAAAGAAAAAATCTAAAGACTTGGAGCATTTTCTTATGTTCTTTCTGTGTTTTTGCTTATGTGCTGTGTTTTTATCTGTAGCACTTTAAGATGTTTTTCATGCGTAAAGTGCAATACAAATAAAATGTATTATTATTATTATTATATATTGCATACCCTGTTACTGCGCAGAACCCTCAAGGCCTCAGGTAGAGGACCTGAGCTTGGAGGGAAAAAGAGTATAAGCCTCTTTTAATATTTTTTTCATGCTATATTTGGACATATAAATGTTTTTGTTTAATCTATGTAGGATTTCTGTTCTGTATTGGTTTTCTCTACATGAGCTCTATAATATAATATAATATAATAAAATAAAAACTTAGACCTTCTTGCATTGAGTTTTGTTTTTGTTTGTTTTACCAAAATTAAATTGGAATTAGTGGATATGGGCAAAGCGTTTTTGGATCATGTTTTCACTCATTGTGCATTTTATTTCCTTCCAAATATTCTATAGAAGATTGATTTTATTTTAAACATTTGGTCAGTGTGGTTTCAATAGTTTATTTGGGTAATTTGTGTCAAAGAAAATCGGTTACATCAGTGATTAAATGATTAATTACACAAACAGCTCAACAGGAGAAAGCAGAAGTACAGTGGTTAAATCCTTTAAACATTTTCATTAGTTTAACAACAGTTGATTTTAGTTAGACATTTTCCAATTTCCATAAAATTATACAACAACAAAAAACAATGCAGGAAAACAAACAGTTAAGCGCTTTAAGTAATTGCATAAACAAAGTCTACCCCAGGGCAGCTGTGGCTACTGTAGCGTTCCATCACCAAGGAGAGTGAGTTAATGTGTGTCCCTAAGCACACATGATACGATCCCTGTTCCCTATTGAGGCTTAGCCTAAATATTTCCGCCTAAACTTTAACTGCTAAACACGTTGTCGCTCTCGCCTTTGCTGGAGATGAAATCTAAGGTGACTGTGGCCTCAGAGTTGGAGACCAGGTCTGTGGCTTTCGCGGTGATCTCCGTGTCACCAAAGATGACCTCCAATTTGACCTGGCGCTTCATGCCTCCGGTGGTGTCGGGCATAACCACCACGAACTGCCCGACCTGCTCCACCTCCCATTCGTCGACGTACGCCACGTTCTCCCGCTCGGTGCGGAAGAAACGTAAATGCATCGTGTTCTGCTTGGAGTCGATCGGGTTGAAGATGTACTCTTTGGTTTCATCAAACCCGACGTCCTGATCGATCTCCACCATCTTACTGAAGAGGTCTGTGCACCAGTCTCCTTCAGAGTTGGTGAACTTTTTTTCCTTCTTGTGTTTGGAGGCGTCAAACAAATCGCAGTCGCCGTAGCCGTAAGTGTACCCACTTTTACGCGACGCGATGACGTCCCTGTCCCTCCCGAACATCACCGCCCCCTTCATTACCACCTCCTGTGGCAGGTGTGGGCACAGCACCTCGTACTGGGACCGAAACTCGTTTTCGATGTGATCACGGAGAACTTTGCTCAAAGCGTAGCCTCCCACCAAGACAATATATTTGATTTCTATCTTTTTCTTGAGGATTTCCCTGAGGCTCTCAGTGATCCCGCTCAAACTCTCCCCAAAGAAAGACCTCATTTTCTCCTGAGAGATTTGGACTAATGCATCGCTGAAGGAAACGCCTTTGACCTGAACAAAGAACTTCTCGATTGATTTCTTTTTCTCGGCTGCCTTTACCAGATTGTGCGGACAGGAGAAGCTGGCCTCCTGATCCACCTGCTTCATGAAGGTGAAGTCATACATGAGCTTCTGGACCTCTCCTGGATGGTTGGCCTCAAATTCGTCCCAGACCCCGTCACAGAAGATCTCTCTGAGGAACTCTTTGAACTTCCTGTCCACGATCTGACCACCCATGTCGTTCCCAGATGCTTTGTGCAGCTCCTTCAGGGCGCCGCTCTTCAGGACTTCATGAACCGTGATGTCGATGGTTCCTCCTGCAAAACAGTCACAGTTCCTATTTTAACGTATGTTCCAAATGATTATGCAAATTGTATTTCAGTGCAATTAAGGTAAAACATAAAATGAAAAATAAAATGGATGGGATTGTGTCTCAGGGCTCTTTCAATCACTGACATCAATCTCAGACACCTGTGATGATTAGTTGTCAGGTAAACCCAGTTAAGGGAACTGCTGCTGTAAAGAAAACCTCTGCATCATTGGCTGCTATGGGAATAAAAGGAAAGAAACTCATGATGTGGACCCCCTCCTCCCCTGACCTCACCCCTATTGAGAACCTTTAGAGCCTCAAGCAAAACATCTATGAGGGTGGGAGGCAGTTCACATCCAAACAGCAGCTCTGGGAGGCTATTCTGACATCCTGCAAATAAATCCAAGCAGTAATTTTCCAAAAACTCACAAGTTTAAAGGATTTAAGAATTTTGCTGCTTTCAAATAATGTCGTATGTTAAAATATAACTTGACCTGTTTAGGTGTTGATTGAAAAAGTAAATATTCAGTAAATATGACCTCTTAATGCTACAAATTCAACAAATTACCATTTTCAGTTCTTTACAACCTATACATTGTATTGAAACGCTGTTTTTTATTTATTTATTATTTATTGGTTTATTTGGTCGGAACAGTGCATGTTAATGAACATACATGAGTCTCATGCATGTAAACAAGCCACACCGGATTGGAGCCTTTGGCTAATTTACGTCCGTTGCGTCTGTTGTACATAATCATTTGGAACAGCAGATTTGAAGTTGTTTATTACATTTATTTAAAAAAAAGTACTGTTATTATATGGATTTTTTTTCAATCACGTTCATATCATCCTCTGACAGTTAAAGACTTGAATATTATGATGACTGTCATTTGAGTTGACAATTTAGAAAATCTGAGAAAAACGTCATTTGCATAAATGACATTTTAATTTATTGCATAATAATTTGTAATAAAATAAAATAAATAAATAAAAGCCTCAGCTCTCACTTCTGTCTGTTTGGATTTTTTTCATGAAGAAAAGAGCTGGTTTCAACCACGGGTTTAGGAAAACATTTCAAAAACAACTTTCGTGAATGTTTATTTCTCTCTCTTGCTGTTGAAGCCTTTGCATGTGGCTACAATTACTGGACAAATAACTGCAGTACTACTACATATGCTGTTTTGAGATATACATTGAGTCCTGGGCATAGACATTAATCATTCACTACATCTGCATTTTCTCTGTTAAAGTCTCTAAAGAGCTAATAGCTGGGATTTAAAACAAACAACCTTTTGTATTAGGTTGGACACCTGTTTTAAAGTGACTGAATGCATAATCTGGACATGACATGGCATGAAGAAAAGGACATGGCATGAAGAAAAGGAAGAAGCTTTACTTTAATTTCCTTTGAAATATGGAAATTCACAGAATCCTGGCTCAGTGACTCAGACCGGGTTGAGGACCTGACGCTCACGGGGTTCGGGGCCCCGCTGAGGCTGGACCGTAACAAGGAAGTGACCAACAAGCAGCGCGGTGGTGTTTGTTGCTACGTGAACAAGAGGTACTGTAAAACCGTCATTGTCCGAGAGACCCCCCCAAACCGTCCTGACAGTCCATTTCAACATCTTTAATCCTAGTGTCTGACCAAATGAACTCTGAATGTTATACTAGTAACACAAGTAGACACAATGAACATTCCTGAGCTTAGACCTGATCTCACCTCCACAGTCCACTACGATGTACTGAGTCCCCGTGGTTTGCTGCAGAGCCGTCCTGCTGTGGTTCTCGGACAGAAAACCGTTTGCTGGGAGCTTTTTGCACCAGATGGAGGCCGCCTCCGGCTCCAGGGCGATCACCAGGTTCTTCTCACTGCCCTTGGACACAATCTCAGCCTGAAACACAGTTACCTCTTTTTTTTTAAAGAAAGTTCATGACTTTACTGTTATGATCCAGTGCACCACTCTGTCACATTTCCAAGTGTTTTCCAGTGCATGTGTGACATCGACCACACATAGTGTCATATAGATTTTATTTGTTCATACAATGGGAAGAAAAATACACCGTTTGGAATTTCTCACATTTCTGCCTAAATTAAATCAGACCACATAAAATGTGGACCTTATTTTTGTGAGCCTTTGTTAATTCATTTTGGAGATTAAATTATGTAATTTTCACCTTTGTCCCTGCCTTTTATTTGGTCCATTACATGCACACTCATTCATCTTGGCCTATTGTGCATGTTTTTAGTGGTAGTGGAAAACGGAGTACCCAGAGGAAACCTACACAGACACCTGGAGAACATGCAAACTCCACACAGAACGGCCCCGTCCAGGTGGGAATCGAACTCCGGAACTTTTAGCTGTGAAGCACGAGCGCTAACCGCTGTGCTACCGTGCCACCTACCATATGCTGCGTTTAGGGGGAGAGGACACTGTCAGACCACCTGTAACCCCCCTGTCCTGTCTATGTGTGATTCCAGAGCTTCATATAAAAGCCACAACACCTTCTCGAATGGTCTCGTCATTGGGTCAAACGTTAAGGGGTTACATGTCCACCAGGGGGCAGACCTGACCTGTGTGGCTGCTCTCATCAACATAAACAACTCTACCCTCAGTGTCCCGCCCCTGACCTGTGTGGCGGCCGCTCTCATGAACTGCTTGGCGCTGTCGTCCCAGATGGCGGGCACGGTCAGGACCCAGGTGAAGTCTGAGGGCAGGAACACGTGTTTGTTGGCGTTGGAGCTGATGGTTTTCAGGGCGTCTTCTTTCAGGAAGCGCAGAGCCTCGGTGAACACCTTCATAGCCTTCATGGTGCTGCCGTTCGCCGCTTTAATGGTTGAGTCTTCAGTGATGCGCTACAAAAAAGACCATGATTAAAGATATTATACAAATCATCATCTCCCACTTGTCCGTTGCCGAGTCGTGGGGGAAGCAGATGGAGCTGCCCCAATCACTTTGCACCAGCCCCCATGGCTCGGCCTGCAGGTGGTGGGTCCACGGGAGGACCAGGGGCACGAAGCCCCCGACAACAGATCCCCCAGGATCATGTGGACACTGAAACCCCTCTACCATGTGAAGGTGGCGGTTCCAGGAGGAAAATCATCATAATAATATTAAATATTGCTGAAAAGCGTTGACTATCAGGCCTTACTGATCTCCCTGCCATGAGCAACTGGAGCTGTGTCTTTTTGCAATATAGTTCTTTAGCCATTGCACTGAGTTCTATTCTTATAGTGGGGGATCCACAAGTACATCAAGGACAAGGCTCCAACAGATGACGTGCTCAGTGAACAGAAGATGAGGCGCTGGAGGTCCCGTCATGGCAGGTCAAGCGCCTACACGGGATGTTTATTTATTGATTTGTTTATTTGGTTGGGACAGTGCAAGTTAATGAACAAGCCACACCGGATTGTAGCCTTGGGCTAATTTCCATCTGTCGTCCCTCATGTGCACTCTCAAACATCCTGGCCTATTGTACATGTTTTTGGTGGTAGGGGAAACTGGAGTACCCAAAGGAAACCTATGCAGACACAGGGAGAACATGCAAACTCCACACATAACGGCCCAGTCCCTGGTGGGAATAGAACGTTCCCAACACTTGTGATTAGCCCTGATATAAAATAAAGTATAAAAAATGACAAACATATTGTTTTCTTTTTCAAAGAAATGACAGGAGGGGCTTAGCCCCCCTAGCCCGTAAATACCAGCCGTCCCTGGTAGCTGTGCTGGTTTCTCTGACCCGGAAGCTTTTGCATATTGGGGCTTTAAGTGTTTAATCTTGTCTGGAAAAACATCTTCAGACATAATCAACAAAATGGAAAGTTACCAAAGTACTCCGAGCCTGGATACTGAGAGTGAAATGTTCAGTGCATCTGTTTGAAATGCCAGGATTTCAAGCCTGTGTCTCCAAAGGACCAACTGTGGCACAAAAGTCAGCAGACGATGCTGCACTATTTCACATCCTACTGCACAGATCGAACCGCAGTGAGAAACATTGGCCAACAGTAAATGACAAGTAAACATAACCTGTTTTTCTTGTTGTCAATCATGAGTTTTTCTTGAGAAATTAATAATGAGGATTAGAATTGCCAAGCAACATTCTCTTGTAGGTGTGGGCTTTAGCGTCAGTGGCGCTTCCAGGGAATTACACCACAACTGAAAGTATTTTTACTGTGTCAACATTTCCCGCGTCTTCACCATTTTACTTCATGAGAAAGTCCATCATTATCTTTCAAACTAAGCTAGGTAAATCAGTGTTTTATGTTTGTCATTTCTATATGTCATTTTTATAACTGAAGATGCCATCTCCACTGCGCTTCATTCAGCTCTCACTCACCTAGAAACAAAGGACTCTTACGTTAGAATGCTGTTTTTAGACTTTAGCTCAGCGTTCAACACTATAATCCCACAGCAGCTCATACACAAACTGCTCCACCTGGGGATCAACACATCACTGTGCAACTGGACCTTCTGACGGGGAGACCACAGGCTGTACGTGTCCTCCAGAACCATCACACTGAACACGGGAGCTCCCCAAGGCTGTGTGCTGAGCCCCCTCCTGTTCACTCTGCTGACCCATGACTGCGCTCCAAAGTACGACTCAAACCTCTTCATCAAGTTTGCAGACGACACCACAGTGGTGGGTCTCATCAACAACAGAGACGAGCCAAACTACAGGAGCGAGGTGAGCAGTCTGGCCCTGTGGTGCACACAGAACAACCTCTCTCTAAATGTGGAGAAGACAAAAGAGATTGTTGTGGACTTTCGAAGAGCGTGGGTTTGTTTTTGGCGAAGCCGCCATCTTTACGAAGAATTTTGCCATTTATCGTAAACCACACTAAAAAAAATTCGTGCTTTCTTGATTATGTTCAGTGTTGTTTACTTGATCCTCACCAATCAGTTAACTTCACTGGTGCAAAGTAAGTATTGAAGCAGTTCAAGGTAAAAAAAAATCTTACTGAAGTCACGTGTGTAAGGAAAACTTGAACTGTTTGACATGTGCAGTTGTGCCTCAAGAGCACGTGAACTCTCAGAAGGAACGCGTTTAATTTTAACATCATTTCAGTGTAACTGCTCATTTAACACATGTTTTGTTAAAACTGTGTTGGTTTTCAAATTCCTGTGTGAACAATGTGATTAAAATTACACAAAATTACACAATATGTGTTCAGCTCTTGTCCAGTCACGGAGCGGGAGCTCCGTGTTTGAATCAGAGTCAGAGCGCTGACCGAGCCGAGGACGGAGCAGATCTGAGCTAAAACATAAGTGACTTTATTTGTTCATATTCACACTGTTTTCTTTGTGTCATCTGTTTGACATTCGCAAACACACAAGGATTCATCTTGTGTTGCTCCCATGGACAGATTGGTTTTAATCCAACCCACCCGTGGTTTGGGCCAATCACATAGCAGCATCATTGTAAGTGACCGATGGAAAAACGCGAGGTGCTGCATGACACTTTCAAAAAAAATAACATTGAAATATTTAATGGATGGTTTTCACCATCACGAGGTGAGCTTCATACAATCAGCAACAAATGCTGTTCCAAAAGTTTGTCCACTCAAAAGATTTTGCCAGGTCATCTGTGCACTGAACTGGTCAAAAACTGCATGTAGCAATTTATTTATAATTGTGTTTTATTTCATTTTTTATACATTTTTATAAAATAATTATAATAATAATAATAATAAAACTCACTTTTCCGTAGAGGGACATTTTGAAGTTTTCGAAGTAGTAGCTCTTTTTGGCCTCCTCCGCCTTCATCTTCATGTAGGTGTCCCTGGCCTGGTAACCGAAGCTCTGGAAGATCTGCTGCTGGTCGAACAGGAGACAGGTGGGGGCTTTGGGGGTGTCCAGCCCCTTCTCCTGACCCCAGCGTTTCACTTGGGGGCTGATGTCTCTGTTTCTTGGGGTTATGTTGAAGGCATAACCGCTGAACGCAGTGCCCAGGTCGATCGCGATGATGAAGGACTCGCTCATGGTTGAAACGATTCTAAACCGAGAGAGATCTGTCTGTAAACTCTCTGTGCTGCTCTTATCCAGGCCGGCCTACAGCGGGGTGTGGCTTATAGGAGCCAGTCACAATTATTATTATTACTGCCAAGTCAAGAAAGTTTCAAAGAAATCGTCTTTGGCACAATCTAAAATACTGAATCATCTATTTCCAAGGAAGGCCCTGCTCTCTGCTCTGTGTGAGCGCAGCGTTCACGGAGAGCTCAGTGTCTCAGACTACTTCACACCAGGCAACATGTCCAGGTAAGCTCTGACACAAACACTGCATGGGCTGAGAGCAGGGCTTGATTTTACCACCAGGCAATTAATCAACAAATGTATTTATTTATTCTTTCATTATTATTATTATGTCTTGTAACCTTTTACTCTCACATAAGACTTTTGCCAGTTGTGTTTAATTATATTTATTAAACTTAATTACAATAGGACAAAATGAAACATATTACATCAATTGAAGGACTGTACCATGTCTTTATACAGATTTAATTTTTTTTTTATTACTCTTTTTTTTTTTCTTTTTTAATTTTTTTATTACATTTTAATACAATTACAAGAATGAAAACATAAAAAAAAAAATCTAATATATACGATTTACAAATACAGTAGGTGTTAAGGTGGGTGGGGTTGGGGGGGAGGGGGAGAGTAAAATAAAAATAAAATTATTCGGGTTGCGTTTTTTATTGTTTCAGTTCTGCCTTGGTTTGCGGAGTTTCTGTATATGTATGTGAATGTGTACGCAATGCAGGGGTGCATGGGTGCTATGTCGAATGTGGTCAAATGAGTCTATATGTAAGTGTAATATATTAAAAAATAAATAAAAATTAATAAAATAAATAAATAAAATAATAAAATGTAAAATAGGCTACAATGTCATTCAATGGGACAAAAAAAAAAACAGATAATCTTATGTAGCCAACTTATATTAAATGTTCCTGTGTCTCCATTTGGTCTTAAGCTGAGCGCCCCAACGTTTAGAGCTGAAAGGAATCGGATTCTTGTATTAGTTTAGCCGCTCATAATGTTTGCTGGTATGTGTGTGTTTCCGACGTGTTTCACCTTTGTGCCTTGTTAAGGGGAACGTGTTTATATGAGGAGAGTAATAACTTGCTGTGCTTGTTCACTTTCCATGAAAATCGGTACAGATGTGTTTTATAATATATGTTAGACATTTGTAAATTTCATCCTGATACATCCAACTGTAGTAGTACGTATGTACTGTAGTACTAGTATCTCATGCAGGAGTGTGCATGTAATAGCCAACACAAAAAATTATTAAATGATTGCATTATATTCAGTCATTGATTGAACATGAAGAAAACACTTTAATGGAAAGAAAATATGTTATTTTACAACAACATTTGTGAATTGTTGTTACAAAAAAAATACTGTCAATCCACAGTGATAGACCAGTCATGTAAAAAAAAAGAAGAATGAAGAATAATATCCAGCAAGTAGTGTCAAAACGAGATCTAACTTTGTAATGTAAGAAAAGATATGTGTATGTGAACTTATTGAAGGTGAATATAGCACACAACTATGCTATATTCACCTTCAGTACTGCATGGAGACAGTATTGCACTGGTGCAGTGTCTGGTACTGGTGAATGAAGAAAAGCTGTTTAAATGTGACCATGACATTTTCACACCTGCATGAGGCAGATCCTTGTCAGTGTCCAAGAACTCACCCGAGGTCCAGTAAAACACATTATTAGGGATAGGTAACCATTGAACCTGTGGTGCGCTGGGCAGAGACAGCTACAGCATATGTGCGCTCAGACTGCTGAGGAGCAGAGGCTGGTTGATTTCCACAAAAACATGTGACGGAGTGACGAGCACTTTTATATATCGCGCAGTAAGGTTCAATTCACCGACTGTCTCTGATGAACCCATTGCAGGATGGGTCAAAGGCTTTATCCTCAAAATCCTTTATTGTCTCGTCTTAAATTCAAGCTCTAAAGCATTTTTGTTTGTTTGTTTTTCAGAGCAAAGGAAACTCCTGAGTCCAGGTCTGTGTTATTATCACATTGTCATTCAACACTTCAGCGTTACTTTGTCCATTCTGTCGTATAGTGACCCCTAGTGGATGCATATTGTAAATGTATTATGTTTGCGATGGGGCTTTGAGGCACGTGCTTTTATGTGAGATGTGTAATTACATGGAACTGCTTTATTGTGTGACAGTGTGACTCGTTTGAGAGAGGAAATGGCTCAAAAGGAGGAGTTTTACAAAAAGAGACTGAATGACACCAAGTAAGTTCCTGTCATTTACACCAATGGTCACAGCCAGTCAGAACATGTGTCTATGTATGTTTACAACTACATGGTCACATGTTCCTGTCATTTACACCAATGGTCACACCCAGTCAGAACATGTGTCTATGTATGTTTACAACTACATGGTCACATGTTCCTGTCATTTACACCAATGGTCACACCCAGTCAGAACATGTGTCTATGTATGTTTACAACTACATGGTCACATGTTCCTGTCATTTACACCAATGGTCACAGCCAGTCAGAACATGTGTCTATGTATGTTTACAACTACATGGTCAGAGAAATCGGATAACTCCATCATAAGACCAAAGGGGTTTTTACACAGTACCATTAAAGAAATAAAAAAAGTTGGTGAGTTTGGTGACTGTATTAATAATTATTAATAATATATATGAATGTATTTATAGTAATTGTCCAAAGAAATACATTTAAGTTCATGACATGGGCAAACACAAATATTTGCAGATCATAAGTTGGACTAAAACCCAAACCAAAGACATTTTTCCACACAAACCAGTTTTTGACTCCAGGGTTAATGTTTCTGCATATAAAACTGACATTAGCATCAGCTTATAGCAAATATCCTTGTGTGTACTTACAGAGGCATTAGATTACATGTAGTCAGTCACATGTGGCATTCAGTGGGCCTGTAGAAATGTGAGGAGAAGGAGCACAGGCACCATGAAGCCTCTCATAGGCTCTGCAGGGGAGGCGGCAGGTCTGGATTGGGACCATGGCCTCCTTCCTGAGGGGAGAGGGTCAGACAGTTTGTGTCCAAGGTGAGAAGGGTCAGCTGGGATCTGAAATAACACGGTCCTGGAGAGATGGGAGCCTACAGCTGATACCTTCTCACGCTGCTGTCTGTGTCGCTCCCTGAGCCAGTGGACCACAGTGATGGAGGAGGTCAGGAGGGACTAGATGATGGCTGTGTTGAACTTGGCAGCTTGAGTTTCCTCAGGGAACCAGTGAACAAAGTAAACTGGGTGAGGATTTGACCAAATCATAGAAATATTAATTAATCTTATAGCATCTTAATTTGATGTTTGTGGATCAACAGTATTTCAAGTAGAAGAGAGTTTGTAGATGAAAGATGAAAGTAAGAAAAGGTGTAAAATCACAAAGAAGAAGAAAAGAATATTGACAAAAATATGTGTCATAAATATTGATATTTTAATTATTCGCTGTAAACAAATCAATGTATAAAAATGAACATAAACTTTGATTATGTTAAGCCTATATATAGGATATTTTAGAGATTTGCCAGGTCAATTATTACCTTTTTATGTACATTTAATTGTAGCGCATGTATTTCCCACAGATCCAAACTGAAGAAGGCAGAGGACGATCTACGCTCCTTCAAAGACAGGTACTATTCCATCACAAATCAGCGATTTAGTTCAGTTAAAACTGTAAGCTCATTTAAACTCACCTGTGGTAAGTAACAGGCGTGGGAATGTCCTGCAGGACTAAGCTCCTTGGAAACAAGTCCAGTAGTCGTAGTTATGGCAGTGCTGAGCCTTTCCCTCAGGAATCTGCAACGTTATAGAGATTTACAACCTGAGTCTGTTACAATAATGTGTTTGATCATTTTAGATTTAGAGGTTTATTCCACATTCAGTGCTTAAATCAACATTAATTTATGAACTTGGCAAAGCCAAAGAAAGATACAAGCGCCGGTGAATGAGTTAATAAGTAAATAAATAACGATTTGCTTGTGTAACTTTACACTTTCTAATGCCACTACAGCTTCAGCTTTGATTCTGTCCCTTTTATATCATCATTAAATTAAAATCACAAAAGTAGGTATTCTCGTTGTCCTCCGCCATTGTTTTCAACCTATACATTATATGAATCTAGGACATGAAGCTTTGGGTCAGGCTGAGACAATGGGACATTCTTCCAAAGCAAAACGGAGACGACTCAACCGAGGTCCAGTAAAACACATTATTAGGGATAGGTAACCATTGAACCTGTGGTGCGCTGGGCAGAGACAGCTACAGCATATGTGCGCTCAGACTGCTGAGGAGCAGAGGCTGGTTGATTTCCACTGATACATTCCACAAAAACATGTGACGGAGTGACGAGCACTTTTATATATCGCGCAGTAAGGTTCAATTCACCGACTGTCTCTGATGAACCCATTGCAGGATGGGTCAAAGGCTTTATCCTCAAAATCCTTTATTGTCTCGTCTTAAATTCAAGCTCTAAAGCATTTTTGTTTGTTTGTTTTTCAGAGCAAAGGAAACTCCTGAGTCCAGGTCTGTGTTATTATCACATTGTCATTCAACACTTCAGCGTTACTTTGTCCATTCTGTCGTATAGTGACCCCTAGTGGATGCATATTGTAAATGTATTATGTTTGCGATGGGGCTTTGAGGCACGTGCTTTTATGTGAGATGTGTAATTACATGGAACTGCTTTATTGTGTGACAGTGTGACTCGTTTGAGAGAGGAAATGGCTCAAAAGGAGGAGTTTTACAAAAAGAGACTGAATGACACCAAGTAAGTTCCTGTCATTTACACCAATGGTCACAGCCAGTCAGAACATGTGTCTATGTATGTTTACAACTACATGGTCACACATACGTGGTTTTATGGTTTATGTTGACCTTTTGGAAAAACCAACCCTGGTGTGGTTTAAGAGGACTATGGTTTCCCAAGGTCCTAGAGAGATAAGCTCTGGATAGACTAACTGTAAAAAATCTGAAAAAAATTTAGGTCTATTTAACATCCTTGTATCAGCTACGGTTGTCTATACACAGCCACCGACCAGAAGGTGGTTCATGAGGACCAAAGATGAATTATGAGGACTTTAAACATAACTGAACCACAATTCCCCTATGAGAGACCAACAGGCCCGTTTGGAACCATGAGGCCGTCCTTCCGTGGACCCACCACCTGCAGGAGGAGCCATAGGGGACTGGTGCTATGTGATTTGGGCAGCTCCAACGGCTGCCTCCACGACCCGGCAACGGACAAGTGGGAGAAAATGGATGGATGGATGAACCACAATTAGAGGCTGGAAAAGTTTTAATGTTCTTCATACATACACTCCATGCTTATCCATCTTTTACCTTTAGTTGTCTTTTATGTGCTAGTCCACGATTTCTCACAAAGTCTCTTATATTCTGCAGTGTTCTCTGACTTAAGGCCATTTCTGCTTGCTTACACTGAGTTACTTCATTTTTTGTGGCCAGTTTTCCTCTCTTGATGTGTTTTTTAAAATGCCGCATTACAGCTGCTTCTTCAGTCTTTGACCATGCTCTTTTTGTCACTCTGCGTTTTGGTCCAGGTTGCTTTGCAGGCCTCTGTGCTGCCTCTGAAAAGGAAAATTAGGAATTAATTTAAACAAAACAATGTGAATAAGTCAGAGCAAGACTACTACAAGAGTAAACAGAAGAACTTGCCTTCAAAATCAGAGGTATCTCCATCAGCGATGTCGATCGGGTCATCATCTATAACCACAGTTGCCGCTTGTTTCTCAGCAGAGTCCCCCGAGTCACTGTGACTCTCCTCTTCGGCCTCATCTGCACTGATGGGAATTTCATCTAAAAACAAAAGGGGGATTCAATTCAATCAGCCCGCTCCTAAAGCCACCAGGCCTGGGAAAACTCACCAAGGCTGGGGCTAAGATCCCCAGCCGGCTCCTAAAGCTACCAGCCCCGCACCGACATCCACCACAATGACCCACCCTCTACTCCACTTACACTACCCGGCTCAGGGCACTCCTACCCCGGCCTACGTGCACACACTCGCCCCCCTGGCTCCTCTGGACCTCCTCTGACCAGCCTGCTCCTAAAGCTACCAGCTCCGCACCGACATCCACCACAATGACCCACCCTCTACTCCACTTACACTACCCGGCTCAGGGCACTCCTACCCCGGCCCTACATGCACACCCAGATAAGAGATACATTTAACAAACCTTCAAGTTCAATCTCCTCCAGCGTCTTTCCTTTTAGCGAGGAAATGGATCCCTTCTCCATTAAAAGCAATACTTTGGATATCTTTGCAAGTTGTGTTGTTGGAACAGGCAGTCTGTAGAATTCCCTGTGTACGCGGATATCATGTCCAAGGAAGTCTGCCACCTGATCCAGCTCATTCTCCTGGAGGTTTAAGACTTGAGATAGCGTGGCCACATGTTTCCTGAGACCCGTCGACCGGAGGTGCTCGGGGTACTTTGTGTCGCACTGTGTGGAGAAACGTCTCAGGCAGTCACTTCCTCTATAATGGGTTGGTGCTTTGGGTCGTGCAAATAAGAATGGGTTTGAGGGAGACACACCACATTCTTTCCTCTTATTTGTGAGTAGTGTAAGACCATTGACAACAGGTCGGGGGAGAAGAACTGCAACTTTTCTCCCTCTTTTACCCATAATTTCCACGCGACTTAGATACCGGCAGAGCTTCTTTTCTGTGTCCGATAAACCAAGGCTTACATCCGCATGAAGTTGTTGATTATCCCTCTCCAGAAAATGTTTCAGAGGCATTTTGGAAACCTCTCCAGCTCGCCGACGGTTGAACACAATGATTTGTGTGAGCAACACCATGGCAAGACGGGCATAAGTTTGAGCATCATCTGTTTCTTGCAGTTTGCTTGTGGCCTCTTCTGCTGCCTTTTCCAAAAACTTGTGAAGTTTCACAACATCTTCAGTGAATGGTAAGGTTAACGGTTTATTAAACTTGGCATCACTCAGTGTGTTAAGGGCATTGTGAGATACATATTCTTTCCACTTGGTACTGAGCAACTTCTTAAATGTTTCAGTATACTTCACCAGCTTCTCATCTTCTGCCATCAAGCCCCGGCAGTGGATGATGTCGCAGATCTTATTCAGTGTGTGGCCGAGTTTAAGAGCAAGGCTCGGGGTTTTGTACGAAAGATTGTCATCATTAAAACCTGCTACCTTTTTGACCGCTTGTACCACTTTCTCAAAGTTTGCAGGCCTAACAGCATCTTCCAGGGTCGGCACAGAGAAATCTGTCCGCAAGCACAGCAGCAGACGTCCCACTTCTCTCAGTTTTTGTCTTATGTATTCATACTTTGTTGTATCCTGTCCATGAATGTTGTAAAGTGACTGGGCAAACTGGAGAATACAGAAGTCATTTCGCACAACTGATCCAACTTCATCCACGTTCATAACACTGAGAAGCTTCCAAACCCCACCCGAGATTTGCGCACATAAGGCGGCATCCTGAGCTGATGCAGAGCCGAGGATCCTTCTCCTTCCAGACGTCTCTTCTTGGTTTGCATCTTCGGGTTTGTGAGGGCACCTGCGAGTATGCCTCCATAGTTCTTTGCGGAGAAACATGCCTTGACAATACATGCAGTGAATAAACTTTCCATCCAAAGCTTTTTTTTTGCATCGTCGCTTCACTTTCAATTGCCCTTTCCCACTTTGTAATACTGCTTGATTATGTAAAAAGTTCCCTTTATTCCTAATTTTTTCAATCCGTTTGTTGCGCTCCTTGACATCAGTAAGGGAAAAGACTTGTACAATCTCTGCATTGGTCTTGTGTGTTTTAAGATGTCTCGATATTTTCTTCTGGGGCTTACCGCAGACAAAGCAGTAATTTATGGAACTTGTCCGCTGTGGGTCTCCTCTTCGTGGACCATTCTCTGAATGCAACTCTGAGGTGTATGAAGAACTACCTTGCTGGCTGGTTCCCGGTGCACTAGAAGCAGGAGCAAGACTTGTATCCGACTTTTGTGTCAGCCATATATTTGGATGGGGGAGCTCATCTAAATCTTCATCACCCACATAGTCTGGGTCTGAGTCTGGGTTGTTTTTTTCTTGTGCCATCTCCTGCCTTTGGTCCTTCCCAGTGTCACTCTGAAAGATAAACAGACAATACTTGAACCTACAAAGAACCACCCAGGCTGGGGCTAAGTTCCACAGCCAGCTCCTAAACCCAATACCCCGGTCCCCAACTCATCAGGGCCGGGGAAAACTCACCAAGGCTGGGGCTAAGTTCCACAGCCTGCTCCTAAAGCTACCAGCCCCGCACCGACATCCACCACAATGACCCACCCTCTACTCCACTTACACTACCCGGCTCAGGGCACTCCTACCCCGGCCTACGTGCACACACTCGCCCCCCTGGCTCCTCTGGACCTCCTCTGACCAGCCTGCTCCTAAAGCTACCAGCCCCGCACCGACATCCACCACAATGACCCACCCTCTACTCCACTTACACTACCCGGCTCAGGGCACTCCTACCCCGGCCTACGTGCACACACTCGCCCCCCTGGCTCCTCTGGACCTCCTCTGACCAGCCTGCTCCTAAAGCTACCAGCTCCGCACCGACATCCACCACAATGACCCACCCTCTACTCCACTTACACTACCCGGCTCAGGGCACTCCTACCCCGGCCTACGTGCACACACTCGCCCCCCTGGCTCCTCTGGACCTCCTCTGACCAGCCTGCTCCTAAAGCTACCAGCTCCGCACCGACATCCACCACAATGACCCACCCTCTACTCCACTTACACTACCCGGCTCAGGGCACTCCTACCCCGGCCTACGTGCACACACTCGCCCCCCTGGCTCCTCTGGACCTCCTCTGACCAGCCTGCTCCTAAAGCTACCAGCTCCGCACCGACATCCACCACAATGACCCACCCTCTACTCCACTTACACTACCCGGCTCAGGGCACTCCTACCCCGGCCTACGTGCACACACTCGCCCCCCTGGCTCCTCTGGACCTCCTCTGACCAGCCTGCTCCTAAAGCTACCAGCTCCGCACCGACATCCACCACAATGACCCACCCTCTACTCCACTTACACTACCCGGCTCAGGGCACTCCTACCCCGGCCTACGTGCACACACTCGCCCCCCTGGCTCCTCTGGACCTCCTCTGACCAGCCTGCTCCTAAAGCTACCAGCCCCGCACCGACATCCACCACAATGACCCACCCTCTACTCCACTTACACTACCCGGCTCAGGGCACTCCTACCCCGGCCTACGTGCACACACTCCCCCCCCTGACTCCTCTGGACCTCCTCTGACCAGCCTGCTCCTAAAGCTACCAGCTCCGCACCGACATCCACCACAATGACCCACCCTCTACTCCACTTACACTACCCGGCTCAGGGCACTCCTACCCCGGCCTACGTGCACACACTCGCCCCCCTGGCTCCTCTGGACCTCCTCTGACCAGCCTGCTCCTAAAGCTACCAGCTCCGCACCGACATCCACCACAATGACCCACCCTCTACTCCACTTACACTACCCGGCTCAGGGCACTCCTACCCCGGCCTACGTGCACACACTCGCCCCCCTGGCTCCTCTGGACCTCCTCTGACCAGCCTGCTCCTAAAGCTACCAGCTCCGCACCGACATCCACCACAATGACCCACCCTCTACTCCACTTACACTACCCGGCTCAGGGCACTCCTACCCCGGCCTACGTGCACACACTCGCCCCCCTGGCTCCTCTGGACCTCCTCTGACCAGCCTGCTCCTAAAGCTACCAGCTCCGCACCGACATCCACCACAATGACCCACCCTCTACTCCACTTACACTACCCGGCTCAGGGCACTCCTACCCCGGCCTACGTGCACACACTCGCCCCCCTGGCTCCTCTGGACCTCCTCTGACCAGCCTGCTCCTAAAGCTACCAGCCCCGCACCGACATCCACCACAATGACCCACCCTCTACTCCACTTACACTACCCGGCTCAGGGCACTCCTACCCCGGCCTACGTGCACACACTCGCCCCCCTGGCTCCTCTGGACCTCCTCTGACCAGCCTGCTCCTAAAGCTACCAGCTCCGCACCGACATCCACCACAATGACCCACCCTCTACTCCACTTACACTACCCGGCTCAGGGCACTCCTACCCCGGCCTACGTGCACACACTCGCCCCCCTGGCTCCTCTGGACCTCCTCTGACCAGCCTGCTCCTAAAGCTACCAGCTCCGCACCGACATCCACCACAATGACCCACCCTCTACTCCACTTACACTACCCGGCTCAGGGCACTCCTACCCCGGCCTACGTGCACACACTCGCCCCCCTGGCTCCTCTGGACCTCCTCTGACCAGCCTGCTCCTAAAGCTACCAGCTCCGCACCGACATCCACCACAATGACCCACCCTCTACTCCACTTACACTACCCGGCTCAGGGCACTCCTACCCCGGCCTACGTGCACACACTCGCCCCCCTGGCTCCTCTGGACCTCCTCTGACCAGCCTGCTCCTAAAGCTACCAGCTCCGCACCGACATCCACCACAATGACCCACCCTCTACTCCACTTACACTACCCGGCTCAGGGCACTCCTACCCCGGCCTACGTGCACACACTCGCCCCCCTGGCTCCTCTGGACCTCCTCTGACCAGCCTGCTCCTAAAGCTACCAGCTCCGCACCGACATCCACCACAATGACCCACCCTCTACTCCACTTACACTACCCGGCTCAGGGCACTCCTACCCCGGCCTACGTGCACACACTCGCCCCCCTGGCTCCTCTGGACCTCCTCTGACCAGCCTGCTCCTAAAGCTACCAGCTCCGCACCGACATCCACCACAATGACCCACCCTCTACTCCACTTACACTACCCGGCTCAGGGCACTCCTACCCCGGCCCTACTTGCACACACTCGCCCCCCTGACTCCTCTGGACCTCCGGGGACACACAGCCCACATCTCGGACCCACTCTTAAGCACCCCTCCTCGGACTACACCCCCCAACTCATCCAGGCCGGGGAAAACTCACCAAGGCTGGGGCTAAGTTCCACAGCCAGCTCCAAAACCCAATAGCCCGGTCCCCATATCATCCAGCCCGGGGATAAATCCTCCAGGCCGGGGCTAAGTTCCATTCAGAAAATACTTGATAACGTATATTTAACAAGGACTAGATACTTACCAATATATTTTCTTGTCTTCTTTGGAGTGAACTTTCTCTTGGTCCTTCTTCTTCGCATTACCATTAGATGTCTTCCGAAATCACTCAACATGCCCGGACACATATCCCGCACGTGTCCCCATAAAGAACCAATCACAATGGAGCCTTCAATACCGCCAGAGTAGGGTAGGGGGAGCACATCATACACTCCATACACAAGAAGTCAGGTTGGGGTATTATATGGACGTCAAATAAACTTTCAATTTATGGTCTTTAAAAGCTAAGAATTTAAAAAAACTTGATATGTGCATGATATATTATCATTGAGCATTAAAAGGACTTCAGAAAAACAATGAAATTATGCTCTTTATATGCTAAAAATTAAAATACAAAATCTTGGTTTATGAGGACCGTAGCATAGTCCTGCTAATCCCCTTAGGTTCTCGTAGTGCTGGTGAGTAGTCAGGTCAATTGGCTCCATAAACCATATATACAGACACACATGTTCCTGTCATTTACACCAATGGTCACAGCCAGTCAGAACATGTGTCTATGTATGTTTACAACTACATGGTCACATGTTCCTGTCATTTACACCAATGGTCACACCCAGTCAGAACATGTGTCTATGTATGTTTACAACTACATGGTCAGAGAAATCGGATAACTCCATCATAAGACCAAAGGGGTTTTTACACAGTACCATTAAAGAAATAAAAAAAGTTGGTGAGTTTGGTGACTGTATTAATAATTATTAATAATATATATGAATGTATTTATAGTAATTGTCCAAAGAAATACATTTAAGTTCATGACATGGGCAAACACAAATATTTGCAGATCATAAGTTGGACTAAAACCCAAACCAAAGACATTTTTCCACACAAACCAGTTTTTGACTCCAGGGTTAATGTTTCTGCATATAAAACTGACATTAGCATCAGCTTATAGCAAATATCCTTGTGTGTACTTACAGAGGCATTAGATTACATGTAGTCAGTCACATGTGGCATTCAGTGGGCCTGTAGAAATGTGAGGAGAAAGAGCACAGGCACCATGAAGCCTCTCATAGGCTCTGCAGGGGAGGTGGCAGGTCTGGATTGGGACCATGGCCTCCTTCCTGAGGGGAGAGGGTCAGACAGTTTGTGTCCAAGGTGAGAAGGGTCAGCTGGGATCTGAAATAACACGGTCCTGGAGAGATGGGAGCCTACAGCTGATACCTTCTCACGCTGCTGTCTGTGTCGCTCCCTGAGCCAGTGGACCACAGTGATGGAGGAGGTCAGGAGGGACTAGATGATGGCTGTGTTGAACTTGGCAGCTTGAGTTTCCTCAGGGAACCAGTGAACAAAATAAACTGGGTGAGGATTTGACCAAATCATAGAAATATTGATTAATCTTATAGCATCTTAATTTGATGTTTGTGGATCAACAGTATTTCAAGTAGAAGAGAGTTTGTAGATGAAAGATGAAAGTAAGAAAAGGTGTAAAATCACAAAGAAGAAGAAAAGAATATTGACAAAAATATGTGTCATAAATATTGATATTTTGATTATTGAATGTAAACAAATCAATGTATAAAAATGAACATAAACTTTGATTATGTTCAGCCTATATATAGGATATTTTAGAGATTTGCCAGGTCAATTATTACATTGTTATGTACATTTAATTGTAGCGCATGTGTTTCCCACAGATCCAAACTGAAGAAGGCAGAGGACGATCTACGCTCCTTCAAAGACAGGTACTATTCCATCACAAATCAGTGATTTAGTTCAGTTAAAACTGTAAGCTCATTTAAAACTCACCTGTGGTAAGTAACCGGCGTGGGAATGTCCTGCAGTACTAAGCTCCTTGGAAACAAGTCCAGTAGTCGTAGTTATGGCAGTGCTGAGCCTTTCCCTCAGGAATCTGCAACGTTATAGAGATTTACAACCTGAGTCTGTTACAATAATGTGTTTGATCATTTTAGATTTAGAGGTTTATTCCACATTCAGTGCTTAAATCAACATTAATTTATGAACTTGGCAAAGCCAAAGAAAGATACAAGCGCCGGTGAATGAGTTAATAAGTAAATAAATAACGATTTGCTTGTGTAACTTTACACTTTCTAATGCCACTACAGCTTCAGCTTTGATTCTGTCCCTTTTATATCATCATTAAATTAAAATCACAAAAGTAGGTATTCTCGTTGTCCTCCGCCATTGTTTTCAACCTATACATTATATGAATCTAGGACATGAAGCTTTGGGTCAGGCTGAGACAATGGGACATTCTTCCAAAGCAAAACGGAGACGACTCAACCGAGGTCCAGTAAAACACATTATTAGGGATAGGTAACCATTGAACCTGTGGTGCGCTTGGCAGAGACAGCTACAGCATATGTGCGCTCAGACTGCTGAGGAGCAGAGGCTGGTTGATTTCCACTGATACATTCCACAAAAACATGTGACGGAGTGACGAGCACTTTTATATATCGCGCAGTAAGGTTCAATTCACCGACTGTCTCTGATGAACCCATTGCAGGATGGGTCAAAGGCTTTATCCTCAAAATCCTTTATTGTCTCGTCTTAAATTCAAGCTCTAAAGCATTTTTGTTTGTTTGTTTTTCAGAGCAAAGGAAACTCCTGAGTCCAGGTCTGTGTTATTATCACATTGTCATTCAACACTTCAGCGTTACTTTGTCCATTCTGTCGTATAGTGACCCCTAGTGGATGCATATTGTAAATGTATTATGTTTGCGATGGGGCTTTGAGGCACGTGCTTTTATGTGAGATGTGTAATTACATGGAACTGCTTTATTGTGTGACAGTGTGACTCGTTTGAGAGAGGAAATGGCTCAAAAGGAGGAGTTTTACAAAAAGAGACTGAATGACACCAAGTAAGTTCCTGTCATTTACACCAATGGTCACAGCCAGTCAGAACATGTGTCTATGTATGTTTACAACTACATGGTCACATGTTCCTGTCATTTACACCAATGGTCACAGCCAGTCAGAACATGTGTCTATGTATGTTTACAACTACATGGTCACATGTTCCTGTCATTTACACCAATGGTCACAGCCAGTCAGAACATGTGTCTATGTATGTTTACAACTACATGGTCACATGTTCCTGTCATTTACACCAATGGTCACAGCCAGTCAGAACATGTGTCTATGTATGTTTACAACTACATGGTCACATGTTCCTGTCATTTACACCAATGGTCACACCCAGTCAGAACATGTGTCTATGTATGTTTACAACTACATGGTCAGAGAAATCGGATAACTCCATCATAAGACCAAAGGTTTTTTTTACACAGTACCATTAAAGAAATAAAAAAAGTTGGTGAGTGTGGTGACTGTATTAATAATTATTAATAATTTATATTAATGTATTTATAGTAATTGTCCAAAGAAATACATTTAAGTTCATGACATGGGCAAACACAAATATTTGCAGATCATAAGTTGGACTAAAACCCAAACCAAAGACATTTTTCGACACAAACCAGTTTTTGACTCCAGGGTTAATGTTTCTGCATATAAAACTGACATTAGCATCAGCTTATAGCAAATATCCTTGAGTGTACTTACAGAGGCATTAGATTACATGTAGTCAGTCACATGTGGCATTCAGTGGGCCTGTAGAAATGTGAGGAGAAGGAGCACAGGCACCATGAAGCCTCTCATAGGCTCTGCAGGGGAGGCGGCAGGTCTGGATTGGGACCATGGCCTCCTTCCTGAGGGGAGAGGGTCAGACAGTTTGTGTCCAAGGTGAGAAGGGTCAGCTGGGATCTGAAATAACACGGTCCTGGAGAGATGGGAGCCTACAGCTGATACCTTCTCACGCTGCTGTCTGTGTCGCTCCCTGAGCCAGTGGACCACAGTGATGGAGGAGGTCAGGAGGGACTAGATGATGGCTGTGTTGAACTTGGCAGCTTGAGTTTCCTCAGGGAACCAGTGAACAAAGTAAACTGGGTGAGGATTTGACCAAATCATAGAAATATTGATTAATCTTATAGCATCTTAATTTGATGTTTGTGGATCAACAGTATTTCAAGTAGAAGAGAGTTTGTAGATGAAAGATGAAAGTAAGAAAAGGTGTAAAATCACAAAGAAGAAGAAAAGAATATTGACAAAAATATGTGTCATAAATATTGATATTTTAATTATTCGCTGTAAACAAATCAATGTATAAAAATGAACATAAACTTTGATTATGTTAAGCCTATATATAGGATATTTTAGAGATTTGCCAGGTCAATTATTACCTTTTTATGTACATTTAATTGTAGCGCATGTTTCCCACAGATCCAAACTGAAGAAGGCAGAGGACGATCTACGCTCCTTCAAAGACAGGTACTATTCCATCACAAATCAGTGATTTAGTTCAGTTAAAACTGTAAGCTCATTTAAAACTCACCTGTGGTAAGTAACCGGCGTGGGAATGTCCTGCAGGACTAAGCTCCTTGGAAACAAGTCCAGTAGTCGTAGTTATGGCAGTGCTGAGCCTTTCCCTCAGGAATCTGCAACGTTATAGAGATTTACAACCTGAGTCTGTTACAATAATGTGTTTGATCATTTCAGATTTAGAGGTTTATTCCACATTCAGTGCTTAAATCAACATTAATTTATGAACTTGGCAAAGCCAAAGAAAGATACAAGCGCCGGTGAATGAGTTAATAAGTAAATAAATAACGATTTGCTTGTGTAACTTTACACTTTCTAATGCCACTACAGCTTCAGCTTTGATTCTGTCCCTTTTATATCATCATTAAATTAAAATCACAAAAGTAGGTATTCTCGTTGTCCTCCGCCATTGTTTTCAACCTATACATTATATGAATCTAGGACATGAAGCTTTGGGTCAGGCTGAGACAATGGGACATTCTTCCAAAGCAAAACGGAGACGACTCAACCGAGGTCCAGTAAAACACATTATTAGGGATAGGTAACCATTGAACCTGTGGTGCGCTTGGCAGAGACAGCTACAGCATATGTGCGCTCAGACTGCTGAGGAGCAGAGGCTGGTTGATTTCCACTGATACATTCCACAAAAACATGTGACGGAGTGACGAGCACTTTTATATATCGCGCAGTAAGGTTCAATTCACCGACTGTCTCTGATGAACCCATTGCAGGATGGGTCAAAGGCTTTATCCTCAAAATCCTTTATTGTCTCGTCTTAAATTCAAGCTCTAAAGCATTTTTGTTTGTTTGTTTTTCAGAGCAAAGGAAACTCCTGAGTCCAGGTCTGTGTTATTATCACATTGTCATTCAACACTTCAGCGTTACTTTGTCCATTCTGTCGTATAGTGACCCCTAGTGGATGCATATTGTAAATGTATTATGTTTGCGATGGGGCTTTGAGGCACGTGCTTTTATGTGAGATGTGTAATTACATGGAACTGCTTTATTGTGTGACAGTGTGACTCGTTTGAGAGAGGAAATGGCTCAAAAGGAGGAGTTTTACAAAAAGAGACTGAATGACACCAAGTAAGTTCCTGTCATTTACACCAATGGTCACAGCCAGTCAGAACATGTGTCTATGTATGTTTACAACTACATGGTCACATGTTCCTGTCATTTACACCAATGGTCACAGCCAGTCAGAACATGTGTCTATGTATGTTTACAACTACATGGTCACATGTTCCTGTCATTTACACCAATGGTCACAGCCAGTCAGAACATGTGTCTATGTATGTTTACAACTACATGGTCACATGTTCCTGTCATTTACACCAATGGTCACAGCCAGTCAGAACATGTGTCTATGTATGTTTACAACTACATGGTCACATGTTCCTGTCATTTACACCAATGGTCACACCCAGTCAGAACATGTGTCTATGTATGTTTACAACTACATGGTCAGAGAAATCGGATAACTCCATCATAAGACCAAAGGTTTTTTTTACACAGTACCATTAAAGAAATAAAAAAAGTTGGTGAGTGTGGTGACTGTATTAATAATTATTAATAATTTATATTAATGTATTTATAGTAATTGTCCAAAGAAATACATTTAAGTTCATGACATGGGCAAACACAAATATTTGCAGATCATAAGTTGGACTAAAACCCAAACCAAAGACATTTTTCGACACAAACCAGTTTTTGACTCCAGGGTTAATGTTTCTGCATATAAAACTGACATTAGCATCAGCTTATAGCAAATATCCTTGAGTGTACTTACAGAGGCATTAGATTACATGTAGTCAGTCACATGTGGCATTCAGTGGGCCTGTAGAAATGTGAGGAGAAGGAGCACAGGCACCATGAAGCCTCTCATAGGCTCTGCAGGGGAGGCGGCAGGTCTGGATTGGGACCATGGCCTCCTTCCTGAGGGGAGAGGGTCAGACAGTTTGTGTCCAAGGTGAGAAGGGTCAGCTGGGATCTGAAATAACACGGTCCTGGAGAGATGGGAGCCTACAGCTGATACCTTCTCACGCTGCTGTCTGTGTCGCTCCCTGAGCCAGTGGACCACAGTGATGGAGGAGGTCAGGAGGGACTAGATGATGGCTGTGTTGAACTTGGCAGCTTGAGTTTCCTCAGGGAACCAGTGAACAAAGTAAACTGGGTGAGGATTTGACCAAATCATAGAAATATTGATTAATCTTATAGCATCTTAATTTGATGTTTGTGGATCAACAGTATTTCAAGTAGAAGAGAGTTTGTAGATGAAAGATGAAAGTAAGAAAAGGTGTAAAATCACAAAGAAGAAGAAAAGAATATTGACAAAAATATGTGTCATAAATATTGATATTTTAATTATTCGCTGTAAACAAATCAATGTATAAAAATGAACATAAACTTTGATTATGTTAAGCCTATATATAGGATATTTTAGAGATTTGCCAGGTCAATTATTACCTTTTTATGTACATTTAATTGTAGCGCATGTTTCCCACAGATCCAAACTGAAGAAGGCAGAGGACGATCTACGCTCCTTCAAAGACAGGTACTATTCCATCACAAATCAGTGATTTAGTTCAGTTAAAACTGTAAGCTCATTTAAAACTCACCTGTGGTAAGTAACCGGCGTGGGAATGTCCTGCAGGACTAAGCTCCTTGGAAACAAGTCCAGTAGTCGTAGTTATGGCAGTGCTGAGCCTTTCCCTCAGGAATCTGCAACGTTATAGAGATTTACAACCTGAGTCTGTTACAATAATGTGTTTGATCATTTCAGATTTAGAGGTTTATTCCACATTCAGTGCTTAAATCAACATTAATTTATGAACTTGGCAAAGCCAAAGAAAGATACAAGCGCCGGTGAATGAGTTAATAAGTAAATAAATAACGATTTGCTTGTGTAACTTTACACTTTCTAATGCCACTACAGCTTCAGCTTTGATTCTGTCCCTTTTATATCATCATTAAATTAAAATCACAAAAGTAGGTATTCTCGTTGTCCTCCGCCATTGTTTTCAACCTATACATTATATGAATCTAGGACATGAAGCTTTGGGTCAGGCTGAGACAATGGGACATTCTTCCAAAGCAAAACGGAGACGACTCGATGACAGTTCCCCTGATGCTGCAGACTTTTAAACTCTGCATCCTCTTCTTTTCTGAAACACATGGATAATGCTCGCGCTGGAAAATCCTGATGGTCAGCGCTGGATTCTGCTTTTGTCCAAGATGGTTTCAAATAAAAGATCGACTTGAATCAGAAGTCTATATTTATTTGTTCAAAAATGTGCTTGTGTTTTAAGACAGTTGCCTCTTGCTGAAGCCATGACGAGTCGAACTCCACCTCTCTGTAATTAAATCCAGATTGAGATTTGAAAAAAGGAGCTTGTTGCTGTGAGACGAGAGTGTCTTGTCTCCTACTCGATCTCTCATGAGGTCGACCACAATCCCCTTTGTTTCAGACGTGTTTAGGTCCAGGGCGTTGCTCCTGCTGAAGTTTGTAGCAGAGCCTCGTCTTCATGGGCAGCTTTGGTGTGAGACATATTTATAATATTTTTTGTGACGTCCATCCATTAATCCATTTCCTTCCGCTTTATGTGGATCAGGGTCACAGAGGCAGCAGTCTTAGCAGAGATGCCCAGACTTTCCTTCAGCTCTTCCAGGGGGATCCTGTGGCGACTCCAGGCCATAAAGACATGATCCCTCCAGCGCGTCCTAGGTCTTCCCTGGGGCCTAGGTCTTCCTCTCAATGGGCCTCTCAACTTGAGGGAGCAGCGGCTCTACGCTAAGCTCCTCCTGGGTCATTGAGCATCTTACCCTTTCTCTTAGGGTGCGCCCAGCCACCCTGCAAAGGAAACACATTTAGACCGCTTGTATCCACGATCTTGTTCTTTCGGTCATGACCCAGATCCCATGAACATAGGTGAGGGTAGGAACGTAGATTGACCGGTAAATCGAGAGCTTTGACCTATCCCGACAGCCAGATGCTGTGTGTGGATCGGCCGCTGAGGCTCCTGTCCATAGGGGTTTTGAACTGTTTCTTAGTCTGACCCGTCGCCATGGGAGACCCTACCAGAGACATAATGCTAATGACTCCAAGGATCATTTGAGCGCTTAAACAATCCCACCGCGATAAGGTGGCAGCTCAACGGGGAAAACACAATGGGAGGTGTCTAAAAATGTGTTTCAGTAACCAACTGATTAATTTTACAGACCTCTTCTTGTTGCTTGTTTATTCTGTATAGAGAGGACCAGAACAAACCAAGTGACGGTCAGCTTATGCAGGCAATTCTAGATGTTGTTCAGCATCAGCCGACTCCTCTGGACCAGGAGCAGCTGGCGGAGCATCTGAGGAGGTCCCTGACTGTAGAGAAACACGAAGAAGAAGAACATCTGACGAAGCCTTCCATTGCCGTAACACACAAAGAAGATCACCCAACTAGCAGTAAGACCTAGCCAGCTATGAAAGAATATTCTACAAAACTATAGTCATTTCTTATGCTATAGAAAGACTTTATTTATTGTTTTTGATACATTTTTATTCAAGGGTTACCATAATTGCATTAAAAATTTTTTGCATGTTCTCTGCATGTCTGCGTTGGTTTTCTCCGGGTACTCCGGTTTCCCCTACAACAAAAAATATGTACGATAGGTTCCCCTCTGGGGCCAGGACTCCCCTGAGAAAGAGATTCTTTATCTCAGTGGGACTTTCCTGGTTAGATAAAGGTCAAATAAATAAAATAAAAAGACTCCTGTGTCTCGTCTGGTTAATAATGACGACTGTGCACTGTCTGCCCAACTTTCACTCATCTGTGTTTGTCTTTTAAACAGAGCCAACAGCTGGTGTGTGTGGCCAGAAACTGAAGACTCACAGCCAGGTGTGTGAGGGCGTGGCTACAGCAGGAAACCCCGCCCCCTTGCAGGAGATCGACCCAGAGCGTGGCGTCACAGAGATGTGCCAGGAACATGCGGTCAGGAAACCAGCAGATTCCGCCCTAGCTTTCGAGAACATTAAACAACAATCTGAGTCTGGAGAGCCGATGAGGAAAGAGCTGACTGGGCGCGGCCAGCGTTGGTATAACTGGGCTGACTCAGATCCCTGCTGAGCCCGTCTCCCTGGTGACAGAGGTGCGAGGGTTCAGCGATGAGCAGAGGGCCACAGACGTTGTGATAGATTAATTTGTTTGTTTGCTAATGGTATAACCTATAACCTATAAATTGTTTGCTAGGGTCTACTGCACAAAACTAGGCCTCTCTAGTAGGTTGAATGAGTTCATGGGCCAAATGTCAAGGTTATAAGACCGTATTTGGTGTTGAACAAAACATCCTGGTCCACAAATGTATCTTATTGTTTGTGGGATGAGAACTGCTTACGCACATTGGGATGGACTTAACTAAAATGTTATAAAGTTATGGGGAGGGAACTTATTCTTCGGACTTTTCTGCTGAACCTGCTTTGACCTGTTTCTGTGCGCTTGCTGGAGCCTAAATAAACAACTCATGTGAACTTCATCAATCTCTGCTCTTTTTTATAAGAAGATGGTCTTGGACATACGATTTCTTACATTTTAAATACTGACAATTTGGCGACCCCCGACTGTGATTTGTTTTGACGCGTAAGACGAAGATCGAAGGACTGATAAATGATGATCCAGTTTTTTTCCTGTAAGAATCGTCGGAAAGAGGAGAAACATCAAGAAAAAAGGAAAAGACTCCACCAAGGACTGACTGAGGAGAGGAGCAGAGGAGCACAAACACACATGCGCCGGCAGCCACAGAGGGACAAAGGCAAAGAGTTCAAGCCAGGACATCAGGACAAATCCCCGTAAGGCGGCCCAGATCGAAACACATTGTCGACACAGAAAGAATGACAAGACGCCTTTTCTAAAGTCTATCAAATTGGCCATAGAAAAAACAAATAATGTGTGACGGCTGGGACTTTACGTATGTATATATTACTCAAATAATGTAAATAATAAACAAAAGATGCTTTGTATATAAGACGGCTTTTTTATAAGAAAATATATGAAAACCTTCGATACCGTGTTTTTTTTCTTACAAAGCTACGGGCGGTTCTTTGATGACACGAGAGAAAATATGAATCAAAGGAAAGAAAGGCCAGTTACGTGCGTTTTTTATAACAATTAAACAGTTTTTGACGTACGATTAAAGCTTCCGAAAAACGAGATAAAAAAGTGAAACAATTTGATTGACAACTGTGTTATTTAAAAAAATAAATAACTAAAAACGATACAAAATAAATGAACGTTCATTGAAAAATATAATGTACAAAATGTAATATAAACGTATGAGAACAGTGTAAAATAGTAACTGGTATAGTGTGCGTGAAGACATTAAATAAATACATAAAACACCTTATTTTTTGATAAGGAGCATAGATAAGACAATAATGTTATAAATAATATTGTTATTCATAACAACTAGGGAAAATTGAAAATCCATTGCAAAAATAAACGGTAAATAAAATAATAATTAAATAACAGGATCCAACGATAATTAACCAAAGCTTTGGATTCATCCCCCTTTAACTAACCATGGCCAATCTAAACATTTACTGCGTGTTGGTAATTATAGCACTGGCAAGCTTGCGATGTGACGAAGAGGTCCGCAGGAGAGCAAACATTCTTTGTCTGCGCGTAACGTACCCGTATGGGAACGTGATGACGTCACCCACTTATGACGGTAGCGCTGTGTTATAGCGCCCGTCTGAGGAGCAGCCCAGGACGACTAAACTGTATATCCAAAACAATAAGTCACGATTTGATAAAGAGACGGTAGAAGCGACCATAATTCCGGTTATAACGCCTCAATCAGTAGAATACTTAAACTCCAACATGTTGACACAAAAGCAAATGTTAAAGCAACGAGAAGCACAAAGTGTTAGGGATTTGTTTTTGCCTTTCTGCTCCCCCTCCTTTTCTGTTTCTGTGCAGGGTGTGTGTGACAGGGGGCGTGGCTGGCTCCTCCCAGGGGAATGAGGCACACCTGAAGTTACTCACTCATTTGCAGTCTTCAAAACCCTGGTTCTCCCTCCACATCCTTGCCGGATTATTACGTCTACTCGGTAGAGTTCAGTCGGTAATACTTTGAAAACGCCATGTTTTTGGATTTAACCTTTCTTCTTTGCGCAGACATCCTGGTGCCACTCCTGGAGCCTACCACTCTGCCAGCCAGCCCCCTGTCTCCACTGCCGTGCCTGCCTGCCTTGTATAAAGGAAATGCATTTTTTGAACTTTGTTTGGTCAGTCTCCGGCTCTGCTTCGGGGTTCCTATTTTTCAACCCATAACAACAAAGAACGCGAATGAGCAAGACACTTCCCCCGTCTTGTTTCAAGTGCCTGCGCGCATAGCTGCATGCATGACACGGAAAAATTAGAGGAGTATTGCAAATCATTTGGAGTTAGATGAATGAATAATGTTGATAATAATGTCGTAAGATCCCATAACATCACAATATTGTATAGAAATGATTAATGTTGGTCTAAAGCTAAGGTTAAATTGTATGTAATTGTATAAAGCTGTTTACACATAAGTTGAAGATACATACTATCACACAGGGATAACCATGAACGCCCGCCTTTGATTAAAATAAATAGACACAATTTGGACACAATCAGGGCTTCTCGTAAAAGCAGAAGCCATCACAAACTTTAGAAAAAACCCTGTTTAAGTGCAGGTCAGGCCAAGGCCTGGTTAAAGTGTAAACGTCACAAAATAGATGACGCCCCTGTCTAAGCATAAAGACAGCCCTTGCCCTAAAAGATAAATGACGTCACTGTCTCAGCATAAGGACAGTGAGACGCTCATGAGCAAGGCACTTAGCTGACCCATATCTAAAATGAAAAAGGGCGCAGGGAAATTTTTTTTTGTTTTGTTTGTTTTATGCATAAGTGTGGGGTGGGTTTCCATGCTCTGAAGAGAACATTTCAGGCTCTAGCTCGCTCGAGCCCTTCAGACCAAGGCTTTGTATTTGTGGGATGGGCAGTTGAGAATTAAAGGGGCATGTTTATTGATTATTGGTGATGTTCGGGAGGGACAGGGCCGTCATCGCGTCGCGTAAAAGTAGGTACACTTACGGCTACGGCTACTGCGAGAGGTTTGACGCCTCCAAACGCAGAGAGGAAAAGAAGTTCACCACCTCTGAGGGCTATTGGTGCAGCGACCTCTTTTGTAAGATGGTGGAGATCGATCAGGACGTGGGCTTTGACGAAACCAAAGAGTACATCTTCAGCCCGGTAGAGCCGAACCAGAGAGCGATGAAAATGCGATTGTTCCGCTCAGAACGAGCAAACCTGACGTACATCGACTGGGGCGTGGAGCAGGTCGGGCAGTTCCAGGTGGATATGCCCGACACCACCGGAGGCTCGGCGCGCCAGGTCAAAATGGAGGTCACCTTCGGTCACACGGAGATCACCGCAAAAGCCACAGACCTGCTCTCCAACTCTGAGGGAAAGGTCACCATCGACTTCACCTCCAACAGAGACATAGGAGACAACATGTTCAAAAGTTAAAGTTGAAGTAGACAGGTCGATAACATTTTAACTGTTTTTGTAAACCCGTCTAGGGACAAGTGCTGCAAATTAGCTTCTGCGATAAACACTGTGATCCATACATCAGACTTATGTTTTTGTATCTGTCAAATAAACCAAATAAATAAATAATTTGTCTGCCATATGCGCTGGAAGTTCATTCAACTAGAGGCTGGGGGATTGACATCACTTTTTTACATCATGGATTTGCTTTTTATAATGTTTTTAGATCGTACCTGCATTAAAAAAGTATTGTAAAGTAACACAACTGGAGCTCCTTGCAATCAAGCTGTATTTAGTCAACATCTTTAAGGCCAAGTCTTTATAGGGATGGGGAATCTTATTTGTATAGTGTTTTGTATAGTGTTTTTGTATAGTGAAGTTATTTCTATTTGTCAAATTTCAGAAGGATGAGCGAGAGAATTTGCTACACATTTTGTTTGTATTACTTTTTACAAAGTCAGAAGTTTTCATATACTAAGATTACTATACCTATACCTTAAACAATTCAGAAAGCCCAGATGACGATGTCATGACCTTGGAAGCACAAGTCTGGTTCATCCTTGGGTGTAATTTAAAGACACTTGAAGGTCCAGGTACAAGAAGGCGGGTTCTGTGTCCCAGAGATGAACGTGCTGTGTCTGAAATGTGAATATCAACCCAAGAACAAATGCAGAAGACCTGAAGATGATGCTGAACCTGGTAAGAGTTTGTCATTATCCAGAGTGAAACAAGTTCTGTACCGACATGGACTGAGAGGGAACTCTGCCAGGAAGAAGCTCTGACTCCAAAAGAAACAGAGAAAAGACAGATAGGAGTTTGTAAATTAAAAAAAGGATAACGACTTTAATGTTTGGAGACATATCCTGTGGTCTGTTTGACCATAATGACCATGATCATGTCCATCCATCCATGGACATGATCCATGGATGGATCATGTCCATGATCTCCATGTTATATTGTATGAAAATATGAGATGCCGCTTGTATCACCATTATTATTACCGTTATTATTTACCGGCAGATGGACACATGCATTTCAGTTATGTATATTCTGGGCCTTTTCTCTTGAAAGGACTTACAATTATGTTTTGTATTTCTTGAATTAACCTGAAATGCATGAAAGGAATTACTTTGAATGGGGGGTAGGCACTAATAAGCTTTCTTGCTTCTTGCCTACTCCTTTTGAGTTTTTATTATACTGCAATGAGGTAACCTATGTTTTTTGTAAATTGCTCAAATAAACTAAACTAAACTAAACTAAACTAACTGAGTGTGTGAGGGGTTATGTCCATTTGTAGAGACTATACCTAATTTTGAACCTTTTTAGTCCAAATGTGACGAAATGGGTAACTTTACCGTCACGGCCGTCCTTATATGTCCGTAAATATGTGACAAAAAAGGTAAACCTATATTTTGTCACATATTGACTATTTGGGTTGTGATCCATCTTTGTTTGTTTGTTTGTTTGTTCATCAACAAACACGATACCTCAAGTACCTTCATTGAAGATGGACAACTCCTGTACGACTGAGAGCCTACACCAATTAATATTATTATTATTATATAAAATCTTGAAACCTGAAATTGTTACTATCATTTCTGTAACCAAGGATCAATGATACACATTACCATGAGACAAAGAAACCTGTTATTAAACCTGTTCAACCAGGTTATGTCACCTTCCAGTAGATCCCGGATGAGCGTCCTTCCCGATAGTCACTCATATCCGCATTACCGTCATGTCAACCATTTTCACCTGAGGTTTGCATCGCTCAATAAGTCCGCAATTTTCATACACCTATGCGTTTTCTATATTTGTTTTGATTTTATTTGCTTTAGTACGATAGCTTTGCCTCAGACTCAGCTCCCTCTTCACCACAACAGTCCGATACAGCGACCGCATCACTGCTGACGCCGCACCAATCCGTCTATCGATCTCACGCTCGATCCGTCCCTCTCTCGTGAACAGGACCCCGAGATACTTGAACTCCTCCACTTGAGGCAAGGACTGCCCACCGACCTGAAGCGGGGAAGCCACCTTTTTCCGGTGGAGAACCATGGCCTCAGATTTGGAGGTGCTGATCCTCATCCCGGCTGCAAACCGCCCCAGTGCGCGCTGGAGGTCCTGATTTGATGAAGCCAACAGAACAACATCGTCTGCAAACAGCAGAGATGAGATCCTGAGGTTCCCAAACCGGACACCCTCCGGCCCCTGGCTGCCTCTAGAAATTCTGTCCATAAAGGTAATAAACAGAACCGGTGACAAAGGGCAGCCCTGGTGGAGACCAACACACACCGGGAACAGGTCTGACTTACTGCCGGCAATGCGAACCAAGCTCCTGCTGCGGTCATACAGGGAACGTACAGCCCTTAATAGAGGGCCCCGGACCCCATACTCCCGGAGCACCCCCCACAGGGCACCACGAGGGACAGGGTCGAACGCTTTCTCCAGATCCACAAAACACGTGTGGACTGGCTGGGCAAACTCCCACAAACCCTCGAGCACCCGATGAAGGGTATAGAGCTGGTCCAGTGTTCCACGACCGGGACGAAAACCGCATTGTTCCTCCTAGGTCCGAGGTTCGACTATCGGCCGGATCCTCCTCTCCAGCACCTTGGAGTAGACCTTACCAGGGAGGCTGAGGAGTGTGATCCCTCTGTAATTGGAGCACACCCTCCGACAACACCATCCCAACTGTGAAATACGGGGGTGGCAGCATCATGCTGTGGGGTTGTTTTGTTGCGGGAGTGAGAAAGAAAACTATGTGGAAATATTGGAGAAACACTTGAGGTGACACTTCACTGCCCTTGACATCAGCCAGGAAGTAAAAGCTTTGGTGCAGATGGATCTTCCAAATGGACAATTCTCAAAGCATATGGCCAATGCTGGTTACAAAGTGACAAAGTCAATATTTTGGAGTGCTCATCACTAAGTCCTGATCTCCATCCAGTTGAAAATGTATGGGCAGAGCTCACAGAGGCACGCAAGGTGGCCTACAAATGTCTCAGTCACGTCAGTTCTGTTTGGAGGAATGGACCAAAACTCCTCCTAACTATTGTGAGAAGCTTGTGAGGAAATCCAAAACGTTTGACCCAAAATATACAGTTTAAAGGCAATTTACCAAATATTAATGAAATGTATGTAAACTTCTGGTTTTGTAAAAAGTCATAAAAAATTGTGTAGAAAATTCTATGTCTCATTCTTATGGCGTTTGACAAATAGACATAATTCTTAAAATTCTAATTGACCTAAAATAAATTAAAAGTTAATTCTGGTTTCATGTCAGCCAGTGAGAATGAGTCTTTTTATGAAGTGTATGTAAACATGTGGGTCTCACTGTAAGTAAGAATAACTATTCACAATTATTTTGAGCCAGCATAGTGCGCCACAGCACCATCTGGTGGGGCCGGGCCCCTAATGCAGAAATGTCACTGCTAATCAACAATATCTGTAAATATCAAAATTACCAAGATGAATTAAAAAGAAAAGGACTAAAATAGATGTCAACAAAATGCGTCTGTCTATTCTTTCAAGTATGTGCTATAGGTTGATTTAAGTTTCATATTGGTACCTGTCGGAGTCCAGTTTCTGACCCCCGGCCTTGTATAGGTCTCTTGTACACCTTCTTTTCTTCTTTAAACCGATGTTGTAGTTGTGCTGTCTTTGTCCTGTTTCTCTCTCAGATTTCCGTGAGCTGTATTTGGATCCAAACAGCCGACTGATAACAGCCAGTGTCTTAGCTGTATGTCCTCCTCTGTCCGGCCGCTGTTACAGGGATGTGGACATGGATTTGAAACCCAGTGGACGTGTTTATATAGCCGTCAGTCACACAGGGAAAGGAGACAGTGAGTTCCTGAGCTCTGAGGGTTTCCAGAAGCAGCTGCAGATTGATTCACGATGGATGTGATGTTTATAAAATATATGTAACGTGTTAAGAATCCTATTTTGTTAGGCCCTGTAATCTTTAGTTTGTTTCCGGTCTGACGATAAAGCTAGTTGCACAGCTACATCACTTCCTGTTTTGGTAAAAATAAACAAGGACAGACAGGGAAGCCATCAGGTTTTGAGAAGCAGCAGCACAATCTGTTCACATCCTCTACTCAGGACGGACGTATCAATGTCGTAAGTAGTTGTGTAGCATAAATCTGTTGTTTATGAGCAAATATCACGCTTTAGTTCATGGAAATGTTTTGTAATTTATGTTTAAAAGCGGTGTTAAAAAGCGCTAATGCTAATCGCAGTTATGCTAATCGAGGCTGCACTAAGTTGTGCATTGTCATGTTAAAAAGCATACAGGCACTTCATGTTCAGTAATATTCTTTATTTTTCTGTCTTTTTTGACAGCGACGGCTCATGTGTTCATTATGGATAGAGTTTAGCGTGATGTTTAGTCTCCAGTTCCCACACTGAGATGAGAACATTATAATGGAGGAAACGCATACATGCATAGTAGTGGAAACAAACGATTGTAAAGGGTGCGATAACGCATCAGTTCACTGTCAGAAGATGATCTAAAGCAATTTATTTTGTATGGAAGTAATATAAGCTATCTTATCGATTACTATTCACTGTCACGGGTCATTATTCAAGAAACAGCTCCACCTAGTGGCCGTGTATCATGACTTCTTTAATCAATAAATAATCAGCCTGATTAAACGTGCTCAGCATTAGGCCTAATTTATGATTCACCAAGTCTTATCTGTAGCACTTTAAGATGTTTTTCATGCGTAAAGTGCAATACAAATAAAATGTATTATTATTATTATTATTATATATTGCATACCCTGTTACTGCGCAGAACCCTCAAGGCCTCAGGTAGAGGACCTGAGCTTGGAGGGAAAAAGAGTATAAGCCTCTTTTAATATTTTTTTCATGCAATATTGTAATATATTTGGACATATAAATGTTTTAGTTTAATCTATGTAGGATTTCTGTTCTGTTTTGGTTTTCTCTACATGAGCTCTATAATATAATATAATAAAATAAAATAGAAACTTAGACCTTCTTGCATTGAGTTTTGTTTGTTTTACCAAAATTAAATTGGAATTAGTGGATATGGGCAAAGCGTTTTTGGATCATGTTTTCACTCATTGTGCATTTTATTTCCTTCCAAATATTCTATAGAAGATTGATTTTATTTTAAACATTTGGTCAGTGTGGTTTCAATAGTTTATTTGGGTAATTTGTGTCAAAGAAAATCGGTTACATCAGTGATTAAATGATTAATTACACAAACAGCTCAACAGGAGAAAGCAGAAGTACAGTGGTTAAATCCTTTTAACATTTTCATTAGTTTAACAACAGTTGATTTTTGTTACAGGCATTTTCCAATTTCCATAAAATTATACAACAACAAAAAACAATGCAGGAAAACAAACAGTTAAGCGCTTTAAGTAATTGCATAAACAAAGTCTACCCCAGGGCAGCTGTGGCTACTGTAGCGTTCCATCACCAAGGAGAGTGAGTTAATGTGTGTCCCTAAGCACACATGATACGATCCCTGTTCCCTATTGAGGCTTAGCCTAAATATTTCCGCCTAAACTTTAACTGCTAAACACGTTGTCGCTCTCGCCTTTGCTGGAGAGGAAATCTAAGGTGACTGTGGCCTCAGAGTTGGAGACCAGGTCTGTGGCTTTCGCGGTGATCTCCGTGTCACCAAAGATGACCTCCAATTTGACCTGGCGCTTCATGCCTCCGGTGGTGTCGGGCATATCCACCACGAACTGCCCGACCTGCTCCACCTCCCATTCGTCGACGTACGCCACGTTCTCCCGCTCGGTGCGGAAGAAACGTAAATGCATCGTGTTCTGCTTGGAGTCGATCGGGTTGAAGATGTACTCTTTGGTTTCATCAAACCCGACGTCCTGATCGATCTCCACCATCTTACTGAAGAGGTCTGTGCACCAGTCTCCTTCAGAGTTGGTGAACTTTTTTTCCTCCTTGTGTTTGGAGGCGTCAAACAAATCGCAGTCGCCGTAGCCGTAAGTGTACCCACTTTTACGCGACGCGATGACGTCCCTGTCCCTCCCGAACATCACCGCCCCCTTCATTACCACCTCCTGTGGCAGGTGTGGGAACAGCACCTCGTACTGGGACCGAAACTCGTTTTCGATGTGATCACGGAGAACTTTGCTCAAAGCGTAGCCTCCCACCAAGACAATATATTTGATTTCTATCTTTTTCTTGAGGATTTCCCTGAGGCTCTCAGTGATCCCGCTCAAACTCTCCCCAAAGAAAGACCTCATTTTCTCCTGAGAGATTTGGACCGATCCTTCGCTCCAGGACACGCCTTTGACCTTAAGGAAGAACTTCTCGATTGATTTCTTTTTCTCGGCTGCCTTTACCAGATTGTGCGGACAGGAGAAGCTGGCCTCCTGATCCACCTGCTTCATGAAGGTGAAGTCATACATGAGCTTCTGGACCTCTCCTGGATGGTTGGCCTCAAATTCGTCCCAGACCCCGTCACAGAAGATCTCTCTGAGGAACTCTTTGAACTTCCTGTCCACGATCTGACCACCCATGTCGTTCCCAGACGCTTTGTGCAGCTCCTTCAGGGCGCCGCTCTTCAGGACTTCATGAACCGTGATGTCGATGGTTCCTCCTGCAAAACAGTCACAGTTCCTATTTTAACGTATGTTCCAAATGATTATGCAAATTGTATTTCAGTGCCATTAAGGTAAAACATAAAATGAAAAATAAAATGGATGGGATTGTGTCTCAGGGCTCTTTCAATCACTGACATCAATCTCAGACACCTGTGATGATTAGTTGTCAGGTAAACCCAGTTATGGGAACTGCTGCTGTAAAGAAAACCTCTGCATCATTGGCTGCTATGGGAATAAAAGGAAAGAAACTCATGATGTGGACCCCCTCCTCCCCTGACCTCACCCCTATTGAGAACCTTTAGAGCCTCAAGCAAAACATCTATGAGGGTGGGAGGCAGTTCACATCCAAACAGCAGCTCTGGGAGGCTATTCTGACATCCTGCAAATAAATCCAAGCAGTAATTTTCCAAAAACTCACAAGTTTAAAGGATTTAAGAATTTTTCTGCTTTCAAATAATGTGATATGTTAAAATATAACTTGACCTGTTTAGGTGTTGATTGAAAAAGCTTTTGATTTCAGTAAATATGACCTCTTAATGCTACAAATTCAACAAATTACCATTTTCAGTTCTTTACAACCTATACATTGTATTGAAACGCTGTTTTTTATTTATTTATTATTTATTGGTTTATTTGGTCGGACCAGTGCATGTTAATGAACATACATGAGTCTCATGCATGTAAACAAGCCACACCGGATTGGAGCCTTTGGCTAATTTACGTCCGTTGCGTCTGTTGTACATAATCATTTGGAACAGCAGATTTGAAGTTGTTTATTACATTTATTTAAAAAAAAATACTGTTATTATATGGATTTTTTTTCAATCACGTTCATATCATCCTCTAACAGTTAAAGACTTGAATATTATGATGACTGTCATTTGAGTTGACAATTTAGAAAATCTGAGAAAAACGTCATTTGCATAAATGACATTTTAATTTATTGCATAATAATTTGTAATAAAATAAAATAAATAAATAAAAGCCTCAGCTCTCACTTCTGTCTGTTTGGATTTTTTTCATGAAGAAAAGAGCTGGTTTCAACCACGGGTTTAGGAAAACATTTCAAAAACAACTTTCGTGAATGTTTATTTCTCTCTCTTGCTGTTGAAGCCTTTGCATGTGGCTACAATTACTGGACAAATAACTGCAGTACTACTACATATGCTGTTTTGAGATATACATTGAGTCCTGGGCATAGACATTAATCATTCACTACATCTGCATTTTCTCTGTTAAAGTCTCTAAAGAGCTAATAGCTGGGATTTAAAACAAACAACCTTTTGTATTAGGTTGGACACCTGTTTTAAAGTGACTGAATGCATAATCTGGACATGACATGGCATGAAGAAAAGGACATGGCATGAAGAAAAGGAAGAAGCTTTACTTTAATTTCCTTTGAAATATGGAAATTCACGGAATCCTGGCTCAGTGACTCAGACCGGGTTGAGGACCTGACGCTCACGGGGTTCGGGGCCCCGCTGAGGCTGGACCGTAACAAGGAAGTGACCAACAAGCAGCGCGGTGGTGTTTGTTGCTACGTGAACAAGAGGTACTGTAAAACCGTCATTGTCCGAGAGACCCCCCCAAACCGTCCTGACAGTCCATTTCAACATCTCTAATCCTAGTGTCTGACCAAATGAACTCTGAATGTTATACTAGTAACACAAGTAGACACAATGAACATTCCTGAGCTTAGACCTGATCTCACCTCCACAGTCCACTACGATGTACTGAGTCCCCGTGGTTTGCTGCAGAGCCGTCCTGCTGTGGTTCTCGGACAGAAAACCGTCCGCTGGGAGCTTTTTGCACCAGATGGAGGCCGCCTCCGGCTCCAGGGCGATCACCAGGTTCTTCTCACTGCCCTTGGACACAATCTCCGCCTGAAACACAGTTACCTCTTTTTTTTTTAAAGAAAGTTCATGACTTTACTGTTATGATCCAGTGCACCACTCTGTCACATTTCCAAGTGTTTTCCAGTGCATGTGTGACATCGACCACACATAGTGTCATATAGATTTTATTTGTTCATACAATGGGAAGAAAAATACACCGTTTGGAATTTCTCACATTTCTGCCTAAATTAAATCAGACCACATAAAATGTGGACCTTATTTTTGTGAGCCTTTGTTAATTCATTTTGGAGATTAAATTATGTAATTTTCACCTTTGTCCCTGCCTTTTATTTGGTCCATTACATGCACACTCATTCATCTTGGCCTATTGTGCATGTTTTTAGTGGTAGTGGAAAACGGAGTACCCAGAGGAAACCTACACAGACACCTGGAGAACATGCAAACTCCACACAGAACGGCCCCGTCCAGGTGGGAATTGAACTCCGGAACTTTTAGCTGTGAAGCACGAGCTCTAACCGCTGTGCTACCGTGCCACCTACCATATGCTGCGTTTAGGGGGAGAGGACACTGTCAGACCACCTGTAACCCCCCTGTCCTGTCTATGTGTGATTCCAGAGCTTCATATAAAAGCCACAACACCTTCTCGAGTGGTCTCGTCATTGGGTCAAACGTTAAGGGGTTACATGTCCACCAGGGGGCAGACCTGACCTGTGTGGCTGCTCTCATCAACATAAACAACTCTAGCCTCAGTGTCCCGCCCCTGACCTGTGTGGCGGCCGCTCTCATGAACTGCTTGGCGCTGTCGTCCCAGATGGCGGGCACGGTCAGGACCCAGGTGAAGTCTGAGGGCAGGAACTCGTGTTTGTTGGCGTTGGAGCTGATGGTTTTCAGGGCGTCTTCTTTCAGGAAGCGCAGAGCCTCGGTGAACACCTTCATAGCCTTCATGGTGCTGCCGTTCGCCGCTTTAATGGTTGAGTCTTCAGTGATGCGCTACAAAAAAGACCATGATTAAAGATATTATACAAATCATCATCTCCCACTTGTCCGTTGCCGAGTCGTGGGGGAAGCAGATGGAGCTGCCCCAATCACTTTGCACCAGCCCCCATGGCTCGGCCTGCAGGTGGTGGGTCCACGGGAGGACCAGGGGCACGAAGCCCCCGACAACAGATCCCCCAGGATCATGTGGACACTGAAACCCCTCTACCACGTGAAGGTGGCGGTTCCAGGAGGAAAATCATCATAATAATATTAAATATTGCTGAAAAGCGTTGACTATCAGGCCTTACTGATCTCCCTGCCATGAGCAACTGGAGCTGTGTCTTTTTGCAATATAGTTCTTTAGCCATTGCACTGAGTTCTATTCTTATAGTGGGGGATCCACAAGTACATCAAGGACAAGGCTCCAACAGATGACGTGCTCAGTGAACAGAAGATGAGGCGCTGGAGGTCCCGTCATGGCAGGTCAAGCGCCTACACGGGATGTTTATTTATTGATTTGTTTATTTGGTTGGGACAGTGCAAGTTAATGAACAAGCCACACCGGATTGTAGCCTTGGGCTAATTTCCATCTGTCGTCCCCCATGTGCACTCTCAAACATCCTGGCCTATTGTACATGTTTTTGGTGGTAGGGGAAACTGGAGTACCCAAAGGAAACCTATGCAGACACAGGGAGAACATGCAAACTCCACACATAACGGCCCAGTCCCTGGTGGGAATAGAACGTTCCCAACACTTGTGATTAGCCCTGATATAAAATAAAGTATAAAAAATGACAAACATATTGTTTTCTTTTTCAAAGAAATGACAGGAGGGGCTTAGCCCCCCTAGCCCGTAAATACCAGCCGTCCCTGGTAGCTGTGCTGGTTTCTCTGACCCGGAAGCTTTTGCATATTGGGGCTTTAAGTGTTTAATCTTGTCTGGAAAAACATCTTCAGACATAATCAACAAAATGGAAAGTTACCAAAGTACTCCGAGCCTGGATACTGACAGTGAAATGCTCAGTGCATCTGTTTGAAATGCCAGGATTTCAAGCCTGTGTCTCCAAAGGACCAACTGTGGCACAAAAGTCAGCAGACGATGCTGCACTATTTCACATCCTACCGCACAGATCGAACCGCAGTGAGAAACATTGGCCAACAGTAAATGACAAGTAAACATAACCTGTTTTTCTTGTTGTCAATCATGAGTTTTTCTTGAGAAATTAATAATGAGGATGAGAATTTCCAAGCAACATTCTCTTGTAGGTGTGGGCTTTAGCGTCAGTGGCGCTTCCAGGGAATTACACCACAACTAAAAGTATTTGTACTGTGTCAACATTTCCCGCGTCTTCGTTTAGTTTAGTTTATTTGTTTATTTGAGCAGTATACATTCTGCTCAAAAGGAGTGGGCTGAAGCAAAAAGCTTATAAGCCAACACGCCCAAGTGCAATAAATTAAAAAAGTTAATTTCACACAATGGTACCGAAGGAACAAAACATAAAAGAAACCTCATCCAAAGAGAACCTGAAACATTTCAGCAGCTACATTATCACAGACCAACTTACAAACTTACAAAAAAATATATGAACTGTTTATATAATGAATTGAAACAAAGCACAACTACAACAACGATCTCGTTTCATGTACGATGTCTCGCACAAAGCAAGTAAAAAAATGTGATCCTTAATATATTTCTTTCAGATTTTTACCCGTGATTACTGAGAGTTACTTTTATGTTAAGATACATTAATACATATTATACTCCGAGATCTTGCTACAACCCAGTTGTCATTACCATCCTCGGTATCATTTTAATTTGGGTTTAATTATCATCATCATTATTATTATTATTATTATAATTATTATTATATATTTATTTAATTGAGTTATATGTGCTAATTGATCCCACTGCTCCCCCTAGTGGCAACGCATTTCTTCTCGTCTGTATATTTCAAAAGTCATTTGTTTGTATTTATATTAGAACAGGTTGATGTTTGGACATCGTTTCAATTCCATCTCCAGTTTATTCCACAATTGTTCACCATTAACTGTTGGACTAAAACTTTTCAAAGCTGTGCTATGTTTCTGAATCCTAAAGTTTAATTCGTCACGTAATTCATAACAACCAGTACGTTCTTGGAACCTTCTTTGTATTTGGTTTGGTAACAATTTATACTTTGCTTTGTATAACATCTGTACAGTTTGGAACTCAACAATGTCACAAAACTTAATGATCTGTGAGTTTCCATAATCAAGGATGAGAGAAATATAATTTGTATAATGATTATATTTTAACCAATTTTAATGTATAATTTTAATATATACATATTTGTATTGTTATATTTTTGTGAATTGTATCAGTTGATCATTGCTTTTTTATTGTGTGTATGTGTTTTTTTCTGTGAGGAACATTGAGTTTTCCTTGTGCTTGAAATGTGCAGGATAAATACATTTGCCTTGCCTTTTTTTTTTTTATTGAAAGTTTAAGTGTTCAATCAAAAAAAAAAACAGTCATAGTGAGTGACATCATCAACAAATGGAAACGGCAGCTTCCCTTTTGTATTTTGTACTCCGAGCCTGGATACTGAGAGTGAAATGTTCAGTGCATCTGTTTGAAATGCCAGGATTTCAAGCCTGTGTCTCCAAAGGACCAACTGTGGCACAAAAGTCAGCAGACGATGCTGCACTATTTCACATCCTACCGCACAGATCGAACCGCAGTGAGAAACATTGGCCAACAGTAAATGACAAGTAAACATAACCTGTTTTTCTTGTTGTCAATCATGAGTTTTTCTTGAGAAATTAATAATGAGGATTAGAATTTCCAAGCAACATTCTCTTGTAGGTGTGGGCTTTAGCGTCAGTGGCGCTTCCAGGGAATTACACCAAAACTGAAAGTATTTGTACTGTGTCAACATTTCCCGCGTCTTCATTTAGTTTAGTTTATTTGTTTATTTGAGCAGTATACATTCTGCTCAAAAGGAGTGGGCTGAAGCAAAAAGCTTATAAGCCAACACGCCCAAGTGCAATAAATTAAAAAAGTTAATTTCACACAATGGTACCGAAGGAACAAAACATAAAAGAAACCTCATCCAAAGAGAACCTGAAACATTTCAGCAGCTACATTCACACAGACCAACTTACAAACTTACGTAAAAATATATGAACCTGTTTATATAATGAATTGAAACAAAGCACAACTACAACAACGATCTCGTTTCATGTACGATGTCTCGCACAAAGCAAGTAAAAAAATGTGATCCTTAATATATTTCTTTCAGATTGTTACCCGTGATTACTGAGAGTTACTTTTATGTTAAGGTACATTAATACATATTATACTCTGAGATCTTGATACTTCCCAGTTTTTATTACCATCCTCAGTATAATTTTAATTTGGGTTTAATTATCATCATCATAATTTATTATTATTATTATTATTATTATTATTATTATTATATATTTATTTAATTGAGTTATATGTGCTAATTGATCCTACTGCTCCCCCTAGTGGCAACGCATTTCTTCTCGTCTGTATATTTCAAAAGTCATTTGTTTGTATTTATATTAGAACAGGTTGATGTTTGGACATCGTTTCAATTCCATCTCCAGTTTATTCCACAATTGTTCACCATTAACTGTTGGACTAAAACTTTTCAAAGCTATGCTATGTTTCTGAATCCTAAAGTTTAATTCGTCACGTAATTCATAACGACCAGTACGTTCTTGGAACCTTCTTTGTATTTGGTTTGGTAACAATTTATACTTTGCTTTGTATAACATCTGTACAGTTTGGAACTCAACAATGTCACAAAACTTCATGATCTGTGAGTTTCCATAATCAAGGATGAGAGAAATATAATTTGTATAATGATTGTAATTTAACCAATTTTAATGTATAATTTTAATATATACATATTTGTATTGTTATATTTTTGTGAATTGTATCAGTTGATCATTGCTTTTTTATTGTGTGTATGTGTTTTTCTCTGTGAGGAACATTGAGTTTTCCTTGTGCATGAAATGTGCAGGATAAATACATTTGCCTTGCCTTTTTTTTTTATTGAAAGTTTAAGTGTTCAATCAAAAAAAACAAAAAACAAAACAGTCATAGTGAGTGACATCATCAACAAAATGGAAATGGCAGCTTCCCTTTTGTATTTTGTACTCCGAGCCTGGATACTGAGAGTGAAATGCTCAGTGCATCTGTTTGAAATGCCAGGATTTCAAGCCTGTGTCTCCAAAGGACCAACTGTGGCACAAAAGTCAGCAGACGATGCTGCACTATTTCACATCCTACTGCACAGATTGAACCGCAGTGAGAAACATTGGCCAACAGTAAATGACAGCTAAACACATCCTGTTTTTCTTTTTGTCAATCATGAGTTTTTCTTGAGAAATTAATAATGAGGATGAGAATTGCCAAGCAACATTCTCTTGTAGGTGTGGGCTTTATCAGTTGGCGCTGCCAAGGAATTCAACTGAAAGTATTTTTACTGTGTCAACACTTCCCGCGTCTTCACCATTTTACTTAATGAGAAAGTCCATCATTATCTTTCAAACTAAACTAGGTAAATCAGTGTTTTATGTTTGTCATTTCTATATGTCATTTTTATAACTGAAGATGCCATCTCCACTGCGCTTCATTCAGCCCTCACTCACCTAGAAACAAAGGACTCTTACGTTAGAATGCTGTTTTTAGACTTTAGCTCAGCATTCAACACTATAATCCCACAGCAGCTAATACACAAACTAGCCTTTGTTACTTTGGTCCCAGCTCTCTGCAGGTCATTCACTAGGTCCCTCCATGTGGTTCTGGGATTTTTGCTCACCGTTCTTGTGATCATTTTGACCCCACGTGGGTGAGAGCTTGCGTGGAGCCCCTGATCGAGAGAGATTATCAGTGGTCTTGTATGTCTTCCATTTTCTAATAATTGTTTCCACAGTTGATTTCTTCCCACCAAGCTGCTTACCAACTGCAGACTCAGTCCTCCCGGCCTGGTGCAGGTCTACAGTTTTGTTTCTGGTGTCTTTCGACAGCTCTTTGGTCTTGACCATAGTGGAGTTTGGAGTGTGACTGTTTGAGGTTGTGGACAGGTGTCTTTTATACTGGTAACAAGTTCAAACAGGGGCCATTAATACAGGGAACGAGTGGAGAACAGAGGAGCCTCTTAAAGAAGAACTTACAGGTCCGTGAGAGACAGAAATCTTGCTTGTTTGTAGGTGACCAAATACTGATTTTCCACCATAATTTGCAAATGAATTCATTAAAAATCAGACAATGTGATTTTCTTGATTTTTTTTTCTCATTTTGTCAGTCATAGTTGAGGTATACCTATGATGAAAATTACAGGCCATCAAGTGGGAGAACTTGCATAATTGTTGGCTGACTAAATCCTTTTTTTCCCACTGTATAGAGATGTCTGTGTAAGTTCTCAGTCATACAGGAGTTGTCCATCTTCAATAAAGGTACTTGATTCATCTTCTGTACTCAGTAGTTGAAGTCCTCGAACGTTTCGCCTCTCATCCAAAAGGCTTCGTCAGCCCCAAAAGGCTTCGTCAGCCTCTATACACTGTATAGAGAGCATCCTGTCCAGCTCCATCACTGTGTGGCGCCAGCACTGCCTCCTGCATAACCCTCGTGGTGCCCTCGCGCAGCCCGAATCTGCGTGAGTCAGAGCTGGGTTCCCCTGTATATGTTGTGTACGTTTTCTATGCTAAGCAGCGGAGAAGATCTGCGGATCCATTAAGGACATGTACTCCACCCGTCTCACCCAAACAGGGGACCCTATGCACCCATCACACAGTCTCTCCAAGGTAATGCCTTCAGGGAGGAGACTGCGGAATCCACGGGCCAGTTCCAGTCGACTGAAGAACAGTTTCATACACAAGGCCATCGGGAAGCTGAACTCCCTGCCCTCCCTGTGCTCCCACCCCTCTTCCCCCACCCCTGCTCCATAATCAAGGATGAGAGAAATATAATTTGTATAATGATTGTATTTTAACCAATTTTAATGTATAATTTTAATATATACATATTTGTATTGTTATATTTTTGTGAATTGTATCAATTGATCATTGCTTTTTTATTGTGTGTATGTGTTTTTCTCTGTGAGGAACATTGAGTTTGCCTTGTGCATGAAATGTGCAGGATAAATACATTTGCCTTGCCTTCTTTTTTTGTATTGAAAGTTTAAGTGTTCAATCAAAAAAAAAGAAAAAAACAGTCATAGTGAGTGACATCATCAACAAAATGGAAACGGCAGCTTCCCTTTTGTATTTTGTACTCCGAGCCTGGATACTGAGAGTGAAATGCTCAGTGCATCTGTTTGAAATGCCAGGATTTCAAGCCTGTGTCTCCAAAGGACCAACTGTGGCACAAAAGTCAGCAGACGATGCTGCACTATTTCACATCCTACTGCACAGATCGAACCGCAGTGAGAAACATTGGCCAACAGTAAATGACAAGTAAACATAACCTGTTTTTCTTGTTGTCAATCATGAGTTTTTCTTGAGAAATTAATAATGAGGATTAGAATTGCCAAGCAACATTCTCTTGTAGGTGTGGGCTTTAGCGTCAGTGGCGCTTCCAGGGAATTACACCACAACTGAAAGTATTTTTACTGTGTCAACATTTCCCGCGTCTTCACCATTTTACTTCATGAGAAAGTCCATCATTATCTTTCAAACTAAGCTAGGTAAATCAGTGTTTTATGTTTGTCATTTCTATATGTCATTTTTATAACTGAAGATGCCATCTCCACTGCGCTTCATTCAGCTCTCACTCACCTAGAAACAAAGGACTCTTACGTTAGAATGCTGTTTTTAGACTTTAGCTCAGCGTTCAACACTATAATCCCACAGCAGCTCATACACAAACTGCTCCACCTGGGGATCAACACATCACTGTGCAACTGGACCTTCTGACGGGGAGACCACAGGCTGTACGTGTCCTCCAGAACCATCACACTGAACACGGGAGCTCCCCAAGGCTGTGTGCTGAGCCCCCTCCTGTTCACTCTGCTGACCCATGACTGCGCTCCAAAGTACGACTCAAACCTCTTCATCAAGTTTGCAGACGACACCACAGTGGTGGGTCTCATCAACAACAGAGACGAGCCAAACTACAGGAGCGAGGTGAGCAGTCTGGCCCTGTGGTGCACACAGAACAACCTCTCTCTAAATGTGGAGAAGACAAAAGAGATTGTTGTGGACTTTCGAAGAGCGTGGGTTTGTTTTTGGCGAAGCCGCCATCTTTACGAAGAATTTTGCCATTTATCGTAAACCACACTAAAAAAAATTCGTGCTTTCTTGATTATGTTCAGTGTTGTTTACTTGATCCTCACCAATCAGTTAACTTCACTGGTGCAAAGTAAGTATTGAAGCAGTTCAAGGTAAAAAAAAATCTTACTGAAGTCACGTGTGTAAGGAAAACTTGAACTGTTTGACATGTGCAGTTGTGCCTCAAGAGCACGTGAACTCTCAGAAGGAACGCGTTTAATTTTAACATCATTTCAGTGTAACTGCTCATTTAACACATGTTTTGTTAAAACTGTGTTGGTTTTCAAATTCCTGTGTGAACAATGTGATTAAAATTACACAAAATTACACAATATGTGTTCAGCTCTTGTCCAGTCACGGAGCGGGAGCTCAGTGTTTGAATCAGAGTCAGAGCGCTGACCGAGCCGAGGACGGAGCAGATCTGAGCTAAAACATAAGTGACTTTATTTGTTCATATTCACACTGTTTTCTTTGTGTCATCTGTTTGACATTCGCAAACACACAAGGATTCATCTTGTGTTGCTCCCATGGACAGATTGGTTTTAATCCAACCCACCCGTGGTTTGGGCCAATCACATAGCAGCATCATTGTAAGTGACCGATGGAAAAACGCGAGGTGCTGCATGACACTTTAAAAAAAAATAACATTGAAATATTTAATGGATGGTTTTCACCATCACGAGGTGAGCTTCATACAATCAGCAACAAATGCTGTTCCAAAAGTTTGTCCACTCAAAAGATTTTGCCAGGTCATCTGTGCACTGAACTGGTCAAAAACTGCATGTAGCAATTTATTTATAATTGTGTTTTATTTCATTTTTTATACATTTTTATAAAATAATTATAATAATAATAATAATAAAACTCACTTTTCCGTAGAGGGACATTTTGAAGTTTTCGAAGTAGTAGCTCTTTTTGGCCTCCTCCGCCTTCATCTTCATGTAGGTGTCCCTGGCCTGGTAACCGAAGCTCTGGAATTTCTCCTGCTGGTCGAACAGGAGACAGGTGGGGGCTTTGGGGGTGTCCAGCCCCTTCTCCTGACCCCAGCGTTTCACTTGGGGGCTGATGTCTCTGTTTCTTGGGGTTATGTTGAAGGCATAACCGCTGAACGCAGTGCCCAGGTCGATCGCGATGATGAAGGACTCGCTCATGGTTGAAACGATTCTAAACCGAGAGAGATCTGTCTGTAAACTCTCTGTGCTGCTCTTATCCAGGCCGGCCTACAGCGGGGTGTGGCTTATAGGAGCCAGTCACAATTATTATTATTACTGCCAAGTCAAGAAAGTTTCAAAGAAATCGTCTTTGGCACAATCTAAAATACTGAATCATCTATTTCCAAGGAAGGCCCTGCCCTCTGCTCTGTGTGAGCGCAGCGTTCACGGAGAGCTCAGTGTCTCAGACTACTTCACACCAGGCAACATGTCCAGGTAAGCTCTGACACAAACACTGCATGGGCTGAGAGCAGGGCTTGAGTTTACCACCAGGCAATTAATCAACAAATGTATTTATTTATTCTTTCATTATTATTATTATGTCTTGTAACCTTTTACTCTCACATAAGACTTTTGCCAGTTGTGTTTAATTATATTTATTAAACTTAATTACAATAGGACAAAATGAAACATATTACATCAATTGAAGGACTGTACCATGTCTTTATACAGATTTAATTTTTTTTTTATTACTCTTTTTTTTTTTCTTTTTTAATTTTTTTTATTACATTTTAATACAATTACAAGAATGAAAACATAAAAAAAAAAAAATCTAATATATACGATTTACAAATACAGTAGGTGTTAAGGTGGGTGGGGTTGGGGGGGAGGGGGAGAGTAAAATAAAAATAAAATTATTCGGGTTGCGTTTTTTATTGTTTCAGTTCTGCCTTGGTTTGCGGAGTTTCTGTATATGTATGTGAATGTGTATGCAATGCAGGGGTGCATGGGTGCTATGTCGAATGTGGTCAAATGAGTCTATATGTAAGTGTAATATATTAAAAAATAAATAAAAATTAATAAAATAAATAAATAAAATAATAAAATGTAAAATAGGCTACAATGTCATTCAATGGGACAAAAAAAAATACAGATAATCTTATGTAGCCAACTTATATTAAATGTTCCTGTGTCTCCATTTGGTCTTAAGCTGTGCGCCCCAACGTTTAGAGCTGAAAGGAATCGGATTCTTGTATTAGTTTAGCCGCTCATAATGTTTGCTGGTATGTGTGTGTTTCCGACGTGTTTCACCCTTGTGCCTTGTTAAGGGGAACGTGTTTATATGAGGAGAGTAATAACTTGCTGTGCTTGTTCACTTTCCATGAAAATCGGTACAGATGTGTTTTATAATATATGTTAGACATTTGTAAATTTCATCCTGATACATCCAACTGTAGTAGTACGTATGTACTGTAGTACTAGTATCTCATGCAGGAGTGTGCATGTAATAGCCAACACAAAAAGTTATTATTAAATGATTGCATTATATTCAGTCATTGATTGAACATGAAGAAAACACTTTAATGGAAAGAAAATATGTTATTTTACAACAACATTTGTGAATTGTTGTTACAAAAAAAATACTGTCAATCCACAGTGATAGACCAGTCACGTAAAAAAAAAGAAGAATGAAGAATAATATCCAGCAAGTAGTGTCAAAACGAGATCTAACTCTGTAATGTAAGAAAAGATGTGTGTATGTGAACTTATTGAAGGTGAATATAGCACACAACTATGCTATATTCACCTTCAGTACTGCATGGAGACAGTATTGCACTGGTGCAGTGTCTGGTACTGGTGAATGAAGAAAAGCTGTTTAAATGTGACCATGACATTTTCACACCTGCATGAGGCAGATCCTTGTCAGTGTCCAAGAACTCACCCGAGGTCCAGTAAAACACATGATTAGGGAACAGTGACGGACTGGCCATTGGGCAGTGTGGGCAAATGCCACTGCGGCCGCCTGGTCTCACCACTTGTTGTGGCCGCATCACAAACAAATAAATAGGCTAAATAAAGCGAGGAAGCGGCCGCCTATTGGCGCAATGGCTGCAAGCGGCAGCACCACCAGCGGCTCGCTCGCCGCTCATCACAACTTGTGGCGCACAACCAAATTAAAAGGCTAAATAAATAAATAAAGCGGAGATGCGGCCGCCTTTGTTGGTTGCAGATGACTTGAGAAGACAAATGTGGCCTCTCTGCTAAAATTGCCAGGGCCTCTTTTCTGTTAGGGAACCATTGAACCTGTGGTGCGCTGGGCAGAGACAGCTACAGCATATGTGCGCTCAGACTGCTGAGGAGCAGAGGCTGGTTGATTTCCACAAAAACATGTGACGGAGTGACGAGCACTTTTATATATCGCGCAGTAAGGTTCAATTCACCGACTGTCTCTGATGAACCCATTGCAGGATGGGTCAAAGGCTTTATCCTCAAAATCCTTTATTGTCTCGTCTTAAATTCAAGCTCTAAAGCATTTTTGTTTGTTTGTTTTTCAGAGCAAAGGAAACTCCTGAGTCCAGGTCTGTGTTATTATCACATTGTCATTCAACACTTCAGCGTTACTTTGTCCATTCTGTCGTATAGTGACCCCTAGTGGATGCATATTGTAAATGTATTATGTTTGCGATGGGGCTTTGAGGCACGTGCTTTTATGTGAGATGTGTAATTACATGGAACTGCTTTATTGTGTGACAGTGTGACTCGTTTGAGAGAGGAAATGGCTCAAAAGGAGGAGTTTTACAAAAAGAGACTGAATGACACCAAGTAAGTTCCTGTCATTTACACCAATGGTCACAGCCAGTCAGAACATGTGTCTATGTATGTTTACAACTACATGGTCACATGTTCCTGTCATTTACACCAATGGTCACAGCCAGTCAGAACATGTGTCTATGTATGTTTACAACTACATGGTCACATGTTCCTGTCATTTACACCAATGATCACACCCAGTCAGAACATGTGTCTATGTATGTTTACAACTACATGGTCAGAGAAATCGGATAACTCAATCATAAGACCAAAGGTTTTTTTTTACACAGTACCATTAAAGAAATAAAAAAAGTTGGCGAGTTTGGTGACTGTATTAATAATTATTAATAATTTATATTAATGTATTTATAGTAATTGTCCAAAGAAATACATTTAAGTTCATGACATGGGCAAACACAACTTTTTCAAATATTTGCAGATCATAAGTTGGACTAAAACCCAAACCAAAGACATTTTTCGACACAAACCAGTTTTTGACTCCAGGGTTAATGTTTCTGCATATAAAACTGACATTAGCATCAGCTTATAGCAAATATCCTTGTGTGTACTTACAGAAGCATTAGATTACATGTAGTCAGTCACATGTGGCATTCAGTGGGCCTGTAGAAATGTGAGGAGAAGGAGCACAGGCACCATGAAGCCTCTCATAGGCTCTGCAGGGGAGGTGGCAGGTCTGGATTGGGACCATGGCCTCCTTCCTGAGGGGAGAGGGTCAGACAGTTTGTGTCCAAGGTGAGAAGGGTCAGCTGGGATCTGAAATAACACGGTCCTGGAGAGATGGGAGCCTACAGCTGATACCTTCTCACGCTGCTGTCTGTGTCGCTCCCTGAGCCAGTGGACCACAGTGATGGAGGAGGTCAGGAGGGACTAGATGATGGCTGTGTTGAACTTGGCAGCTTGAGTTTCCTCAGGGAACCAGTGAACAAAGTAAACTGGGTGAGGATTTGACCAAATCATAGAAATATTGATTAATCTTATAGCATCTTAATTTGATGTTTGTGGATCAACAGTATTTCAAGTAGAAGAGAGTTTGTAGATGAAAGATGAAAGTAAGAAAAGGTGTAAAATCACAAAGAAGAAGAAAAGAATATTGACAAAAATATGTGTCATAAATATTGATATTTTGATTATTGAATGTAAACAAATCAATGTATAAAAATGAACATAAACTTTGATTATGTTCAGCCTATATATAGGATATTTTAGAGATTTGCCAGGTCAATTATTACATTGTTATGTACATTTAATTGTAGCGCATGTGTTTCCCACAGATCCAAACTGAAGAAGGCAGAGGACGATCTACGCTCCTTCAAAGACAGGTACTATTCCATCACAAATCAGTGATTTAGTTCAGTTAAAACTGTAAGCTCATTTAAAACTCACCTGTGGTAAGTAACAGGCGTGGGAATGTCCTGCAGTACTAAGCTCCTTGGAAACAAGTCCAGTAGTCGTAGTTATGGCAGTGCTGAGCCTTTCCCTCAGGAATCTGCAAAGTTATAGAGATTTACAACCTGAGTCTGTTACAATAATGTGTTTGATCATTTCAGATTTAGAGGTTTATTCCACATTCAGTGCTTAAATCAACATTAATTTATGAACTGATTCAAACTGTTAAACAGTATTTTATAGTTTCTAAAAACATATTCTTATTTGGGTTGTTGCTGCCGCTGGTCCGTCCCAACACTTAATACCACAACACTAGAGAATTACTGTTATAGTTTGTGTCTTTATAGATAAATTAAAATCACACAGCCTACGATGTAGTTTTGTAGCTTCACGGTCTCATTATTCTTCCCGCACGTCCGTTCCGTGTTTGGCAGTTGGGACTGTCCGCACGGTTTAAGTATTCTCGTTGTCCTCCGCCATTGTTTTCAACCTATACATTATATGAATCTATGGGCTCTTCACGATATTCTGTCACATGAGCCAGAGTCTAACCTAGTGTGTGCTCGTACAGAATGGCCGAGGACATCTCCCTCTCACTGAAAGCAGGAGACACCGAGAATATGACCAGCCCCATCAATAAGAGCAGGCTCCAGGAAAAGTATCAACACCTGAGGATCAACGAGTGGCCCAAAGTCAGGAAGCTACTCATAAGAGAGGGGCAGAGTCCAGAAAGAGCTCAGGCCATCCAGGTAAAGCTGTACAGACTTTAAATGAATTAGAAGTCTCTAACTTTGCTCCAAAAACAGCAGTGAGCTTCTTCTGCTCAGTTCCAGATCTACAGCGGCACAAAAGGGTGCATTTCCACCTAATGTTAAAATGTTTTTTAGTTGCAACATAAAGACAAGCATCTCTGTGTGTGACCAGTGTGTCTTTCCTTCTCATTGTTTCAATGAATCACATAGGCTGCCGGTTTGTGTGAAAGCAGTTTATTGTATTTGTTTTATTGCTTTTTATGAACAGGGATGAACATAAAAAGGTTTAATGCACCAGCAAACAAAATACAAAGTAATTATGAATGGCAACTTGTAACCGGTCTAAGAGAGAGATCAACCACCATCCTGGACACCACAATATATTATTATCAGCAACCTCCCTCTCTCTTGGTACAGCTGCGTGTTTTGCCTTTTTCTCAGACTGCATTTGTGGTTTCTGTTCCACATTGTTCTACTGGATACTTTTGTCTTTGCAGTGTTTTTGTGGAGGTTTAGCAGATTTTTTTTTTTACATAATGGTCTTGAAGAAAGCAGCTTTTTAAAAGTTAAAAAGAAAACAAATAAACAGTTAGCATATGAGCTAAACCTATTTGAGGTTTAGGGTTAGGTTCATATTAGGATATTTTAGGAACAAAAATAACAGGCAATTTGTATCCTGTTCAAAGTTATGTTTATCAATAAACAGATCGAGTTACACTCTCCAAAGTTGTTCATAAGAATTTTGTTTTGTTTTGATGAAAATATTGAAATAACTCAGTTACTGACTCCTCACATGCGTGAGGTCTAGATCCATCTTATCCAGCAGAGGGCGCACTATCACGGTGGATTCGCTTCATGGTGGATCTGTCTCGGCTCCAGATCTGCAGCTTTCCCCGACTCACACATCTACGTTTAAAGGGGGGCCAGCTTCACACAGCGCTCTCTTTGAACAACTCTTTTTGTCAAACAAAACAAAGTTTGGAACTAAAGGGGAGCAGAAAACTGTCATGGCCTGAGCCCCATAGCCCAGAGCTAGTACTCATTTTGTAAAGTGGTTTGGGGTCATTTAGAAATTACCTACAAAATACTTGAAAAATAAATAATTAAAAATAATTTAAATTGTATGGACATAGCAGATCTGTTTTAGATCTGTGGGGATTAGCAAAGTGTTTCACCACAAAGCTCTTTTTACGTGCACTTTACAGTAATTTGCTGACGGTCCCTAAATATGACCAGATATTAGTCACTTCCCCGTGTGTGTCTGTAGGCCACACCGCCACTGCTGCAGCACCCCCTGGTGGCTAAGCTTGAAAAATGACATTTTTCTTTCTGGTTTTTATGCAACAGACTCCGGTCACCGTGCAGGCATTCGATGTGAACTGTTTGTTTGTTTTGACTGTAAAAACATTTGATAGCCTTTAGTTTTAAACAAACTCAAATGGACGGAGTTCCAGCGGTGCATTTGCATATTAAAGGCGGCGTCTGGACACGGCTATGAATGGGTGAGAGGTTCCTTGCTGTAAAGTGCTTTGAGTGCCTAATGAAGGTGGAAAAGCGCTGTATAAGTTGAGACCATTTACAAAGTCACAAAACAAAAAGAGACAAAGCATCTGTTAATGTGACTTGAGTTTTTTGCTCAGGGTAGTCATCACATCTGACTCAGCAGCCTTCTGTAGAAATGTGGAAAGACTTGGAGAAACAGGGAAATGTGTTGTCCAGGTTGGAGATATAAACTACTCAACTGTGACTTTGTCCTAAATGTAACTCCTGAACCTTTCAGGGCGTCTTTGAAGAGGCTGTGACTCGTGTGGACTCAGTGAAAACGGCTTTGTACACAATATTCACAGAAAACATGTCTCAGAACGAGCTTCCTAAAAAGGTATTTCCTCTGCAGCGTCATCACAGAACTCTGTCCACAAAGTTAACGATGTCTCCTTTAGGTCCAGGATCATCTGAGCTGCAGCCTGGAGAACCTGCAGCTCGCGCTCTTCTACAGCAACAAACAGGTGTGTTTCCTGAACACAAACACATCCTGCTGACATCGGCTGAACAAACCTTTCTCCTCTCAGGACTTACGTAGTGAAGCTGTGATGGACGCTCCAGAGGTCTACAGAGAGCTGCTGTCTGAGTGCTTCTGGTTATCCAGTCTGATGGCTCTGAGTAAAACCCCTCTGCAGCCTCAGTGGGACAGCCTCAGTGCAGCCAACCCCTGGGACGGTTTCCCTGTTGAACTCACAACAAGGTACGTTTAGACTGGCCGTTGTTCACAGCAGCACTTTCTCCTCTCGTTTCCTCAACCATTCATCGACGTGTTCATAGTAGATGAACCCTTATCCCTGATTAAAACAAAACTGTATTTATTTTCGCTTCAGGGGCATCTGTCAAAACACGACACCACACATTTTAGCAAGAGTTACAGCAGCAGTCCCAGTCTCTTTGGGAAGTTTTCACAAACATTGGATTTATTAAAATCCAAAGAACTATCATGATTCAGAGACAGGCAGGAAGCAGTCAGTCGTGTCTGTCTAAAGCCGTCTGAAAAAAGACATATGTTAGTTTTTCAACAAAAGAAAAAACTTTATTAAATAAAGCAAGTTTCAAACATACTGTGGCTCCTGCGGCCCTCAGCCTGCCTGGCATCCTCTAAAATATAATGGTAACATTTGTAGCCTACATACTTTTCAACAAGTTATTACGTTAGTTTCACCCTGTTGAGCGGAGGTTACGGCGCTGCTGCTGCAGCCGAGAGTTTGATTTCCTAAAACTTTTCCAACTAGTTAAAGCAGACGTTTGTTCTTACTTTTCCTGCACTTCATTATGGGTGATGTTACTGACTGGATCAGTGAGTTTTATCTTTTTTTTTAATATATCTATAATTAATCTTTTTCATTTATTAGATAGACTGTACTGTTAAGTTCAGACAGTTTTTAAGAAGTGCAGTCCACATGTTCACACATTTTGAAAAGGTCAGGCAACAATTTTGTTTGCTTTATTGTTGCAATTTTCACTTCAAATTAATCTAATATTGTTTATTATGAAACACTGATTTATTGCTTGTGTTAGGGGAAAAATACAATAATCGCATATTTAATTGCAATATTGAAGAAAAAAATTACAATTAGATTCCTGAAGGCACAAAACAGAAGGGCTGAGCGGAGGGCTAAGGGGTAGAATTAAGATTGGGATGTTTCCCTGCGTCATTACACACGTGCGCCTAGCTCAGCGGCGCCCTATAGTGTCCGAAAAGGGGAAAAGAGTGTTTTCAGAGCAGGAGCGTCGATAAGAGGGATCGATAATGAAGTTGACGTACGGTTCCGATGCTTTGCTCAAACAGAACCGGGTCTACTTGTAGAACCGGTTCTCGATTCCCATCCCTACTGATAAGCAGCACCACTCGTCTCAACATTCACGTTGAGTTTTTGATGGAAATCTCAAAATGTAAAATCCACAGATCTATTAGTTTTGTAATGTATAGTTTTTGTTTCATGTGTAAAATCACAGTAGTTTCAGTGATACGGGACATTAAGGGGAACATTTTCCCCCCAACATTTTTTCAGCATTTTATTGTCCCCATAGTTACAACCATAGACTTCCTACCACAGCCTCAGTTTTAAACTATTGGCTCTTTAGAAGGACATTAGGTGGGACCTATAGGCCGTTACAGCAGTTTGTTGTTCATATTAAGCTACAGCTCATTTCACATTTACTTTTTCAAATGAAATGAAATTCATACAAGAATTTAACATAAGAATTGCATTTGTGTTCGTTTTTGACTTAACGGTTGCATATCAAACATACATTTAGCTTATCCTTCCTATTTTGTTGTCTTTTGGGGGCGTGTTGGAGGAGGATTCTGTCAGGTGGTCTTCAGAAAAAGTTTGAGAAACACTGGTCTAAAGCCGAACACTACACAATCATGGCTTTTGAGACAAAGATTACTAGTTGTGGGCAAAATGTTATGCCAAAGCTCATTTGCAGTGAGACAAGGACAAAGATTAAAACATGTATAGACAAAGACGAGATGCAGCACATACAGTATCAAGCAGTGTCTGATATTTTGGACACTGATCGTAGAGTGAGCCTCCTCTCATCGATGGAGGCAATGATCTCTGTCAGGCGGGTCATTAACAAAATATAACACCAGCACCACAAAAAGCATAAACAGGACTGAAATTTTCCACAAAAATAAATACCGATAACAAGCAGAAAAACAAACTTTGGGAGCCATGTCTGTTCTTACCTCAACTCGCATGTCACACTTTCATCAGTTTGACCAATGCTTCCTCCAAACCCTGTAGGGATCCACCTCAACAACACGCAGCTCCTTCCCCAAGAAAGAACCGTAGATCTCTGACCTCAGCACTATCCGTCCCAGGTATCGGCTTGTTTGGACTTTCTCCTTCAGAACCACCTGACCTTGTTACGAACCTCCGCTCTCTCTTCCTCGCACAGATGAAGCTTTGGGTCAGGCTGAGACAATGGGACATTCTTCCAAAGCAAAACGGAGACGACTCGATGACAGTTCACCTGATGCTGCAGACTTTTAAACTCTGCATCCTCTTCTTTTCTGAAACACATGGATAATGCTCGTGCTGTAAAATCCTGATGGTCAGCGCTGGATTCTGCTTTTGTCCAAGATGGTTTCAAATAAAAGATCGACTTGAATCAGAAGTCTATATTTATTTGTTCAAAAATGTGCTTGTGTTTTAAGACAGTTGCCTCTTGCTGAAGCCATGACGAGTCGAACTCCACCTCTCTGTAATTAAATCCAGATTGAGATTTGAAAAAAGGAGCTTGTTGCTGTGAGACGAGAGTGTCTTGTCTCCTACTCGATCTCTCATGAGGTCGACCACAATCCCCTTTGTTTCAGACGTGTTTAGGTCCAGGGCGTTGCTCCTGCTGAAGTTTGTAGCAGAGCCTCGTCTTCATGGGCAGCTTTGGTGTGAGACATATTTATAATATTTCTATCCATTAATCCATTTCCTTCCGCTTTATGTGGATCAGGGTCACAGAGGCAGCAGTCTTAGCAGAGATGCCCAGACTTTCCTTCAGCTCTTCCAGGGGGATCCTGTGGCGACTCCAGGCCATAAAGACATGATCCCTCCAGCGCGTCCTAGGTCTTCCCTGGGGCCTAGGTCTTCCTCTCAATGAGCCTCTCAACTTGAGGGAGCAGCGGCTCTACGCTAAGCTCCTCCTGGGTCATTGAGCATCTTACCCTTTCTCTTAGGGTGCGCCCAGCCACCCTGCAAAGGAAACACATTTAGACCGCTTGTATCCACGATCTTGTTCTTTCGGTCATGACCCCGATCCCATGAACATAGGTGAGGGTAGGAACGTAGATTGACCGGTAAATCGAGAGCTTTGACCTATCCCGACAGCCAGATGCTGTGTGTGGATCGGCCGCTGAGGCACCTGTCCATAGGGGTTTTGAACTGTTTCTTAGTCTGACCCGTCGCCATGGGAGACCCTACCAGAGACATAATGCTAATGACAAAATAACTCCAAGGATCATTTGAGCGCTTAAACAATCCCACCGCGATAAGGTGGCAGCTCAACGGGGAAAAAACAATGGGATGTGTCTAAAAATGTGTTTCAGTAACCAACTGATTAATTTTACAGACCTCTTCTTGTTGCCTGTTTATTCTGTATAGAGAGGACCAGAACAAACCAAGTGACGGTCAGCTTATGCAGGCAATTCTAGATGTTGTTCAGCATCAGCCGACTCCTCCGGACCAGGAGCAGCTGGCGGAGCATCCGAGGAGGTCCCTGACTGTAGAGAAACACGAAGAAGAAGAACATCTGACGAAGCCTTCCATTGCCGTAACACACAAAGAAGATCATCCAACTAGCAGTAAGACCTAGCCAGCTGTGAAAGAATATTCTACAAAACTATAGTCATTTCTTATGCTATAGAAAGACTTTATTTATTGTTTTTGATACATTTTTATTCAAGGGTTACCATAATTGCATGAACATATTTTTGCATGTTCTCTGCATGTCTGCGTTGGTTTCCTCCGGGTACTCCGGTTTCCCCTACAACTAAAAATATGTACGATAGGTTCCCCTCTGGGGCCAGGACTCCCCTGAGAAAGAGATTCTTTATCTCAGTGGGACTTTCCTGGTTAGATAAAGGTCAAATAAATAAAATAAAAAGACTCCTGTGTCTCGTCTGGTTAATAATGAGGACTGTGCACTGTCTGCCCAACTTTCACTCATCTGTGTTTGTCTTTTAAACAGAGCCAACAGCTGGTGTGTGTGGCCAGAAACCGAAGACTCTCAGCCAGGTGTGTGAGGGCGTGGCTACAGCAGGAAACCCCGCCCCCTTGCAGGAGATCGACCCAGAGCGTGGCGTCACAGAGGAACATGCGGTCAGGAAACCAGCAGATTCCGCCCTAGCTTTCGAGAACATTAAACAACCATCTGAGTCTGGAGAGCCGATGAGGAAAGAGCTGACTGAGGGCGCGGCCAGCGTCGGTATAACTGGGCTGACTCAGACCCCTGCTGAGCCCGTCTCCCTGGTGACAGAGTTCAGCGACACTCAGAGGGAGCCGTTCTTCGGGAAGGGGTTCAGCGATGAGCAGAGGGCCACAGACGTTGTGATAGATTAATTTGTTTGTTTGCTAATGGTATAACCTATAACCTATAAATTGTTTGCTAGGGTCTACTGCACAAAACTAGGCCTCTCTAGTAGGTTGAATGAGTTCATGGGCCAAATGTCAAGGTTATAAGACCGTATTTGGTGTTGAACAAAACATCCTGGTCCACAAATGTATCTTATTGTTTGTGGGATGAGAACTGCTTACGCACATTGGGATGGACTTAACTAAAATGTTATAAAGTTATGGGGAGGGAACTTATTCTTCGGACTTTTCTGCTGAACCTGCTTTGACCTGTTTCTGTGCGCTTGCTGGAGCCTAAATAAACAACTCATGTGAACTTCATCAATCTCTGCTCTTTTTTATAAGAAGATGGTCTTGGACATACGATTTCTTACATTTTAAATACTGACAATTTGGCGACCCCCGACTGTGATTTGTTTTGACGCGTAAGACGAAGATCGAAGGACTGATAAATGATGATCCAGTTTTTTTCCTGTAAGAATCGTCGGAAAGAGGAGAAACATCAAGAAAAAAGGAAAAGACTCCACCAAGGACTGACTGAGGAGAGGAGCAGAGGAGCACAAACACACATGCGCCGGCAGCCACAGAGGGACAAAGGCAAAGAGTTCAAGCCAGGACATCAGGACAAATCCCCGTAAGGCGGCCCAGATCGAAACACATTGTCGACACAAAAAGAAAGCGGTAAGACAAGACGCCTTTTCTAAAGTCTATCAAATTGGCCATAGAAAAAACAAATAATGTGTGACGGCTGGGACTTTACGTATGTATATATTGCTCAAATAATGTAAATAATAAACAAAAGATGCTTTGTATATAAGACGGCTTTTTTATAAGAAAATATATGAAAACCTTCGATACCGTGTTTTTTTTCTTACAAAGCTACGGGCGGTTCTTTGATGACACGAGAGAAAATATGAATCAAAGGAAAGAAAGGCCAGTTACGTGCGTTTTTTATAACAATTAAACCGTTTTTGACGTACGATTAAAGCTTCCGAAAAACGAGATAAAAAAGTGAAACAATTTGATTGACAACTGTGTTATTTAAAAAAATAAATAACTAAAAACGATACAAAATAAATGAACGTTCATTGAAAAATATAATGTACAAAATGTAATATAAACGTATGAGAACAGTGTAAAATAGTAACTGGTATAGTGTGCGTGAAGACATTAAATAAATACATAAAACACCTTATTTTTTGATAAGGAGCATAGATAAGACAATAATGTTATAAATAATATTGTTATTCATAACAACTAGGGAAAATTGAAAATCCATTGCAAAAATAAACGGTAAATAAAATAATAATTAAATAACAGGATCCAACGATAATTAACCAAAGCTTTGGATTCATCCCCCTTTAACTAACCATGGCCAATCTAAACATTTACTGCGTGTTGGTAATTATAGCACTGGCAAGCTTGCGATGTGACGAAGAGGTCCGCAGGAGAGCAAACATTCTTTGTCTGCGCGTAACGTACCCGTATGGGAACGTGATGACGTCACCCACTTATGACGGTAGCGCTGTGTTATAGCGCCCGTCTGAGGAGCAGCCCAGGACGACTAAACTGTATATCCAAAACAATAAGTCACGATTTGATAAAGAGACGGTAGAAGCGACCATAATTCCGGTTATAACGCCTCAATCAGTAGAATACTTAAACTCCAACATGTTGACACAAAAGCAAATGTTAAAGCAACGAGAAGCACAAAGTGTTAGGGATTTGTTTTTGCCTTTCTGCTCCCCCTCCTTTTCTGTTTCTGTGCAGGGTGTGTGTGACAGGGGGCGTGGCTGGCTCCTCCCAGGGGAATGAGGCACACCTGAAGTTACTCACTCATTTGCAGTCTTCAAAACCCTGGTTCTCCCTCCACATCCTTGCCGGATTATTACGTCTACTCGGTAGAGTTCAGTCGGTAATACTTTGAAAACGCCATGTTTTTGGATTTAACCTTTCTTCTTTGCGCAGACATCCTGGTGCCACTCCTGGAGCCTACCACTCTGCCAGCCAGCCCCCTGTCTCCACTGCCGTGCCTGCCTGCCTTGTATAAAGGAAATGCATTTTTTGAACTTTGTTTGGTCAGTCTCCGGCTCTGCTTCGGGGTTCCTATTTTTCAACCCATAACAACAAAGAACGCGAATGAGCAAGACACTTCCCCCGTCTTGTTTCAAGTGCCTGCGCGCATAGCTGCATGCATGACACGGAAACATTAGAGGAGTATTGCAAATCATTTGGAGTTAGATGAATGAATAATGTTGATAATAATGTCGTAAGATCCCATAACATCACAATATTGTATAGAAATGATTAATGTTGGTCTAAAGCTAAGGTTAAATTGTATGTAATTGTATAAAGCTGTTTACACATAAGTTGAAGATACATACTATCACACAGGGATAACCATGAACGCCCGCCTTTGATTAAAATAAATAGACACAATTTGGACACAATCAGGGCTTCTCGTAAAAGCAGAAGCCATCACAAACTTTAGAAAAAACCCTGTTTAAGTGCAGGTCAGGCCAAGGCCTGGTTAAAGTGTAAACGTCACAAAATAGATGACGCCCCTGTCTAAGCATAAAGACAGCCCTTGCCCTAAAAGATAAATGACGTCACTGTCTCAGCATAAGGACAGTGAGACGCTCATGAGCAAGGCACTTAGCTGACCCATATCTAAAATGAAAAAGGGCGCAGGGAAATTTTTTTTTGTTTTGTTTGTTTTATGCATAAGTGTGGGGTGGGTTTCCATGCTCTGAAGAGAACATTTCAGGCTCTAGCTCGCTCGAGCCCTTCAGACCAAGGCTTTGTATTTGTGGGATGGGCAGTTGAGAATTAAAGGGGCATGTTTATTGATTATTGGTGATGTTCGGGAGGGACAGGGCCGTCATCGCGTCGCGTAAAAGTAGGTACACTTACGGCTACGGCTACTGCGAGAGGTTTGACGCCTCCAAACGCAGAGAGGAAAAGAAGTTCACCACCTCTGAGGGCTATTGGTGCAGCGACCTCTTTTGTAAGATGGTGGAGATCGATCAGGACGTGGGCTTTGACGAAACCAAAGAGTACATCTTCAGCCCGGTAGAGCCGAACCAGAGAGCGATGAAAATGCGATTGTTCCGCTCAGAACGAGCAAACCTGACGTACATCGACTGGGGCGTGGAGCAGGTCGGGCAGTTCCAGGTGGATATGCCCGACACCACCGGAGGCTCGGCGCGCCAGGTCAAAATGGAGGTCACCTTCGGTCACACGGAGATCACCGCAAAAGCCACAGACCTGCTCTCCAACTCTGAGGGAAAGGTCACCATCGACTTCACCTCCAACAGAGACATAGGAGACAACATGTTCAAAAGTTAAAGTTGAAGTAGACAGGTCGATAACATTTTAACTGTTTTTGTAAACCCGTCTAGGGACAAGTGCTGCAAATTAGCTTCTGCGATAAACACTGTGATCCATACATCAGACTTATGTTTTTGTATCTGTCAAATAAACCAAATAAATAAATAATTTGTCTGCCATATGCGCTGGAAGTTCATTCAACTAGAGGCTGGGGGATTGACATCACTTTTTTACATCATGGATTTGCTTTTTATAATGTTTTTAGATCGTACCTGCATTAAAAAAGTATTGTAAAGTAACACAACTGGAGCTCCTTGCAATCAAGCTGTATTTAGTCAACATCTTTAAGGCCAAGTCTTTATAGGGATGGGGAATCTTATTTGTATAGTGTTTTGTATAGTGTTTTTGTATAGTGAAGTTATTTCTATTTGTCAAATTTCAGAAGGATGAGCGAGAGAATTTGCTACACATTTTGTTTGTATTACTTTTTACAAAGTCAGAAGTTTTCATATACTAAGATTACTATACCTATACCTTAAACAATTCAGAAAGCCCAGATGACGATGTCATGACCTTGGAAGCACAAGTCTGGTTCATCCTTGGGTGTAATTTAAAGACACTTGAAGGTCCAGGTACAAGAAGGCGGGTTCTGTGTCCCAGAGATGAACGTGCTGTGTCTGAAATGTGAATATCAACCCAAGAACAAATGCAGAAGACCTGAAGATGATGCTGAACCTGGTAAGAGTTTGTCATTATCCAGAGTGAAACAAGTTCTGTACCGACATGGACTGAGAGGGAACTCTGCCAGGAAGAAGCTCTGACTCCAAAAGAAACAGAGAAAAGACAGATAGGAGTTTGTAAATTAAAAAAAGGATAACGACTTTAATGTTTGGAGACATATCCTGTGGTCTGTTTGACCATAATGACCATGATCATGTCCATCCATCCATGGACATGATCCATGGATGGATCATGTCCATGATCTCCATGTTATATTGTATGAAAATATGAGATGCCGCTTGTATCACCATTATTATTACCGTTATTATTTACCGGCAGATGGACACATGCATTTCAGTTATGTATATTCTGGGCCTTTTCTCTTGAAAGGACTTACAATTATGTTTTGTATTTCTTGAATTAACCTGAAATGCATGAAAGGAATTACTTTGAATGGGGGGTAGGCACTAATAAGCTTTCTTGCTTCTTGCCTACTCCTTTTGAGTTTTTATTATACTGCAATGAGGTAACCTATGTTTTTTGTAAATTGCTCAAATAAACTAAACTAAACTAAACTAAACTAACTGAGTGTGTGAGGGGTTATGTCCATTTGTAGAGACTATACCTAATTTTGAACCTTTTTAGTCCAAATGTGACGAAATGGGTAACTTTACCGTCACGGCCGTCCTTATATGTCCGTAAATATGTGACAAAAAAGGTAAACCTATATTTTGTCACATATTGACTATTTGGGTTGTGATCCATCTTTGTTTGTTTGTTTGTTTGTTCATCAACAAACACGATACCTCAAGTACCTTCATTGAAGATGGACAACTCCTGTACGACTGAGAGCCTACACCAATTAATATTATTATTATTATATAAAATCTTGAAACCTGAAATTGTTACTATCATTTCTGTAACCAAGGATCAATGATACACATTACCATGAGACAAAGAAACCTGTTATTAAACCTGTTCAACCAGGTTATGTCACCTTCCAGTAGATCCCGGATGAGCGTCCTTCCCGATAGTCACTCATATCCGCATTACCGTCATGTCAACCATTTTCACCTGAGGTTTGCATCGCTCAATAAGTCCGCAATTTTCATACACCTATGCGTTTTCTATATTTGTTTTGATTTTATTTGCTTTAGTACGATAGCTTTGCCTCAGACTCAGCTCCCTCTTCACCACAACAGTCCGATACAGCGACCGCATCACTGCTGACGCCGCACCAATCCGTCTATCGATCTCACGCTCGATCCGTCCCTCTCTCGTGAACAGGACCCCGAGATACTTGAACTCCTCCACTTGAGGCAAGGACTGCCCACCGACCTGAAGCGGGGAAGCCACCTTTTTCCGGTGGAGAACCATGGCCTCAGATTTGGAGGTGCTGATCCTCATCCCGGCTGCAAACCGCCCCAGTGCGCGCTGGAGGTCCTGATTTGATGAAGCCAACAGAACAACATCGTCTGCAAACAGCAGAGATGAGATCCTGAGGTTCCCAAACCGGACACCCTCCGGCCCCTGGCTGCCTCTAGAAATTCTGTCCATAAAGGTAATAAACAGAACCGGTGACAAAGGGCAGCCCTGGTGGAGACCAACACACACCGGGAACAGGTCTGACTTACTGCCGGCAATGCGAACCAAGCTCCTGCTGCGGTCATACAGGGAACGTACAGCCCTTAATAGAGGGCCCCGGACCCCATACTCCCGGAGCACCCCCCACAGGGCACCACGAGGGACAGGGTCGAACGCTTTCTCCAGATCCACAAAACACATGTGGACTGGTTGGGCGAACTCCCACAAACCCTCGAGCACCCGATGAAGGGTATAGAGCTGGTCCAGTGTTCCACGACCGGGACGAAAACCGCATTGTTCCTCCTGGGTCCGAGGTTCGACTATCGGCCGGATCCTCCTCTCCAGCACCCTGGAGTAGACCTTACCAGGGAGGCTGAGGAGTGTGATCCCTCTGTAATTGGAGCACACCCTCCGACAACACCATCCCAACTGTGAAATACGGGGGTGGCAGCATCATGCTGTGGGGTTGTTTTGTTGCGGGAGTGAGAAAGAAAACTATGTGGAAATATTGGAGAAACACTTGAGGTGACACTTCACTGCCCTTGACATCAGCCAGGAAGTAAAAGCTTTGGTGCAGATGGATCTTCCAAATGGACAATTCTCAAAGCATATGGCCAATGCTGGTTACAAAGTGACAAAGTCAATATTTTGGAGTGCTCATCACTAAGTCCTGATCTCCATCCAGTTGAAAATGTATGGGCAGAGCTCACAGAGGCACGCAAGGTGGCCTACAAATGTCTCAGTCACGTCAGTTCTGTTTGGAGGAATGGACCAAAACTCCTCCTAACTATTGTGAGAAGCTTGTGAGGAAATCCAAAACGTTTGACCCAAAATATACAGTTTAAAGGCAATTTACCAAATATTAATGAAATGTATGTAAACTTCTGGTTTTGTAAAAAGTCATAAAAAATTGTGTAGAAAATTCTATGTCTCATTCTTATGGCGTTTGACAAATAGACATAATTCTTAAAATTCTAATTGACCTAAAATAAATTAAAAGTTAATTCTGGTTTCATGTCAGCCAGTGAGAATGAGTCTTTTTATGAAGTGTATGTAAACATGTGGGTCTCACTGTAAGTAAGAATAACTATTCACAATTATTTTGAGCCAGCATAGTGCGCCACAGCACCATCTGGTGGGGCCGGGCCCCTAATGCAGAAATGTCACTGCTAATCAACAATATCTGTAAATATCAAAATTACCAAGATGAATTAAAAAGAAAAGGACTAAAATAGATGTCAACAAAATGCGTCTGTCTATTCTTTCAAGTATGTGCTATAGGTTGATTTAAGTTTCATATTGGTACCTGTCGGAGTCCAGTTTCTGACCCCCGGCCTTGTATAGGTCTCTTGTACACCTTCTTTTCTTCTTTAAACCGATGTTGTAGTTGTGCTGTCTTTGTCCTGTTTCTCTCTCAGATTTCCGTGAGCTGTATTTGGATCCAAACAGCCGACTGATAACAGCCAGTGTCTTAGCTGTATGTCCTCCTCTGTCCGGCCGCTGTTACAGGGATGTGGACATGGATTTGAAACCCAGTGGACGTGTTTATATAGCCGTCAGTCACACAGGGAAAGGAGACAGTGAGTTCCTGAGCTCTGAGGGTTTCCAGAAGCAGCTGCAGATTGATTCACGATGGATGTGATGTTTATAAAATATATGTAACGTGTTAAGAATCCTATTTTGTTAGGCCCTGTAATCTTTAGTTTGTTTCCGGTCTGACGATAAAGCTAGTTGCACAGCTACATCACTTCCTGTTTTGGTAAAAATAAACAAGGACAGACAGGGAAGCCATCAGGTTTTGAGAAGCAGCAGCACAATCTGTTCACATCCTCTACTCAGGACGGACGTATCAATGTCGTAAGTAGTTGTGTAGCATAAATCTGTTGTTTATGAGCAAATATCACGCTTTAGTTCATGGAAATGTTTTGTAATTTATGTTTAAAAGCGGTGTTAAAAAGCGCTAATGCTAATCGCAGTTATGCTAATCGAGGCTGCACTAAGTTGTGCATTGTCATGTTAAAAAGCATACAGGCACTTCATGTTCAGTAATATTCTTTATTTTTCTGTCTTTTTTGACAGCGACGGCTCATGTGTTCATTATGGATAGAGTTTAGCGTGATGTTTAGTCTCCAGTTCCCACACTGAGATGAGAACATTATAATGGAGGAAACGCATACATGCATAGTTGTGGAAACAAACGATTGTAAAGGGTGCGATAACGCATCAGTTCACTGTCAGAAGATGATCTAAAGCAATTTATTTTGTATGGAAGTAATATAAGCTATCTTATCGATTACTATTCACTGTCACGGGTCATTATTCAAGAAACAGCTCCACCTAGTGGCCGTGTATCATGACTTCTTTAATCAATAAATAATCAGCCTGATTAAACGTGCTCAGCATTAGGCCTAATTTATGATTCACCAAGTCTTATCTGTAGCACTTTAAGATGTTTTTCATGCGTAAAGTGCAATACAAATAAAATGTATTATTATTATTATTATTATATATTGCATACCCTGTTACTGCGCAGAACCCTCAAGGCCTCAGGTAGAGGACCTGAGCTTGGAGGGAAAAAGAGTATAAGCCTCTTTTAATATTTTTTTCATGCAATATTGTAATATATTTGGACATATAAATGTTTTAGTTTAATCTATGTAGGATTTCTGTTCTGTTTTGGTTTTCTCTACATGAGCTCTATAATATAATATAATAAAATAAAATAGAAACTTAGACCTTCTTGCATTGAGTTTTGTTTGTTTTACCAAAATTAAATTGGAATTAGTGGATATGGGCAAAGCGTTTTTGGATCATGTTTTCACTCATTGTGCATTTTATTTCCTTCCAAATATTCTATAGAAGATTGATTTTATTTTAAACATTTGGTCAGTGTGGTTTCAATAGTTTATTTGGGTAATTTGTGTCAAAGAAAATCGGTTACATCAGTGATTAAATGATTAATTACACAAACAGCTCAACAGGAGAAAGCAGAAGTACAGTGGTTAAATCCTTTTAACATTTTCATTAGTTTAACAACAGTTGATTTTTGTTACAGGCATTTTCCAATTTCCATAAAATTATACAACAACAAAAAACAATGCAGGAAAACAAACAGTTAAGCGCTTTAAGTAATTGCATAAACAAAGTCTACCCCAGGGCAGCTGTGGCTACTGTAGCGTTCCATCACCAAGGAGAGTGAGTTAATGTGTGTCCCTAAGCACACATGATACGATCCCTGTTCCCTATTGAGGCTTAGCCTAAATATTTCCGCCTAAACTTTAACTGCTAAACACGTTGTCGCTCTCGCCTTTGCTGGAGAGGAAATCTAAGGTGACTGTGGCCTCAGAGTTGGAGACCAGGTCTGTGGCTTTCGCGGTGATCTCCGTGTCACCAAAGATGACCTCCAATTTGACCTGGCGCTTCATGCCTCCGGTGGTGTCGGGCATATCCACCACGAACTGCCCGACCTGCTCCACCTCCCATTCGTCGACGTACGCCACGTTCTCCCGCTCGGTGCGGAAGAAACGTAAATGCATCGTGTTCTGCTTGGAGTCGATCGGGTTGAAGATGTACTCTTTGGTTTCATCAAACCCGACGTCCTGATCGATCTCCACCATCTTACTGAAGAGGTCTGTGCACCAGTCTCCTTCAGAGTTGGTGAACTTTTTTTCCTCCTTGTGTTTGGAGGCGTCAAACAAATCGCAGTCGCCATAGCCGTAAGTGTACCCACTTTTACGCGACGCGATGACGTCCCTGTCCCTCCCGAACATCACCGCCCCCTTCATTACCACCTCCTGTGGCAGGTGTGGGAACAGCACCTCGTACTGGGACCGAAACTCGTTTTCGATGTGATCACGGAGAACTTTGCTCAAAGCGTAGCCTCCCACCAAGACAATATATTTGATTTCTATCTTTTTCTTGAGGATTTCCCTGAGGCTCTCAGTGATCCCGCTCAAACTCTCCCCAAAGAAAGACCTCATTTTCTCCTGAGAGATTTGGACCGATCCTTCGCTCCAGGACACGCCTTTGACCTTAAGGAAGAACTTCTCGATTGATTTCTTTTTCTCGGCTGCCTTTACCAGATTGTGCGGACAGGAGAAGCTGGCCTCCTGATCCACCTGCTTCATGAAGGTGAAGTCATACATGAGCTTCTGGACCTCTCCTGGATGGTTGGCCTCAAATTCGTCCCAGACCCCGTCACAGAAGATCTCTCTGAGGAACTCTTTGAACTTCCTGTCCACGATCTGACCACCCATGTCGTTCCCAGACGCTTTGTGCAGCTCCTTCAGGGCGCCGCTCTTCAGGACTTCATGAACCGTGATGTCGATGGTTCCTCCTGCAAAACAGTCACAGTTCCTATTTTAACGTATGTTCCAAATGATTATGCAAATTGTATTTCAGTGCCATTAAGGTAAAACATAAAATGAAAAATAAAATGGATGGGATTGTGTCTCAGGGCTCTTTCAATCACTGACATCAATCTCAGACACCTGTGATGATTAGTTGTCAGGTAAACCCAGTTATGGGAACTGCTGCTGTAAAGAAAACCTCTGCATCATTGGCTGCTATGGGAATAAAAGGAAAGAAACTCATGATGTGGACCCCCTCCTCCCCTGACCTCACCCCTATTGAGAACCTTTAGAGCCTCAAGCAAAACATCTATGAGGGTGGGAGGCAGTTCACATCCAAACAGCAGCTCTGGGAGGCTATTCTGACATCCTGCAAATAAATCCAAGCAGTAATTTTCCAAAAACTCACAAGTTTAAAGGATTTAAGAATTTTTCTGCTTTCAAATAATGTGATATGTTAAAATATAACTTGACCTGTTTAGGTGTTGATTGAAAAAGCTTTTGATTTCAGTAAATATGACCTCTTAATGCTACAAATTCAACAAATTACCATTTTCAGTTCTTTACAACCTATACATTGTATTGAAACGCTGTTTTTTATTTATTTATTATTTATTGGTTTATTTGGTCGGACCAGTGCATGTTAATGAACATACATGAGTCTCATGCATGTAAACAAGCCACACCGGATTGGAGCCTTTGGCTAATTTACGTCCGTTGCGTCTGTTGTACATAATCATTTGGAACAGCAGATTTGAAGTTGTTTATTACATTTATTTAAAAAAAAATACTGTTATTATATGGATTTTTTTTCAATCACGTTCATATCATCCTCTAACAGTTAAAGACTTGAATATTATGATGACTGTCATTTGAGTTGACAATTTAGAAAATGTGAGAAAAACGTCATTTGCATAAATGACATTTTAATTTATTGCATAATAATTTGTAATAAAATAAAATAAATAAATAAAAGCCTCAGCTCTCACTTCTGTCTGTTTGGATTTTTTTCATGAAGAAAAGAGCTGGTTTCAACCACGGGTTTAGGAAAACATTTCAAAAACAACTTTCGTGAATGTTTATTTCTCTCTCTTGCTGTTGAAGCCTTTGCATGTGGCTACAATTACTGGACAAATAACTGCAGTACTACTACATATGCTGTTTTGAGATATACATTGAGTCCTGGGCATAGACATTAATCATTCACTACATCTGCATTTTCTCTGTTAAAGTCTCTAAAGAGCTAATAGCTGGGATTTAAAACAAACAACCTTTTGTATTAGGTTGGACACCTGTTTTAAAGTGACTGAATGCATAATCTGGACATGACATGGCATGAAGAAAAGGACATGGCATGAAGAAAAGGAAGAAGCTTTACTTTAATTTCCTTTGAAATATGGAAATTCACGGAATCCTGGCTCAGTGACTCAGACCGGGTTGAGGACCTGACGCTCACGGGGTTCGGGGCCCCGCTGAGGCTGGACCGTAACAAGGAAGTGACCAACAAGCAGCGCGGTGGTGTTTGTTGCTACGTGAACAAGAGGTACTGTAAAACCGTCATTGTCCGAGAGACCCCCCCAAACCGTCCTGACAGTCCATTTCAACATCTCTAATCCTAGTGTCTGACCAAATGAACTCTGAATGTTATACTAGTAACACAAGTAGACACAATGAACATTCCTGAGCTTAGACCTGATCTCACCTCCACAGTCCACTACGATGTACTGAGTCCCCGTGGTTTGCTGCAGAGCCGTCCTGCTGTGGTTCTCGGACAGAAAACCGTCCGCTGGGAGCTTTTTGCACCAGATGGAGGCCGCCTCCGGCTCCAGGGCGATCACCAGGTTCTTCTCACTGCCCTTGGACACAATCTCCGCCTGAAACACAGTTACCTCTTTTTTTTTTAAAGAAAGTTCATGACTTTACTGTTATGATCCAGTGCACCACTCTGTCACATTTCCAAGTGTTTTCCAGTGCATGTGTGACATCGACCACACATAGTGTCATATAGATTTTATTTGTTCATACAAGAAAAAGTAAATACACCGTTTGGAATTTCTCACATTTCTGCCTAAATTAAATCAGACCACATAAAATGTGGACCTTATTTTTGTGAGCCTTTGTTAATTCATTTTGGAGATTAAATTATGTAATTTTCACCTTTGTCCCTGCCTTTTATTTGGTCCATTACATGCACACTCATTCATCTTGGCCTATTGTGCATGTTTTTAGTGGTAGTGGAAAACGGAGTACCCAGAGGAAACCTACACAGACACCTGGAGAACATGCAAACTCCACACAGAACGGCCCCGTCCAGGTGGGAATTGAACTCCGGAACTTTTAGCTGTGAAGCACGAGCTCTAACCGCTGTGCTACCGTGCCACCTACCATATGCTGCGTTTAGGGGGAGAGGACACTGTCAGACCACCTGTAACCCCCCTGTCCTGTCTATGTGTGATTCCAGAGCTTCATATAAAAGCCACAACACCTTCTCGAGTGGTCTCGTCATTGGGTCAAACGTTAAGGGGTTACATGTCCACCAGGGGGCAGACCTGACCTGTGTGGCTGCTCTCATCAACATAAACAACTCTAGCCTCAGTGTCCCGCCCCTGACCTGTGTGGCGGCCGCTCTCATGAACTGCTTGGCGCTGTCGTCCCAGATGGCGGGCACGGTCAGGACCCAGGTGAAGTCTGAGGGCAGGAACTCGTGTTTGTTGGCGTTGGAGCTGATGGTTTTCAGGGCGTCTTCTTTCAGGAAGCGCAGAGCCTCGGTGAACACCTTCATAGCCTTCATGGTGCTGCCGTTCGCCGCTTTAATGGTTGAGTCTTCAGTGATGCGCTACAAAAAAGACCATGATTAAAGATATTATACAAATCATCATCTCCCACTTGTCCGTTGCCGAGTCGTGGGGGAAGCAAATGGAGCTGCCCCAATCACTTTGCACCAGCCCCCATGGCTCGGCCTGCAGGTGGTGGGTCCACGGGAGGACCAGGGGCACGAAGCCCCCGACAACAGATCCCCCAGGATCATGTGGACACTGAAACCCCTCTACCACGTGAAGGTGGCGGTTCCAGGAGGAAAATCATCATAATAATATTAAATATTGCTGAAAAGCGTTGACTATCAGGCCTTACTGATCTCCCTGCCATGAGCAACTGGAGCTGTGTCTTTTTGCAATATAGTTCTTTAGCCATTGCACTGAGTTCTATTCTTATAGTGGGGGATCCACAAGTACATCAAGGACAAGGCTCCAACAGATGACGTGCTCAGTGAACAGAAGATGAGGCGCTGGAGGTCCCGTCATGGCAGGTCAAGCGCCTACACGGGATGTTTATTTATTGATTTGTTTATTTGGTTGGGACAGTGCAAGTTAATGAACAAGCCACACCGGATTGTAGCCTTGGGCTAATTTCCATCTGTCGTCCCCCATGTGCACTCTCAAACATCCTGGCCTATTGTACATGTTTTTGGTGGTAGGGGAAACTGGAGTACCCAAAGGAAACCTATGCAGACACAGGGAGAACATGCAAACTCCACACATAACGGCCCAGTCCCTGGTGGGAATAGAACGTTCCCAACACTTGTGATTAGCCCTGATATAAAATAAAGTATAAAAAATGACAAACATATTGTTTTCTTTTTCAAAGAAATGACAGGAGGGGCTTAGCCCCCCTAGCCCGTAAATACCAGCCGTCCCTGGTAGCTGTGCTGGTTTCTCTGACCCGGAAGCTTTTGCATATTGGGGCTTTAAGTGTTTAATCTTGTCTGGAAAAACATCTTCAGACATAATCAACAAAATGGAAAGTTACCAAAGTACTCCGAGCCTGGATACTGAGAGTGAAATGTTCAGTGCATCTGTTTGAAATGCCAGGATTTCAAGCCTGTGTCTCCAAAGGACCAACTGTGGCACAAAAGTCAGCAGACGATGCTGCACTATTTCACATCCTACCGCACAGATCGAACCGCAGTGAGAAACATTGGCCAACAGTAAATGACAAGTAAACATAACCTGTTTTTCTTGTTGTCAATCATGAGTTTTTCTTGAGAAATTAATAATGAGGATGAGAATTTCCAAGCAACATTCTCTTGTAGGTGTGGGCTTTAGCGTCAGTGGCGCTTCCAGGGAATTACACCACAACTAAAAGTATTTGTACTGTGTCAACATTTCCCGCGTCTTCGTTTAGTTTAGTTTATTTGTTTATTTGAGCAGTATACATTCTGCTCAAAAGGAGTGGGCTGAAGCAAAAAGCTTATAAGCCAACACGCCCAAGTGCAATAAATTAAAAAAGTTAATTTCACACAATGGTACCGAAGGAACAAAACATAAAAGAAACCTCATCCAAAGAGAACCTGAAACATTTCAGCAGCTACATTATCACAGACCAACTTACAAACTTACAAAAAAATATATGAACTGTTTATATAATGAATTGAAACAAAGCACAACTACAACAACGATCTCGTTTCATGTACGATTAGGGCTGAACGATTTTGAGAAATAATCTAATTGCGATTTTTTTCCTTCAATATTGCGATTGCGATTAAATATGCGATTATTGTTGCAAGGTCCTCTTCTCATGTATTTTTCACCTAACACAAGCAATAAATCAGCCTGTTTCATAATAAACAATATTTGAAGTGAAAATTGCAACAAAATTGTTGCTTGACCTATTCAAAATGTGTGTGGACTGCACTTCTTAAACTGTCTGAACTTAACAGTACGGTCTATAAATAAATGCTAAATTATATAGATATGAAAAAAAAATAACTCACTGATCCAGTCAGTAACATCACCCAGACTAAAGTGCAGGAAAGTAAGAACAAACGTCTGCTTTAACTAGTTGGAAAAGTTTTAGGAAATCAAACTCCCAATTAATACAAAATAAGCTATTTAATTTATTAAATAGTACTTTATTATTTCGGCCAATCAAATCCCTGTCTGAGTTGCTTCAGATGCGCGTTATTGATGGACACGGAGAGGCCAGATGGAGCACACGCCAAATCACAGTGGAATTAAGAGCAGCATTTTGGTTTTGGGATGTAACTTTGGACAATATGAAGAAAGAAAAGAACACTGACACAAGGAGACGGGACATGAGGTGCCAAACACAGACACGTCTCTTTGACTCGCAGCCATTTAGTGACATTTCAGCTTAAACAGCACATTTCCTCAGCAAAATAAGACATGACACGGACTCCTGCCTCGGATCCTAGTTACCAACCCTTTTCATACTGCAGTTTAGTGTTTATATCTAGCGTCTGTACGACCTACGGAGCGGATATGCGGTAGACGCAAAGGTAAATAAAGGCACATGGCACATCGCCTCCGCGGATACTTAATGGTCATGAAACGTCATTATGCTTTTGAGATAAGTTCTTTATCCACAACATTCCCAAACATAAGCCCCCTAAACTGAGCCACAAACGACTCTTTACTTTTTACAATCAGCACAGACTCACCTATATATGTCTGTGGAGGCAGAGGCGTAGAATCCGGAGGTGAGGGAGTTTCTGTGATCACCAGAGCGTGTAGTAGCGGCGACAGAATGGCGTGATTAGCGCTGCGGCTAACGCAATGCTAACGGAGAAAAGCAATATTCCTTCGCGGTGGCTGCATGATAAAAGCTGATATTTTCACTGTACATCCACAATCTACCGCGCACCTTAACTAGACTGAGACGTAAACAAAAGCACGCGGCGGAGCGGACTTTGCTGCCATATCTCGCTGCTCCATTTACTTCCCAAATCGCGTGCCCTGCGATTACGAAATCGCGTTGTGTAATATCGCGATAAAATTGCAAATGCAATTAATCGTTCAGCCCTATGTACGATGTCTCGCACAAAGCAAGTAAAAAAATGTGATCCTTAATATATTTCTTTCAGATTTTTACCCGTGATTACTGAGAGTTACTTTTATGTTAAGATACATTAATACATATTATACTCCGAGATCTTGCTACAACCCAGTTGTCATTACCATCCTCGGTATCATTTTAATTTGGGTTTAATTATCATCATCATTATTATTATTATTATTATTATTATTATTATAATTATTATTATATATTTATTTAATTGAGTTATATGTGCTAATTGATCCCACTGCTCCCCCTAGTGGCAACGCATTTCTTCTCGTCTGTATATTTCAAAAGTCATTTGTTTGTATTTATATTAGAACAGGTTGATGTTTGGACATCGTTTCAATTCCATCTCCAGTTTATTCCACAATTGTTCACCATTAACTGTTGGACTAAAACTTTTCAAAGCTGTGCTATGTTTCTGAATCCTAAAGTTTAATTCGTCACGTAATTCATAACAACCAGTACGTTCTTGGAACCTTCTTTGTATTTGGTTTGGTAACAATTTATACTTTGCTTTGTATAACATCTGTACAGTTTGGAACTCAACAATGTCACAAAACTTAATGATCTGTGAGTTTCCATAATCAAGGATGAGAGAAATATAATTTGTATAATGATTATATTTTAACCAATTTTAATGTATAATTTTAATATATACATATTTGTATTGTTATATTTTTGTGAATTGTATCAGTTGATCATTGCTTTTTTATTGTGTGTATGTGTTTTTTTCTGTGAGGAACATTGAGTTTTCCTTGTGCTTGAAATGTGCAGGATAAATACATTTGCCTTGCCTTTTTTTTTTTTATTGAAAGTTTAAGTGTTCAATCAAAAAAAAAAACAGTCATAGTGAGTGACATCATCAACAAATGGAAACGGCAGCTTCCCTTTTGTATTTTGTACTCCGAGCCTGGATACTGAGAGTGAAATGTTCAGTGCATCTGTTTGAAATGCCAGGATTTCAAGCAAGGCAAGGCAAGGCAAGGCAAGTTTATTTGTAGAGCACAATTCATACACAAGGCAATTCAAAGTGCTTCACAGTTGCATAAACAAGAAAACAGATCAAATCAATCATTAAAACATCAACATAAAAATTTATCAATGACAGTAAAAGGCCAGAGTGCAGATAAAATACTTTCAGTTTTCATATGCTCGGGTAAAAAGAGCTGTTTTCAGCCTGGATTTGAACATTGTCAGAGTTGAGGCCTGTCTCACATCCTCATGAAGACTGTTCCAGATTTTAGCTGCATGAAACTGAAACGCAGCCTCACCGTGTTTAGTCCTGACTCTGGGAACCACCAGGAGACCCCTCCCTGAAGTTCTCAGGGCCCGAGATGGTTCATACGGCTCTAACATGTCAGAGATGTACTTTGGTGCTAAACCATGAAACGACTTGTACACGAGCAGAGCTGTTTTAAATTCTATTCTCTGAGTGACAGGAAGCCAGTGCAGAGACCGGAGCACTGGACTAATATGGTCATATTTCCTGGTTCTTGTCAGGACTCGAGCAGCAGCGTTCTGGATGTTCTGCAGCTGTCTAACAGCTCGTTTAGAAAGGCCAGTGAGCAGGCCGTTACAGTAGTCTAACCTGCTGGAGACAAATGCATGGATGAGTGTCTCCAAGTCTGGTTTTGACACTATTCCTCTGATCTTAGCAATGTTTTTCAGATGGTAAAAAGCTGATGATGTTATTGCTTTAATGTGGCTGTTTAAGTTCAGGTCTGAGTCCATGATTACTCCTAGATTTCTAACCTGATTTTTTGGTTTTAGAGAGAGAGACTCAAGGTGACTGATAACACTTTGTCTTTGTGTCTGTGGGCCAAAAACAATGATCTCAGTTTTGTCTGAGTTTAGTTGGAGAAAGTTGTTTTGCATCCACAAACTGATCTGTTCGATGCAGTGACAGAGAGTATCTACAGGCCCATGTTCACCTGCCGTCAGTGACACGTAGATCTGAGTGTCATCTGCGTAGTTATGGTACGACACATTGTTGCTGTTTATTAGCTGACCCAATGGAAGCATGTACAAGTTGAATAAGAGGGGTCCCAAGATTGACCCCTGGGGGACTCCACAGGTCATGGAAATTTTGTCTGAGACACAGTTGCCAATTTCGACAAAGTACGTCCTATCCTCCAGATAGGACTTGAACCAGTTTAGCGCAGTACCAGAGATTCCCACCCAGTTTTCTAACCTGTGAAGTAAGATTCCATGGTCCACTGTGTCAAAGGCAGCGCTCAGGTCCAGCAGAACTAAAACTGAGACCTTACCTGCGTTGGTGTTCATACGGATATCATTTGTCACCTTGATCAGAGCTGTCTCAGTGCTGTGGTGGGGCCTAAAACCTGATTGGAAAGTATCAAACACATTGTTAGATAGGAGAAAGTAAGTGAGCTGTTGATAGATTACTTTCTCCAGGACTTTTCCTAAGAATGGTAGCCTGTGTCTCCAAAGGACCAACTGTGGCACAAAAGTCAGCAGACGATGCTGCACTATTTCACATCCTACCGCACAGATCGAACCGCAGTGAGAAACATTGGCCAACAGTAAATGACAAGTAAACATAACCTGTTTTTCTTGTTGTCAATCATGAGTTTTTCTTGAGAAATTAATAATGAGGATTAGAATTTCCAAGCAACATTCTCTTGTAGGTGTGGGCTTTAGCGTCAGTGGCGCTTCCAGGGAATTACACCAAAACTGAAAGTATTTGTACTGTGTCAACATTTCCCGCGTCTTCGTTTAGTTTTGTTTATTTGAGCAGTATACATTCTGCTCAAAAGGAGTGGGCTGAAGCAAAAAGCTTATAAGCCAACACGCCCAAGTGCAATAAATTAAAAAAGTTAATTTCACACAATGGTACCGAAGGAACAAAACATAAAAGAAACCTCATCCAAAGAGAACCTGAAACATTTCAGCAGCTACATTCACACAGACCAACTTACAAACTTACGTAAAAATATATGAACCTGTTTATATAATGAATTGAAACAAAGCACAACTACAACAACGATCTCGTTTCATGTACGATGTCTCGCACAAAGCAAGTAAAAAAATGTGATCCTTAATATATTTCTTTCAGATTGTTACCCGTGATTACTGAGAGTTACTTTTATGTTAAGGTACATTAATACATATTATACTCTGAGATCTTGATACTTCCCAGTTTTTATTACCATCCTCAGTATAATTTTAATTTGGGTTTAATTATCATCATCATAATTTATTATTATTATTATTATTATTATTATTATATATTTATTTAATTGAGTTATATGTGCTAATTGATCCTACTGCTCCCCCTAGTGGCAACGCATTTCTTCTCGTCTGTATATTTCAAAAGTCATTTGTTTGTATTTATATTAGAACAGGTTGATGTTTGGACATCGTTTCAATTCCATCTCCAGTTTATTCCACAATTGTTCACCATTAACTGTTGGACTAAAACTTTTCAAAGCTATGCTATGTTTCTGAATCCTAAAGTTTAATTCGTCACGTAATTCATAACGACCAGTACGTTCTTGGAACCTTCTTTGTATTTGGTTTGGTAACAATTTATACTTTGCTTTGTATAACATCTGTACAGTTTGGAACTCAACAATGTCACAAAACTTCATGATCTGTGAGTTTCCATAATCAAGGATGAGAGAAATATAATTTGTATAATGATTGTAATTTAACCAATTTTAATGTATAATTTTAATATATACATATTTGTATTGTTATATTTTTGTGAATTGTATCAGTTGATCATTGCTTTTTTATTGTGTGTATGTGTTTTTCTCTGTGAGGAACATTGAGTTTTCCTTGTGCATGAAATGTGCAGGATAAATACATTTGCCTTGCCTTTTTTTTTATTGAAAGTTTAAGTGTTCAATCAAAAAAAACAAAAAACAAAACAGTCATAGTGAGTGACATCATCAACAAAATGGAAATGGCAGCTTCCCTTTTGTATTTTGTACTCCGAGCCTGGATACTGACAGTGAAATGCTCAGTGCATCTGTTTGAAATGCCAGGATTTCAAGCCTGTGTCTCCAAAGGACCAACTGTGGCACAAAAGTCAGCAGACGATGCTGCACTATTTCACATCCTACTGCACAGATCGAACCGCAGTGAGAAACATTGGCCAACAGTAAATGACAAGTAAACATAACCTGTTTTTCTTGTTGTCAATCATGAGTTTTTCTTGAGAAATTAATAATGAGGATTAGAATTTCCAAGCAACATTCTCTTGTAGGTGTGGGCTTTAGCGTCAGTGGCGCTTCCAGGGAATTACACCAAAACTGAAAGTATTTTTACTGTGTCAACATTTCCCGCGTCTTCGTTTAGTTTAGTTTATTTGTTTATTTGAGCAGTATACATTCTGCTCAAAAGGAGTGGGCTGAAGCAAAAAGCTTATAAGCCAACACGCCCAAGTGCAATAAATTAAAAAAGTTAATTTCACACAATGGTACCGAAGGAACAAAACATAAAAGAAACCTCATCCAAAGAGAACCTGAAACATTTCAGCAGCTACATTCACACAGACCATCTTACAAACTTACAAAAAAATATATGAACCTGTTTATATAATGAATTGAAACAAAGCACAACTACAACAACGATCTCGTTTCATGTACGATGTCTCGCACAAAGCAAGTAAAAAAATGTGATCCTTAATATATTTCTTTCAGATTGTTACCCGTGATTACTGAGAGTTACTTTTATGTTAAGGTACATTAATACATATTATACTCTGAGATCTTGATACTTCCCAGTTTTTATTACCATCCTCAGTATAATTTTAATTTGGGTTTAATTATCATCATCATAATTTATTATTATTATTATTATTATTATTATTATTATTATATATTTATTTAATTGAGTTATATGTGCTAATTGATCCTACTGCTCCCCCTAGTGGCAACGCATTTCTTCTCGTCTGTATATTTCAAAAGTCATTTGTTTGTATTTAAATTAGAACAGGTTGATGTTTGGACATCGTTTCAATTCCATCTCCAGTTTATTCCACAATTGTTCACCATTAACTGTTGGACTAAAACTTTTCAAAGCTGTGCTATGTTTCTGAATCCTAAAGTTTAATTCGTCACGTAATTCATAACGACCAGTACGTTCTTGGAACCTTCTTTGTATTTGGTTTGGTAACAATTTATACTTTGCTTTGTATAACATCTGTACAGTTTGGAACTCAACAATGTCACAAAACTTCATGATCTGTGAGTTTCCATAATCAAGGATGAGAGAAATATAATTTGTATAATGATTATATTTTAACCAATTTTAATGTATAATTTTAATATATACATATTTGTATTGTTATATTTTTGTGAATTGTATCAGTTGATCATTGCTTTTTTATTGTGTGTATGTGTTTTTCTCTGTGAGGAACATTGAGTTTTCCTTGTGCATGAAATGTGCAGGATAAATACATTTGCCTTGCCTTTTTTTTTTATTGAAAGTTTAAGTGTTCAATCAAAAAAAACAAAAAACAAAACAGTCATAGTGAGTGACATCATCAACAAAATGGAAATGGCAGCTTCCCTTTTGTATTTTGTACTCCGAGCCTGGATACTGACAGTGAAATGCTCAGTGCATCTGTTTGAAATGCCAGGATTTCAAGCCTGTGTCTCCAAAGGACCAACTGTGGCACAAAAGTCAGCAGACGATGCTGCACTATTTCACATCCTACTGCACAGATCGAACCGCAGTGAGAAACATTGGCCAACAGTAAATGACAAGTAAACATAACCTGTTTTTCTTGTTGTCAATCATGAGTTTTTCTTGAGAAATTAATAATGAGGATTAGAATTTCCAAGCAACATTCTCTTGTAGGTGTGGGCTTTAGCGTCAGTGGTGCTTCCAGGGAATTACACCACAACTGAAAGTATTTTTACTGTGTCAACATTTCCCGCGTCTTCGTTTAGTTTAGTTTATTTGTTTATTTGAGCAGTATACATTCTGCAAAAAGCACAACTACAACAACGATCTCGTTTCATGTACGATGTCGAGCACAAAGCAAGTAAAAAAATGTGATCCTTAATATATTTCTTTCAGATTGTTACCCGTGATTACTGAGAGTTACTTTTATGTTATAAAGGTACATTAATAGATATTATACTCCGAGATCTTGCTACATCCCAGTTGTCATTACCGTCCTCAGTATAATTTTAATTTGGGTTTAATTATCATCATCATTATTATTATTATTATTATTATTATTATATATTTATTTAATTGAGTTATATGTGATGATTGATCCCACTGCTCCCCCTAGTGGCAACGCATTTCTTCTCGTCTGTATATTTCAAAAGTCATTTGTTTGTATTTATATTTGAACAGGTTGATGTTTGGACATCGTTTCAATTCCATCTCCAGTTTATTCCACAATTGTTCACCATTAACTGTCGGACTAAAACTTTTCAAAGCTGTGCTATGTTTCTGAATCCTAAAGTTTAATTCGTCACGTAATTCATAACGACCAGTACGTTCTTGGAACCTTCTTTGTATTTGGTTTGGTAACAATTTATACTTTGCTTTGTATAACATCTGTACAGTTTGGAACTCAACAATGTCACAAAACTTCATGATCTTTGAGTTTCCATAATCAAGGATGAGAGAAATATAATTTGTATAATGATTGTATTTTAACCAATTTTAATGTATAATTTTAATATATACATATTTGTATTGTTATATTTTTGTGAATTGTATCAATTGACCTTTGCTTTTTTATTGTGTGTATGTGTTTTTCTCTGTGAGGAACATTGAGTTTTCCTTGTGCATGAAATGTGCAGGATAAATACATTTGCCTTGCCTTCTTTTTTTGTATTGAAAGTTTAAGTGTTAAATAAATAAAAAAAAAAACAGTCATAGTGAGTGACATCATCAACAAAATGGAAACGGCAGCTTCCCTTTTGTATTTTGTACTCCGAGCCTGGATACTGAGAGTGAAATGCTCAGTGCATCTGTTTGAAATGCCAGGATTTCAAGCCTGTGTCTCCAAAGGACCAACTGTGGCACAAAAGTCAGCAGACGATGCTGCACTATTTCACATCCTACTGCACAGATCGAACCGCAGTGAGAAACATTGGCCAACAGTAAATGACAAGTAAACATAACCTGTTTTTCTTGTTGTCAATCATGAGTTTTTCTTGAGAAATTAATAATGAGGATGAGAATTGCCAAGCAACATTCTCTTGTAGGTGTGGGCTTTATCAGTTGGCGCTGCCAAGGAATTCAACTGAAAGTATTTTTACTGTGTCAACACTTCCCGCGTCTTCACCATTTTACTTAATGAGAAAGTCCATCATTATCTTTCAAACTAAACTAGGTAAATCAGTGTTTTATGTTTGTCATTTCTATATGTCATTTTTATAACTGAAGATGCCATCTCCACTGCGCTTCATTCAGCCCTCACTCACCTAGAAACAAAGGACTCTTACGTTAGAATGCTGTTTTTAGACTTTAGCTCAGCATTCAACACTATAATCCCACAGCAGCTAATACACAAACTAGCCTTTGTTACTTTGGTCCCAGCTCTCTGCAGGTCATTCACTAGGTCCCTCCATGTGGTTCTGGGATTTTTGCTCACCGTTCTTGTGATCATTTTGACCCCACGTGGGTGAGATCTTGCGTGGAGCCCCAGATCGAGAGAGATTATCAGTGGTCTTGTATGTCTTCCATTTTCTAATAATTGTTTCCACAGTTGATTTCTTCCCACCAAGCTGCTTACCAACTGCAGACTCAGTCCTCCCGGCCTGGTGCAGGTCTACAGTTTTGTTTCTGGTGTCTTTCGACAGCTCTTTGGTCTTGACCATAGTGGAGTTTGGAGTGTGACTGTTTGAGGTTGTGGACAGGTGTCTTTTATACTGGTAACAAGTTCAAACAGGGGCCATTAATACAGGGAACGAGTGGAGAACAGAGGAGCCTCTTAAAGAAGAACTTACAGGTCCGTGAGAGACAGAAATCTTGCTTGTTTGTAGGTGACCAAATACTGATTTTCCACCATAATTTGCAAATGAATTCATTAAAAATCAGACAATGTGATTTTCTTGATTTTTTTTTCTCATTTTGTCAGTCATAGTTGAGGTATACCTATGATGAAAATTACAGGCCATCAAGTGGGAGAACTTGCATAATTGTTGGCTGACTAAATCCTTTTTTTCCCACTGTATAGAGATGTCTGTGTAAGTTCTCAGTCATACAGGAGTTGTCCATCTTCAATAAAGGTACTTGATTCATCTTCTGTACTCAGTAGTTGAAGTCCTCGAACGTTTCGCCTCTCATCCAAAAGGCTTCGTCAGCCCCAAAAGGCTTCGTCAGCCTCTATACACTGTATAGAGAGCATCCTGTCCAGCTCCATCACTGTGTGGCGCCAGCACTGCCTCCTGCATAACCCTCGTGGTGCCCTCGCGCAGCCCGAGTCTGCGTGAGTCAGAGCTGGGTTCCCCTGTATATGTTGTGTACGTTTTCTATGCTAAGCAGCGGAGAAGATCTGCGGATCCATTAAGGACATGTACTCCACCCGTCTCACCCAAACAGGGGACCCTATGCACCCATCACACAGTCTCTCCAAGGTAATGCCTTCAGGGAGGAGACTGCGGAATCCACGGGCCAGTTCCAGTCGACTGAAGAACAGTTTCATACACAAGGCCATCGGGAAGCTGAACTCCCTGCCCTCCCTGTGCTCCCACCCCTCTTCCCCCACCCCTGCTCCATAATCAAGGATGAGAGAAATATAATTTGTATAATGATTGTATTTTAACCAATTTTAATGTATAATTTTAATATATACATATTTGTATTGTTATATTTTTGTGAATTGTATCAATTGATCATTGCTTTTTTATTGTGTGTATGTGTTTTTCTCTGTGAGGAACATTGAGTTTGCCTTGTGCATGAAATGTGCAGGATAAATACATTTGCCTTGCCTTCTTTTTTTGTATTGAAAGTTTAAGTGTTCAATCAAAAAAAAAGAAAAAAACAGTCATAGTGAGTGACATCATCAACAAAATGGAAACGGCAGCTTCCCTTTTGTATTTTGTACTCCGAGCCTGGATACTGAGAGTGAAATGCTCAGTGCATCTGTTTGAAATGCCAGGATTTCAAGCCTGTGTCTCCAAAGGACCAACTGTGGCACAAAAGTCAGCAGACGATGCTGCATTATTTCACATCCTACTGCACAGACCGAACCGCAGTGAGAAACATTGGCCAACAGTAAATGACAAGTAAACATAACCTGTTTTTCTTGTTGTCAATCATGAGTTTTTCTTGAGAAATTAATAATGAGGATTAGAATTGCCAAGCAACATTCTCTTGTAGGTGTGGGCTTTAGCGTCAGTGGCGCTTCCAGGGAATTACACCACAACTGAAAGTATTTTTACTGTGTCAACATTTCCCGCGTCTTCACCATTTTACTTCATGAGAAAGTCCATCATTATCTTTCAAACTAAGCTAGGTAAATCAGTGTTTTATGTTTGTCATTTCTATATGTCATTTTTATAACTGAAGATGCCATCTCCACTGCGCTTCATTCAGCTCTCACTCACCTAGAAACAAAGGACTCTTACGTTAGAATGCTGTTTTTAGACTTTAGCTCAGCGTTCAACACTATAATCCCACAGCAGCTCATACACAAACTGCTCCACCTGGGGATCAACACATCACTGTGCAACTGGACCTTCTGACGGGGAGACCACAGGCTGTACGTGTCCTCCAGAACCATCACACTGAACACGGGAGCTCCCCAAGGCTGTGTGCTGAGCCCCCTCCTGTTCACTCTGCTGACCCATGACTGCGCTCCAAAGTACGACTCAAACCTCTTCATCAAGTTTGCAGACGACACCACAGTGGTGGGTCTCATCAACAACAGAGACGAGTCAAACTACAGGAGTGAGGTGAGCAGTCTGGCCCTGTGGTGCACACAGAACAACCTCTCTCTAAATGTGGAGAAGACAAAAGAGATTGTTGTGGACTTTCGAAGAGCGTGGGTTTGTTTTTGGCGAAGCCGCCATCTTTACGAAGAATTTTGCCATTTATCGTAAACCACACTAAAAAAAATTCGTGCTTTCTTGATTATGTTCAGTGTTGTTTACTTGATCCTCACCAATCAGTTAACTTCACTGGTGCAAAGTAAGTATTGAAGCAGTTCAAGGTAAAAAAAAATCTTACTGAAGTCACGTGTGTAAGGAAAACTTGAACTGTTTGACATGTGCAGTTGTGCCTCAAGAGCACGTGACCTCTCAGAAGGAACGCGTTTAATTTTAACATAATTTCAGTGTAACTGCTCATTTAACACATGTTTTGTTAAAACTGTGTTGGTTTTCAAATTCCTGTGTGAACAATGTGATTAAAATTACACAAAATTACACAATATGTGTTCAGCTCTTGTCCAGTCACGGAGCGGGAGCTCCGTGTTTGAATCAGAGTCAGAGCGCTGACCGAGCCGAGGACGGAGCAGATCTGAGCTAAAACATAAGTGACTTTATTTGTTCATATTCACACTGTTTTCTTTGTGTCATCTGTTTGACATTCGCAAACACACAAGGATTCATCTTGTGTTGCTCCCATGGACAGATTGGTTTTAATCCAACCCACCCGTGGTTTGGGCCAATCACATAGCAGCATCATTGTAAGTGACCGATGGAAAAACGCGAGGTGCTGCATGACACTTTCAAAAAAAATAACATTGAAATATTTAATGGATGGTTTTCACCATCACGAGGTGAGCTTCATACAATCAGCAACAAATGCTGTTCCAAAAGTTTGTCCACTCAAAAGATTTTGCCAGGTCATCTGTGCACTGAACTGGTCAAAAACTGCATGTAGCAATTTATTTATAATTGTGTTTTATTTCATTTTTTATACATTTTTATAAAATAATTATAATAATAATAATAATAAAACTCACTTTTCCGTAGAGGGACATTTTGAAGTTTTCGAAGTAGTAGCTCTTTTTGGCCTCCTCCGCCTTCATCTTCATGTAGGTGTCCCTGGCCTGGTAACCGAAGCTCTGGAATTTCTCCTGCTGGTCGAACAGGAGACAGGTGGGGGCTTTGGGGGTGTCCAGCCCCTTCTCCTGACCCCAGCGTTTCACTTGGGGGCTGATGTCTCTGTTTCTTGGGGTTATGTTGAAGGCATAACCGCTGAACGCAGTGCCCAGGTCGATCGCGATGATGAAGGACTCGCTCATGGTTGAAACGATTCTAAACCGAGAGAGATCTGTCTGTAAACTCTCTGTGCTGCTCTTATCCAGGCCGGCCTACAGCGGGGTGTGGCTTATAGGAGCCAGTCACAATTATTATTATTACTGCCAAGTCAAGAAAGTTTCAAAGAAATCGTCTTTGGCACAATCTAAAATACTGAATCATCTATTTCCAAGGAAGGCCCTGCCCTCTGCTCTGTGTGAGCGCAGCGTTCACGGAGAGCTCAGTGTCTCAGACTACTTCACACCAGGCAACATGTCCAGGTAAGCTCTGACACAAACACTGCATGGGCTGAGAGCAGGGCTTGATTTTACCACCAGGCAATTAATCAACAAATGTATTTATTTATTCTTTCATTATTATTATTATGTCTTGTAACCTTTTACTCTCACATAAGACTTTTGCCAGTTGTGTTTAATTATATTTATTAAACTTAATTACAATAGGACAAAATGAAACATATTACATCAATTGAAGGACTGTACCATGTCTTTATACAGATTTAATTTTTTTTTTATTACTCTTTTTTTTTTTCTTTTTTAATTTTTTTATTACATTTTAATACAATTACAAGAATGAAAACATAAAAAAAAAAAAATCTAATATATACGATTTACAAATACAGTAGGTGTTAAGGTGGGTGGGGTTGGGGGGGAGGGGGAGAGTAAAATAAAAATAAAATTATTCGGGTTGCGTTTTTTATTGTTTCAGTTCTGCCTTGGTTTGCGGAGTTTCTGTATATGTATGTGAATGTGTACGCAATGCAGGGGTGCATGGGTGCTATGTCGAATGTGGTCAAATGAGTCTATATGTAGGTGTAATATATTAAAAAATAAATAAAAATTAATAAAATAAATAAATAAAATAATAAAATGTAAAATAGGCTACAATGTCATTCAATGGGACAAAAAAAAATACAGATAATCTTATGTAGCCAACTTATATTAAATGTTCCTGTGTCTCCATTTGGTCTTAAGCTGTGCGCCCCAACGTTTAGAGCTGAAAGGAATCGGATTCTTGTATTAGTTTAGCCGCTCATAATGTTTGCTGGTATGTGTGTGTTTCCGACGTGTTTCACCTTTGTGCCTTGTTAAGGGGAACGTGTTTATATGAGGAGAGTAATAACTTGCTGTGCTTGTTCACTTTCCATGAAAATCGGTACAGATGTGTTTTATAATATATGTTAGACATTTGTAAATTTCATCCTGATACATCCAACTGTAGTAGTACGTATGTACTGTAGTACTAGTATCTCATGCAGGAGTGTGCATGTAATAGCCAACACAAAAAGTAATTATTAAATGATTGCATTATATTCAGTCATTGATTGAACATGAAGAAAACACTTTAATGGAAAGAAAATATGTTATTTTACAACAACATTTGTGAATTGTTGTTACAAAAAAAATACTGTCAATCCACAGTGATAGACCAGTCATGTAAAAAAAAAGAAGAATGAAGAATAATATCCAGCAAGTAGTGTCAAAACGAGATCTAACTTTGTAATGTAAGAAAAGATATGTGTATGTGAACTTATTGAAGGTGAATATAGCACACAACTATGCTATATTCACCTTCAGTACTGCATGGAGACAGTATTGCACTGGTGCAGTGTCTGGTACTGGTGAATGAAGAAAAGCTGTTTAAATGTGACCATGACATTTTCACACCTGCATGAGGCAGATCCTTGTCAGTGTCCAAGAACTCACCCGAGGTCCAGTAAAACACATTATTAGGGATAGGTAACCATTGAACCTGTGGTGCGCTGGGCAGAGACAGCTACAGCATATGTGCGCTCAGACTGCTGAGGAGCAGAGGCTGGTTGATTTCCACTGATACATTCCACAAAAACATGTGACGGAGTGACGAGCACTTTTATATATCGCGCAGTAAGGTTCAATTCACCGACTGTCTCTGATGAACCCATTGCAGGATGGGTCAAAGGCTTTATCCTCAAAATCCTTTATTGTCTCGTCTTAAATTCAAGCTCTAAAGCATTTTTGTTTGTTTGTTTTTCAGAGCAAAGGAAACTCCTGAGTCCAGGTCTGTGTTATTATCACATTGTCATTCAACACTTCAGCGTTACTTTGTCCATTCTGTCGTATAGTGACCCCTAGTGGATGCATATTGTAAATGTATTATGTTTGCGATGGGGCTTTGAGGCACGTGCTTTTATGTGAGATGTGTAATTACATGGAACTGCTTTATTGTGTGACAGTGTGACTCATTTGAGAGAGGAAATGGCTCAAAAGGAGGAGTTTTACAAAAAGAGACTGAATGACACCAAGTAAGTTCCTGTCATTTACACCAATGGTCACACCCAGTCAGAACATGTGTCTATGTATGTTTACAACTACATGGTCACATGTTCCTGTCATTTACACCAATGGTCACACCCAGTCAGAACATGTGTCTATGTATGTTTACAACTACATGGTCACATGTTCCTGTCATTTACACCAATGGTCACAGCCAGTCAGAACATGTGTCTATGTATGTTTACAACTACATGGTCAGAGAAATCGGATAACTCCATCATAAGACCAAAGGGGTTTTTACACAGTACCATTAAAGAAATAAAAAAAGTTGGTGAGTTTGGTGACTGTATTAATAATTATTAATAATATATATGAATGTATTTATAGTAATTGTCCAAAGAAATACATTTAAGTTCATGACATGGGCAAACACAAATATTTGCAGATCATAAGTTGGACTAAAACCCAAACCAAAGACATTTTTCCACACAAACCAGTTTTTGACTCCAGGGTTAATGTTTCTGCATATAAAACTGACATTAGCATCAGCTTATAGCAAATATCCTTGTGTGTACTTACAGAGGCATTAGATTACATGTAGTCAGTCACATGTGGCATTCAGTGGGCCTGTAGAAATGTGAGGAGAAGGAGCACAGGCACCATGAAGCCTCTCATAGGCTCTGCAGGGGAGGCGGCAGGTCTGGATTGGGACCATGGCCTCCTTCCTGAGGGGAGAGGGTCAGACAGTTTGTGTCCAAGGTGAGAAGGGTCAGCTGGGATCTGAAATAACACGGTCCTGGAGAGATGGGAGCCTACAGCTGATACCTTCTCACGCTGCTGTCTGTGTCGCTCCCTGAGCCAGTGGACCACAGTGATGGAGGAGGTCAGGAGGGACTAGATGATGGCTGTGTTGAACTTGGCAGCTTGAGTTTCCTCAGGGAACCAGTGAACAAAGTAAACTGGGTGAGGATTTGACCAAATCATAGAAATATTGATTAATCTTATAGCATCTTAATTTGATGTTTGTGGATCAACAGTATTTCAAGTAGAAGAGAGTTTGTAGATGAAAGATGAAAGTAAGAAAAGGTGTAAAATCACAAAGAAGAAGAAAAGAATATTGACAAAAATATGTGTCATAAATATTGATATTTTAATTATTCGCTGTAAACAAATCAATGTATAAAAATGAACATAAACTTTGATTATGTTAAGCCTATATATAGGATATTTTAGAGATTTGCCAGGTCAATTATTACCTTTTTATGTACATTTAATTGTAGCGCATGTATTTCCCACAGATCCAAACTGAAGAAGGCAGAGGACGATCTACGCTCCTTCAAAGACAGGTACTATTCCATCACAAATCAGCGATTTAGTTCAGTTAAAACTGTAAGCTCATTTAAACTCACCTGTGGTAAGTAACAGGCGTGGGAATGTCCTGCAGGACTAAGCTCCTTGGAAACAAGTCCAGTAGTCGTAGTTATGGCAGTGCTGAGCCTTTCCCTCAGGAATCTGCAACGTTATAGAGATTTACAACCTGAGTCTGTTACAATAATGTGTTTGATCATTTTAGATTTAGAGGTTTATTCCACATTCAGTGCTTAAATCAACATTAATTTATGAACTTGGCAAAGCCAAAGAAAGATACAAGCGCCGGTGAATGAGTTAATAAGTAAATAAATAACGATTTGCTTGTGTAACTTTACACTTTCTAATGCCACTACAGCTTCAGCTTTGATTCTGTCCCTTTTATATCATCATTAAATTAAAATCACAAAAGTAGGTATTCTCGTTGTCCTCCGCCATTGTTTTCAACCTATACATTATATGAATCTAGGACATGAAGCTTTGGGTCAGGCTGAGACAATGGGACATTCTTCCAAAGCAAAACGGAGACGACTCAACCGAGGTCCAGTAAAACACATTATTAGGGATAGGTAACCATTGAACCTGTGGTGCGCTGGGCAGAGACAGCTACAGCATATGTGCGCTCAGACTGCTGAGGAGCAGAGGCTGGTTGATTTCCACAAAAACATGTGACGGAGTGACGAGCACTTTTATATATCGCGCAGTAAGGTTCAATTCACCGACTGTCTCTGATGAACCCATTGCAGGATGGGTCAAAGGCTTTATCCTCAAAATCCTTTATTGTCTCGTCTTAAATTCAAGCTCTAAAGCATTTTTGTTTGTTTGTTTTTCAGAGCAAAGGAAACTCCTGAGTCCAGGTCTGTGTTATTATCACATTGTCATTCAACACTTCAGCGTTACTTTGTCCATTCTGTCGTATAGTGACCCCTAGTGGATGCATATTGTAAATGTATTATGTTTGCGATGGGGCTTTGAGGCACGTGCTTTTATGTGAGATGTGTAATTACATGGAACTGCTTTATTGTGTGACAGTGTGACTCGTTTGAGAGAGGAAATGGCTCAAAAGGAGGAGTTTTACAAAAAGAGACTGAATGACACCAAGTAAGTTCCTGTCATTTACACCAATGGTCACAGCCAGTCAGAACATGTGTCTATGTATGTTTACAACTACATGGTCACACATACGTGGTTTTATGGTTTATGTTGACCTTTTGGAAAAACCAACCCTGGTGTGGTTTAAGAGGACTATGGTTTCCCAAGGTCCTAGAGAGATAAGCTCTGGATAGACTAACTGTAAAAAATCTGAAAAAAATTTAGGTCTATTTAACATCCTTGTATCAGCTACGGTTGTCTATACACAGCCACCGACCAGAAGGTGGTTCATGAGGACCAAAGATGAATTATGAGGACTTTAAACATAACTGAACCACAATTCCCCTATGAGAGACCAACAGGCCCGTTTGGAACCATGAGGCCGTCCTTCCGTGGACCCACCACCTGCAGGAGGAGCCATAGGGGACTGGTGCTATGTGATTTGGGCAGCTCCAACGGCTGCCTCCACGACCCGGCAACGGACAAGTGGGAGAAAATGGATGGATGGATGAACCACAATTAGAGGCTGGAAAAGTTTTAATGTTCTTCATACATACACTCCATGCTTATCCATCTTTTACCTTTAGTTGTCTTTTATGTGCTAGTCCACGATTTCTCACAAAGTCTCTTATATTCTGCAGTGTTCTCTGACTTAAGGCCATTTCTGCTTGCTTACACTGAGTTACTTCATTTTTTGTGGCCAGTTTTCCTCTCTTGATGTGTTTTTTAAAATGCCGCATTACAGCTGCTTCTTCAGTCTTTGACCATGCTCTTTTTGTCACTCTGCGTTTTGGTCCAGGTTGCTTTGCAGGCCTCTGTGCTGCCTCTGAAAAGGAAAATTAGGAATTAATTTAAACAAAACAATGTGAATAAGTCAGAGCAAGACTACTACAAGAGTAAACAGAAGAACTTGCCTTCAAAATCAGAGGTATCTCCATCAGCGATGTCGATCGGGTCATCATCTATAACCACAGTTGCCGCTTGTTTCTCAGCAGAGTCCCCCGAGTCACTGTGACTCTCCTCTTCGGCCTCATCTGCACTGATGGGAATTTCATCTAAAAACAAAAGGGGGATTCAATTCAATCAGCCCGCTCCTAAAGCCACCAGGCCTGGGAAAACTCACCAAGGCTGGGGCTAAGATCCCCAGCCGGCTCCTAAAGCTACCAGCCCCGCACCGACATCCACCACAATGACCCACCCTCTACTCCACTTACACTACCCGGCTCAGGGCACTCCTACCCCGGCCTACGTGCACACACTCGCCCCCCTGGCTCCTCTGGACCTCCTCTGACCAGCCTGCTCCTAAAGCTACCAGCTCCGCACCGACATCCACCACAATGACCCACCCTCTACTCCACTTACACTACCCGGCTCAGGGCACTCCTACCCCGGCCCTACATGCACACCCAGATAAGAGATACATTTAACAAACCTTCAAGTTCAATCTCCTCCAGCGTCTTTCCTTTTAGCGAGGAAATGGATCCCTTCTCCATTAAAAGCAATACTTTGGATATCTTTGCAAGTTGTGTTGTTGGAACAGGCAGTCTGTAGAATTCCCTGTGTACGCGGATATCATGTCCAAGGAAGTCTGCCACCTGATCCAGCTCATTCTCCTGGAGGTTTAAGACTTGAGATAGCGTGGCCACATGTTTCCTGAGACCCGTCGACCGGAGGTGCTCGGGGTACTTTGTGTCGCACTGTGTGGAGAAACGTCTCAGGCAGTCACTTCCTCTATAATGGGTTGGTGCTTTGGGTCGTGCAAATAAGAATGGGTTTGAGGGAGACACACCACATTCTTTCCTCTTATTTGTGAGTAGTGTAAGACCATTGACAACAGGTCGGGGGAGAAGAACTGCAACTTTTCTCCCTCTTTTACCCATAATTTCCACGCGACTTAGATACCGGCAGAGCTTCTTTTCTGTGTCCGATAAACCAAGGCTTACATCCGCATGAAGTTGTTGATTATCCCTCTCCAGAAAATGTTTCAGAGGCATTTTGGAAACCTCTCCAGCTCGCCGACGGTTGAACACAATGATTTGTGTGAGCAACACCATGGCAAGACGGGCATAAGTTTGAGCATCATCTGTTTCTTGCAGTTTGCTTGTGGCCTCTTCTGCTGCCTTTTCCAAAAACTTGTGAAGTTTCACAACATCTTCAGTGAATGGTAAGGTTAACGGTTTATTAAACTTGGCATCACTCAGTGTGTTAAGGGCATTGTGAGATACATATTCTTTCCACTTGGTACTGAGCAACTTCTTAAATGTTTCAGTATACTTCACCAGCTTCTCATCTTCTGCCATCAAGCCCCGGCAGTGGATGATGTCGCAGATCTTATTCAGTGTGTGGCCGAGTTTAAGAGCAAGGCTCGGGGTTTTGTACGAAAGATTGTCATCATTAAAACCTGCTACCTTTTTGACCGCTTGTACCACTTTCTCAAAGTTTGCAGGCCTAACAGCATCTTCCAGGGTCGGCACAGAGAAATCTGTCCGCAAGCACAGCAGCAGACGTCCCACTTCTCTCAGTTTTTGTCTTATGTATTCATACTTTGTTGTATCCTGTCCATGAATGTTGTAAAGTGACTGGGCAAACTGGAGAATACAGAAGTCATTTCGCACAACTGATCCAACTTCATCCACGTTCATAACACTGAGAAGCTTCCAAACCCCACCCGAGATTTGCGCACATAAGGCGGCATCCTGAGCTGATGCAGAGCCGAGGATCCTTCTCCTTCCAGACGTCTCTTCTTGGTTTGCATCTTCGGGTTTGTGAGGGCACCTGCGAGTATGCCTCCATAGTTCTTTGCGGAGAAACATGCCTTGACAATACATGCAGTGAATAAACTTTCCATCCAAAGCTTTTTTTTTGCATCGTCGCTTCACTTTCAATTGCCCTTTCCCACTTTGTAATACTGCTTGATTATGTAAAAAGTTCCCTTTATTCCTAATTTTTTCAATCCGTTTGTTGCGCTCCTTGACATCAGTAAGGGAAAAGACTTGTACAATCTCTGCATTGGTCTTGTGTGTTTTAAGATGTCTCGATATTTTCTTCTGGGGCTTACCGCAGACAAAGCAGTAATTTATGGAACTTGTCCGCTGTGGGTCTCCTCTTCGTGGACCATTCTCTGAATGCAACTCTGAGGTGTATGAAGAACTACCTTGCTGGCTGGTTCCCGGTGCACTAGAAGCAGGAGCAAGACTTGTATCCGACTTTTGTGTCAGCCATATATTTGGATGGGGGAGCTCATCTAAATCTTCATCACCCACATAGTCTGGGTCTGAGTCTGGGTTGTTTTTTTCTTGTGCCATCTCCTGCCTTTGGTCCTTCCCAGTGTCACTCTGAAAGATAAACAGACAATACTTGAACCTACAAAGAACCACCCAGGCTGGGGCTAAGTTCCACAGCCAGCTCCTAAACCCAATACCCCGGTCCCCAACTCATCAGGGCCGGGGAAAACTCACCAAGGCTGGGGCTAAGTTCCACAGCCTGCTCCTAAAGCTACCAGCCCCGCACCGACATCCACCACAATGACCCACCCTCTACTCCACTTACACTACCCGGCTCAGGGCACTCCTACCCCGGCCTACGTGCACACACTCGCCCCCCTGGCTCCTCTGGACCTCCTCTGACCAGCCTGCTCCTAAAGCTACCAGCCCCGCACCGACATCCACCACAATGACCCACCCTCTACTCCACTTACACTACCCGGCTCAGGGCACTCCTACCCCGGCCTACGTGCACACACTCGCCCCCCTGGCTCCTCTGGACCTCCTCTGACCAGCCTGCTCCTAAAGCTACCAGCTCCGCACCGACATCCACCACAATGACCCACCCTCTACTCCACTTACACTACCCGGCTCAGGGCACTCCTACCCCGGCCTACGTGCACACACTCGCCCCCCTGGCTCCTCTGGACCTCCTCTGACCAGCCTGCTCCTAAAGCTACCAGCTCCGCACCGACATCCACCACAATGACCCACCCTCTACTCCACTTACACTACCCGGCTCAGGGCACTCCTACCCCGGCCTACGTGCACACACTCGCCCCCCTGGCTCCTCTGGACCTCCTCTGACCAGCCTGCTCCTAAAGCTACCAGCTCCGCACCGACATCCACCACAATGACCCACCCTCTACTCCACTTACACTACCCGGCTCAGGGCACTCCTACCCCGGCCTACGTGCACACACTCGCCCCCCTGGCTCCTCTGGACCTCCTCTGACCAGCCTGCTCCTAAAGCTACCAGCCCCGCACCGACATCCACCACAATGACCCACCCTCTACTCCACTTACACTACCCGGCTCAGGGCACTCCTACCCCGGCCTACGTGCACACACTCGCCCCCCTGGCTCCTCTGGACCTCCTCTGACCAGCCTGCTCCTAAAGCTACCAGCTCCGCACCGACATCCACCACAATGACCCACCCTCTACTCCACTTACACTACCCGGCTCAGGGCACTCCTACCCCGGCCTACGTGCACACACTCGCCCCCCTGGCTCCTCTGGACCTCCTCTGACCAGCCTGCTCCTAAAGCTACCAGCTCCGCACCGACATCCACCACAATGACCCACCCTCTACTCCACTTACACTACCCGGCTCAGGGCACTCCTACCCCGGCCTACGTGCACACACTCGCCCCCCTGGCTCCTCTGGACCTCCTCTGACCAGCCTGCTCCTAAAGCTACCAGCTCCGCACCGACATCCACCACAATGACCCACCCTCTACTCCACTTACACTACCCGGCTCAGGGCACTCCTACCCCGGCCTACGTGCACACACTCGCCCCCCTGGCTCCTCTGGACCTCCTCTGACCAGCCTGCTCCTAAAGCTACCAGCTCCGCACCGACATCCACCACAATGACCCACCCTCTACTCCACTTACACTACCCGGCTCAGGGCACTCCTACCCCGGCCTACGTGCACACACTCGCCCCCCTGGCTCCTCTGGACCTCCTCTGACCAGCCTGCTCCTAAAGCTACCAGCCCCGCACCGACATCCACCACAATGACCCACCCTCTACTCCACTTACACTACCCGGCTCAGGGCACTCCTACCCCGGCCTACGTGCACACACTCGCCCCCCTGGCTCCTCTGGACCTCCTCTGACCAGCCTGCTCCTAAAGCTACCAGCTCCGCACCGACATCCACCACAATGACCCACCCTCTACTCCACTTACACTACCCGGCTCAGGGCACTCCTACCCCGGCCTACGTGCACACACTCGCCCCCCTGGCTCCTCTGGACCTCCTCTGACCAGCCTGCTCCTAAAGCTACCAGCTCCGCACCGACATCCACCACAATGACCCACCCTCTACTCCACTTACACTACCCGGCTCAGGGCACTCCTACCCCGGCCTACGTGCACACACTCGCCCCCCTGGCTCCTCTGGACCTCCTCTGACCAGCCTGCTCCTAAAGCTACCAGCTCCGCACCGACATCCACCACAATGACCCACCCTCTACTCCACTTACACTACCCGGCTCAGGGCACTCCTACCCCGGCCTACGTGCACACACTCGCCCCCCTGGCTCCTCTGGACCTCCTCTGACCAGCCTGCTCCTAAAGCTACCAGCTCCGCACCGACATCCACCACAATGACCCACCCTCTACTCCACTTACACTACCCGGCTCAGGGCACTCCTACCCCGGCCTACGTGCACACACTCGCCCCCCTGGCTCCTCTGGACCTCCTCTGACCAGCCTGCTCCTAAAGCTACCAGCTCCGCACCGACATCCACCACAATGACCCACCCTCTACTCCACTTACACTACCCGGCTCAGGGCACTCCTACCCCGGCCTACGTGCACACACTCGCCCCCCTGGCTCCTCTGGACCTCCTCTGACCAGCCTGCTCCTAAAGCTACCAGCTCCGCACCGACATCCACCACAATGACCCACCCTCTACTCCACTTACACTACCCGGCTCAGGGCACTCCTACCCCGGCCCTACTTGCACACACTCGCCCCCCTGACTCCTCTGGACCTCCGGGGACACACAGCCCACATCTCGGACCCACTCTTAAGCACCCCTCCTCGGACTACACCCCCCAACTCATCCAGGCCGGGGAAAACTCACCAAGGCTGGGGCTAAGTTCCACAGCCAGCTCCAAAACCCAATAGCCCGGTCCCCATATCATCCAGCCCGGGGATAAATCCTCCAGGCCGGGGCTAAGTTCCATTCAGAAAATACTTGATAACGTATATTTAACAAGGACTAGATACTTACCAATATATTTTCTTGTCTTCTTTGGAGTGAACTTTCTCTTGGTCCTTCTTCTTCGCATTACCATTAGATGTCTTCCGAAATCACTCAACATGCCCGGACACATATCCCGCACGTGTCCCCATAAAGAACCAATCACAATGGAGCCTTCAATACCGCCAGAGTAGGGTAGGGGGAGCACATCATACACTCCATACACAAGAAGTCAGGTTGGGGTATTATATGGACGTCAAATAAACTTTCAATTTATGGTCTTTAAAAGCTAAGAATTTAAAAAAACTTGATATGTGCATGATATATTATCATTGAGCATTAAAAGGACTTCAGAAAAACAATGAAATTATGCTCTTTATATGCTAAAAATTAAAATACAAAATCTTGGTTTATGAGGACCGTAGCATAGTCCTGCTAATCCCCTTAGGTTCTCGTAGTGCTGGTGAGTAGTCAGGTCAATTGGCTCCATAAACCATATATACAGACACACATGTTCCTGTCATTTACACCAATGGTCACACCCAGTCAGAACATGTGTCTATGTATGTTTACAACTACATGGTCAGAGAAATCGGATAACTCCATCATAAGACCAAAGGGGTTTTTACACAGTACCATTAAAGAAATAAAAAAAGTTGGTGAGTTTGGTGACTGTATTAATAATTATTAATAATATATATGAATGTATTTATAGTAATTGTCCAAAGAAATACATTTAAGTTCATGACATGGGCAAACACAAATATTTGCAGATCATAAGTTGGACTAAAACCCAAACCAAAGACATTTTTCCACACAAACCAGTTTTTGACTCCAGGGTTAATGTTTCTGCATATAAAACTGACATTAGCATCAGCTTATAGCAAATATCCTTGTGTGTACTTACAGAGGCATTAGATTACATGTAGTCAGTCACATGTGGCATTCAGTGGGCCTGTAGAAATGTGAGGAGAAAGAGCACAGGCACCATGAAGCCTCTCATAGGCTCTGCAGGGGAGGTGGCAGGTCTGGATTGGGACCATGGCCTCCTTCCTGAGGGGAGAGGGTCAGACAGTTTGTGTCCAAGGTGAGAAGGGTCAGCTGGGATCTGAAATAACACGGTCCTGGAGAGATGGGAGCCTACAGCTGATACCTTCTCACGCTGCTGTCTGTGTCGCTCCCTGAGCCAGTGGACCACAGTGATGGAGGAGGTCAGGAGGGACTAGATGATGGCTGTGTTGAACTTGGCAGCTTGAGTTTCCTCAGGGAACCAGTGAACAAAATAAACTGGGTGAGGATTTGACCAAATCATAGAAATATTGATTAATCTTATAGCATCTTAATTTGATGTTTGTGGATCAACAGTATTTCAAGTAGAAGAGAGTTTGTAGATGAAAGATGAAAGTAAGAAAAGGTGTAAAATCACAAAGAAGAAGAAAAGAATATTGACAAAAATATGTGTCATAAATATTGATATTTTGATTATTGAATGTAAACAAATCAATGTATAAAAATGAACATAAACTTTGATTATGTTCAGCCTATATATAGGATATTTTAGAGATTTGCCAGGTCAATTATTACATTGTTATGTACATTTAATTGTAGCGCATGTGTTTCCCACAGATCCAAACTGAAGAAGGCAGAGGACGATCTACGCTCCTTCAAAGACAGGTACTATTCCATCACAAATCAGTGATTTAGTTCAGTTAAAACTGTAAGCTCATTTAAAACTCACCTGTGGTAAGTAACCGGCGTGGGAATGTCCTGCAGTACTAAGCTCCTTGGAAACAAGTCCAGTAGTCGTAGTTATGGCAGTGCTGAGCCTTTCCCTCAGGAATCTGCAACGTTATAGAGATTTACAACCTGAGTCTGTTACAATAATGTGTTTGATCATTTTAGATTTAGAGGTTTATTCCACATTCAGTGCTTAAATCAACATTAATTTATGAACTTGGCAAAGCCAAAGAAAGATACAAGCGCCGGTGAATGAGTTAATAAGTAAATAAATAACGATTTGCTTGTGTAACTTTACACTTTCTAATGCCACTACAGCTTCAGCTTTGATTCTGTCCCTTTTATATCATCATTAAATTAAAATCACAAAAGTAGGTATTCTCGTTGTCCTCCGCCATTGTTTTCAACCTATACATTATATGAATCTAGGACATGAAGCTTTGGGTCAGGCTGAGACAATGGGACATTCTTCCAAAGCAAAACGGAGACGACTCAACCGAGGTCCAGTAAAACACATTATTAGGGATAGGTAACCATTGAACCTGTGGTGCGCTTGGCAGAGACAGCTACAGCATATGTGCGCTCAGACTGCTGAGGAGCAGAGGCTGGTTGATTTCCACAAAAACATGTGACGGAGTGACGAGCACTTTTATATATCGCGCAGTAAGGTTCAATTCACCGACTGTCTCTGATGAACCCATTGCAGGATGGGTCAAAGGCTTTATCCTCAAAATCCTTTATTGTCTCGTCTTAAATTCAAGCTCTAAAGCATTTTTGTTTGTTTGTTTTTCAGAGCAAAGGAAACTCCTGAGTCCAGGTCTGTGTTATTATCACATTGTCATTCAACACTTCAGCGTTACTTTGTCCATTCTGTCGTATAGTGACCCCTAGTGGATGCATATTGTAAATGTATTATGTTTGCGATGGGGCTTTGAGGCACGTGCTTTTATGTGAGATGTGTAATTACATGGAACTGCTTTATTGTGTGACAGTGTGACTCGTTTGAGAGAGGAAATGGCTCAAAAGGAGGAGTTTTACAAAAAGAGACTGAATGACACCAAGTAAGTTCCTGTCATTTACACCAATGGTCACAGCCAGTCAGAACATGTGTCTATGTATGTTTACAACTACATGGTCACATGTTCCTGTCATTTACACCAATGGTCACAGCCAGTCAGAACATGTGTCTATGTATGTTTACAACTACATGGTCACATGTTCCTGTCATTTACACCAATGGTCACAGCCAGTCAGAACATGTGTCTATGTATGTTTACAACTACATGGTCACATGTTCCTGTCATTTACACCAATGGTCACACCCAGTCAGAACATGTGTCTATGTATGTTTACAACTACATGGTCAGAGAAATCGGATAACTCCATCATAAGACCAAAGGTTTTTTTTACACAGTACCATTAAAGAAATAAAAAAAGTTGGTGAGTGTGGTGACTGTATTAATAATTATTAATAATTTATATTAATGTATTTATAGTAATTGTCCAAAGAAATACATTTAAGTTCATGACATGGGCAAACACAAATATTTGCAGATCATAAGTTGGACTAAAACCCAAACCAAAGACATTTTTCGACACAAACCAGTTTTTGACTCCAGGGTTAATGTTTCTGCATATAAAACTGACATTAGCATCAGCTTATAGCAAATATCCTTGAGTGTACTTACAGAGGCATTAGATTACATGTAGTCAGTCACATGTGGCATTCAGTGGGCCTGTAGAAATGTGAGGAGAAGGAGCACAGGCACCATGAAGCCTCTCATAGGCTCTGCAGGGGAGGTGGCAGGTCTGGATTGGGACCATGGCCTCCTTCCTGAGGGGAGAGGGTCAGACAGTTTGTGTCCAAGGTGAGAAGGGTCAGCTGGGATCTGAAATAACACGGTCCTGGAGAGATGGGAGCCTACAGCTGATACCTTCTCACGCTGCTGTCTGTGTCGCTCCCTGAGCCAGTGGACCACAGTGATGGAGGAGGTCAGGAGGGACTAGATGATGGCTGTGTTGAACTTGGCAGCTTGAGTTTCCTCAGGGAACCAGTGAACAAAGTAAACTGGGTGAGGATTTGACCAAATCATAGAAATATTGATTAATCTTATAGCATCTTAATTTGATGTTTGTGGATCAACAGTATTTCAAGTAGAAGAGAGTTTGTAGATGAAAGATGAAAGTAAGAAAAGGTGTAAAATCACAAAGAAGAAGAAAAGAATATTGACAAAAATATGTGTCATAAATATTGATATTTTAATTATTCGCTGTAAACAAATCAATGTATAAAAATGAACATAAACTTTGATTATGTTAAGCCTATATATAGGATATTTTAGAGATTTGCCAGGTCAATTATTACCTTTTTATGTACATTTAATTGTAGCGCATGTTTCCCACAGATCCAAACTGAAGAAGGCAGAGGACGATCTACGCTCCTTCAAAGACAGGTACTATTCCATCACAAATCAGTGATTTAGTTCAGTTAAAACTGTAAGCTCATTTAAAACTCACCTGTGGTAAGTAACCGGCGTGGGAATGTCCTGCAGTACTAAGCTCCTTGGAAACAAGTCCAGTAGTCGTAGTTATGGCAGTGCTGAGCCTTTCCCTCAGGAATCTGCAACGTTATAGAGATTTACAACCTGAGTCTGTTACAATAATGTGTTTGATCATTTCAGATTTAGAGGTTTATTCCACATTCAGTGCTTAAATCAACATTAATTTATGAACTTGGCAAAGCCAAAGAAAGATACAAGCGCCGGTGAATGAGTTAATAAGTAAATAAATAACGATTTGCTTGTGTAACTTTACACTTTCTAATGCCACTACAGCTTCAGCTTTGATTCTGTCCCTTTTATATCATCATTAAATTAAAATCACAAAAGTAGGTATTCTCGTTGTCCTCCGCCATTGTTTTCAACCTATACATTATATGAATCTAGGACATGAAGCTTTGGGTCAGGCTGAGACAATGGGACATTCTTCCAAAGCAAAACGGAGACGACTCGATGACAGTTCCCCTGATGCTGCAGACTTTTAAACTCTGCATCCTCTTCTTTTCTGAAACACATGGATAATGCTCGCGCTGGAAAATCCTGATGGTCAGCGCTGGATTCTGCTTTTGTCCAAGATGGTTTCAAATAAAAGATCGACTTGAATCAGAAGTCTATATTTATTTGTTCAAAAATGTGCGTGTGTTTTAAGACAGTTGCCTCTTGCTGAAGCCATGACGAGTCGAACTCCACCTCTCTGTAATTAAATCCAGATTGAGATTTGAAAAAAGGAGCTTGTTGCTGTGAGACGAGAGTGTCTTGTCTCCTACTCGATCTCTCATGAGGTCGACCACAATCCCCTTTGTTTCAGACGTGTTTAGGTCCAGGGCGTTGCTCCTGCTGAAGTTTGTAGCAGAGCCTCGTCTTCATGGGCAGCTTTGGTGTGAGACATATTTATAATATTTTTTGTGACGTCCATCCATTAATCCATTTCCTTCCGCTTTATGTGGATCAGGGTCACAGAGGCAGCAGTCTTAGCAGAGATGCCCAGACTTTCCTTCAGCTCTTCCAGGGGGATCCTGTGGCGACTCCAGGCCATAAAGACATGATCCCTCCAGCGCGTCCTAGGTCTTCCCTGGGGCCTAGGTCTTCCTCTCAATGGGCCTCTCAACTTGAGGGAGCAGCGGCTCTACGCTAAGCTCCTCCTGGGTCATTGAGCATCTTACCCTTTCTCTTAGGGTGCGCCCAGCCACCCTGCAAAGGAAACACATTTAGACCGCTTGTATCCACGATCTTGTTCTTTCGGTCATGACCCAGATCCCATGAACATAGGTGAGGGTAGGAACGTAGATTGACCGGTAAATCGAGAGCTTTGACCTATCCCGACAGCCAGATGCTGTGTGTGGATCGGCCGCTGAGGCTCCTGTCCATAGGGGTTTTGAACTGTTTCTTAGTCTGACCCGTCGCCATGGGAGACCCTACCAGAGACATAATGCTAATGACTCCAAGGATCATTTGAGCGCTTAAACAATCCCACCGCGATAAGGTGGCAGCTCAACGGGGAAAACACAATGGGAGGTGTCTAAAAATGTGTTTCAGTAACCAACTGATTAATTTTACAGACCTCTTCTTGTTGCTTGTTTATTCTGTATAGAGAGGACCAGAACAAACCAAGTGACGGTCAGCTTATGCAGGCAATTCTAGATGTTGTTCAGCATCAGCCGACTCCTCTGGACCAGGAGCAGCTGGCGGAGCATCTGAGGAGGTCCCTGACTGTAGAGAAACACGAAGAAGAAGAACATCTGACGAAGCCTTCCATTGCCGTAACACACAAAGAAGATCACCCAACTAGCAGTAAGACCTAGCCAGCTATGAAAGAATATTCTACAAAACTATAGTCATTTCTTATGCTATAGAAAGACTTTATTTATTGTTTTTGATACATTTTTATTCAAGGGTTACCATAATTGCATTAAAAATTTTTTGCATGTTCTCTGCATGTCTGCGTTGGTTTTCTCCGGGTACTCCGGTTTCCCCTACAACAAAAAATATGTACGATAGGTTCCCCTCTGGGGCCAGGACTCCCCTGAGAAAGAGATTCTTTATCTCAGTGGGACTTTCCTGGTTAGATAAAGGTCAAATAAATAAAATAAAAAGACTCCTGTGTCTCGTCTGGTTAATAATGACGACTGTGCACTGTCTGCCCAACTTTCACTCATCTGTGTTTGTCTTTTAAACAGAGCCAACAGCTGGTGTGTGTGGCCAGAAACTGAAGACTCACAGCCAGGTGTGTGAGGGCGTGGCTACAGCAGGAAACCCCGCCCCCTTGCAGGAGATCGACCCAGAGCGTGGCGTCACAGAGATGTACCAGGAACATGCGGTCAGGAAACCAGCAGATTCCGCCCTAGCTTTCGAGAACATTAAACAACAATCTGAGTCTGGAGAGCCGATGAGGAAAGAGCTGACTGGGCGCGGCCAGCGTTGGTATAACTGGGCTGACTCAGATCCCTGCTGAGCCCGTCTCCCTGGTGACAGAGGTGCGAGGGTTCAGCGATGAGCAGAGGGCCACAGACGTTGTGATAGATTAATTTGTTTGTTTGCTAATGGTATAACCTATAACCTATAAATTGTTTGCTAGGGTCTACTGCACAAAACTAGGCCTCTCTAGTAGGTTGAATGAGTTCATGGGCCAAATGTCAAGGTTATAAGACCGTATTTGGTGTTGAACAAAACATCCTGGTCCACAAATGTATCTTATTGTTTGTGGGATGAGAACTGCTTACGCACATTGGGATGGACTTAACTAAAATGTTATAAAGTTATGGGGAGGGAACTTATTCTTCGGACTTTTCTGCTGAACCTGCTTTGACCTGTTTCTGTGCGCTTGCTGGAGCCTAAATAAACAACTCATGTGAACTTCATCAATCTCTGCTCTTTTTTATAAGAAGATGGTCTTGGACATACGATTTCTTACATTTTAAATACTGACAATTTGGCGACCCCCGACTGTGATTTGTTTTGACGCGTAAGACGAAGATCGAAGGACTGATAAATGATGATCCAGTTTTTTTCCTGTAAGAATCGTCGGAAAGAGGAGAAACATCAAGAAAAAAGGAAAAGACTCCACCAAGGACTGACTGAGGAGAGGAGCAGAGGAGCACAAACACACATGCGCCGGCAGCCACAGAGGGACAAAGGCAAAGAGTTCAAGCCAGGACATCAGGACAAATCCCCGTAAGGCGGCCCAGATCGAAACACATTGTCGACACAGAAAGAAAGCGGTAAGACAAGACGCCTTTTCTAAAGTCTATCAAATTGGCCATAGAAAAAACAAATAATGTGTGACGGCTGGGACTTTACGTATGTATATATTACTCAAATAATGTAAATAATAAACAAAAGATGCTTTGTATATAAGACGGCTTTTTTATAAGAAAATATATGAAAACCTTCGATACCGTGTTTTTTTTCTTACAAAGCTACGGGCGGTTCTTTGATGACACGAGAGAAAATATGAATCAAAGGAAAGAAAGGCCAGTTACGTGCGTTTTTTATAACAATTAAACAGTTTTTGACGTACGATTAAAGCTTCCGAAAAACGAGATAAAAAAGTGAAACAATTTGATTGACAACTGTGTTATTTAAAAAAATAAATAACTAAAAACGATACAAAATAAATGAACGTTCATTGAAAAATATAATGTACAAAATGTAATATAAACGTATGAGAACAGTGTAAAATAGTAACTGGTATAGTGTGCGTGAAGACATTAAATAAATACATAAAACACCTTATTTTTTGATAAGGAGCATAGATAAGACAATAATGTTATAAATAATATTGTTATTCATAACAACTAGGGAAAATTGAAAATCCATTGCAAAAATAAACGGTAAATAAAATAATAATTAAATAACAGGATCCAACGATAATTAACCAAAGCTTTGGATTCATCCCCCTTTAACTAACCATGGCCAATCTAAACATTTACTGCGTGTTGGTAATTATAGCACTGGCAAGCTTGCGATGTGACGAAGAGGTCCGCAGGAGAGCAAACATTCTTTGTCTGCGCGTAACGTACCCGTATGGAAACGTGATGACGTCACCCACTTATGACGGTAGCGCTGTGTTATAGCGCCCGTCTGAGGAGCAGCCCAGGACGACTAAACTGTATATCCAAAACAATAAGTCACGATTTGATAAAGAGACGGTAGAAGCGACCATAATTCCGGTTATAACGCCTCAATCAGTAGAATACTTAAACTCCAACATGTTGACACAAAAGCAAATGTTAAAGCAACGAGAAGCACAAAGTGTTAGGGATTTGTTTTTGCCTTTCTGCTCCCCCTCCTTTTCTGTTTCTGTGCAGGGTGTGTGTGACAGGGGGCGTGGCTGGCTCCTCCCAGGGGAATGAGGCACACCTGAAGTTACTCACTCATTTGCAGTCTTCAAAACCCTGGTTCTCCCTCCACATCCTTGCCGGATTATTACGTCTACTCGGTAGAGTTCAGTCGGTAATACTTTGAAAACGCCATGTTTTTGGATTTAACCTTTCTTCTTTGCGCAGACATCCTGGTGCCACTCCTGGAGCCTACCACTCTGCCAGCCAGCCCCCTGTCTCCACTGCCGTGCCTGCCTGCCTTGTATAAAGGAAATGCATTTTTTGAACTTTGTTTGGTCAGTCTCCGGCTCTGCTTCGGGGTTCCTATTTTTCAACCCATAACAACAAAGAACGCGAATGAGCAAGACACTTCCCCCGTCTTGTTTCAAGTGCCTGCGCGCATAGCTGCATGCATGACACGGAAAAATTAGAGGAGTATTGCAAATCATTTGGAGTTAGATGAATGAATAATGTTGATAATAATGTCGTAAGATCCCATAACATCACAATATTGTATAGAAATGATTAATGTTGGTCTAAAGCTAAGGTTAAATTGTATGTAATTGTATAAAGCTGTTTACACATAAGTTGAAGATACATACTATCACACAGGGATAACCATGAACGCCCGCCTTTGATTAAAATAAATAGACACAATTTGGACACAATCAGGGCTTCTCGTAAAAGCAGAAGCCATCACAAACTTTAGAAAAAACCCTGTTTAAGTGCAGGTCAGGCCAAGGCCTGGTTAAAGTGTAAACGTCACAAAATAGATGACGCCCCTGTCTAAGCATAAAGACAGCCCTTGCCCTAAAAGATAAATGACGTCACTGTCTCAGCATAAGGACAGTGAGACGCTCATGAGCAAGGCACTTAGCTGACCCATATCTAAAATGAAAAAGGGCGCAGGGAAATTTTTTTTTGTTTTGTTTGTTTTATGCATAAGTGTGGGGTGGGTTTCCATGCTCTGAAGAGAACATTTCAGGCTCTAGCTCGCTCGAGCCCTTCAGACCAAGGCTTTGTATTTGTGGGATGGGCAGTTGAGAATTAAAGGGGCATGTTTATTGATTATTGGTGATGTTCGGGAGGGACAGGGCCGTCATCGCGTCGCGTAAAAGTAGGTACACTTACGGCTACGGCTACTGCGAGAGGTTTGACGCCTCCAAACGCAGAGAGGAAAAGAAGTTCACCACCTCTGAGGGCTATTGGTGCAGCGACCTCTTTTGTAAGATGGTGGAGATCGATCAGGACGTGGGCTTTGACGAAACCAAAGAGTACATCTTCAGCCCGGTAGAGCCGAACCAGAGAGCGATGAAAATGCGATTGTTCCGCTCAGAACGAGCAAACCTGACGTACATCGACTGGGGCGTGGAGCAGGTCGGGCAGTTCCAGGTGGATATGCCCGACACCACCGGAGGCTCGGCGCGCCAGGTCAAAATGGAGGTCACCTTCGGTCACACGGAGATCACCGCAAAAGCCACAGACCTGCTCTCCAACTCTGAGGGAAAGGTCACCATCGACTTCACCTCCAACAGAGACATAGGAGACAACATGTTCAAAAGTTAAAGTTGAAGTAGACAGGTCGATAACATTTTAACTGTTTTTGTAAACCCGTCTAGGGACAAGTGCTGCAAATTAGCTTCTGCGATAAACACTGTGATCCATACATCAGACTTATGTTTTTGTATCTGTCAAATAAACCAAATAAATAAATAATTTGTCTGCCATATGCGCTGGAAGTTCATTCAACTAGAGGCTGGGGGATTGACATCACTTTTTTACATCATGGATTTGCTTTTTATAATGTTTTTAGATCGTACCTGCATTAAAAAAGTATTGTAAAGTAACACAACTGGAGCTCCTTGCAATCAAGCTGTATTTAGTCAACATCTTTAAGGCCAAGTCTTTATAGGGATGGGGAATCTTATTTGTATAGTGTTTTGTATAGTGTTTTTGTATAGTGAAGTTATTTCTATTTGTCAAATTTCAGAAGGATGAGCGAGAGAATTTGCTACACATTTTGTTTGTATTACTTTTTACAAAGTCAGAAGTTTTCATATACTAAGATTACTATACCTATACCTTAAACAATTCAGAAAGCCCAGATGACGATGTCATGACCTTGGAAGCACAAGTCTGGTTCATCCTTGGGTGTAATTTAAAGACACTTGAAGGTCCAGGTACAAGAAGGCGGGTTCTGTGTCCCAGAGATGAACGTGCTGTGTCTGAAATGTGAATATCAACCCAAGAACAAATGCAGAAGACCTGAAGATGATGCTGAACCTGGTAAGAGTTTGTCATTATCCAGAGTGAAACAAGTTCTGTACCGACATGGACTGAGAGGGAACTCTGCCAGGAAGAAGCTCTGACTCCAAAAGAAACAGAGAAAAGACAGATAGGAGTTTGTAAATTAAAAAAAGGATAACGACTTTAATGTTTGGAGACATATCCTGTGGTCTGTTTGACCATAATGACCATGATCATGTCCATCCATCCATGGACATGATCCATGGATGGATCATGTCCATGATCTCCATGTTATATTGTATGAAAATATGAGATGCCGCTTGTATCACCATTATTATTACCGTTATTATTTACCGGCAGATGGACACATGCATTTCAGTTATGTATATTCTGGGCCTTTTCTCTTGAAAGGACTTACAATTATGTTTTGTATTTCTTGAATTAACCTGAAATGCATGAAAGGAATTACTTTGAATGGGGGGTAGGCACTAATAAGCTTTCTTGCTTCTTGCCTACTCCTTTTGAGTTTTTATTATACTGCAATGAGGTAACCTATGTTTTTTGTAAATTGCTCAAATAAACTAAACTAAACTAAACTAAACTAACTGAGTGTGTGAGGGGTTATGTCCATTTGTAGAGACTATACCTAATTTTGAACCTTTTTAGTCCAAATGTGACGAAATGGGTAACTTTACCGTCACGGCCGTCCTTATATGTCCGTAAATATGTGACAAAAAAGGTAAACCTATATTTTGTCACATATTGACTATTTGGGTTGTGATCCATCTTTGTTTGTTTGTTTGTTTGTTCATCAACAAACACGATACCTCAAGTACCTTCATTGAAGATGGACAACTCCTGTACGACTGAGAGCCTACACCAATTAATATTATTATTATTATATAAAATCTTGAAACCTGAAATTGTTACTATCATTTCTGTAACCAAGGATCAATGATACACATTACCATGAGACAAAGAAACCTGTTATTAAACCTGTTCAACCAGGTTATGTCACCTTCCAGTAGATCCCGGATGAGCGTCCTTCCCGATAGTCACTCATATCCGCATTACCGTCATGTCAACCATTTTCACCTGAGGTTTGCATCGCTCAATAAGTCCGCAATTTTCATACACCTATGCGTTTTCTATATTTGTTTTGATTTTATTTGCTTTAGTACGATAGCTTTGCCTCAGACTCAGCTCCCTCTTCACCACAACAGTCCGATACAGCGACCGCATCACTGCTGACGCCGCACCAATCCGTCTATCGATCTCACGCTCGATCCGTCCCTCTCTCGTGAACAGGACCCCGAGATACTTGAACTCCTCCACTTGAGGCAAGGACTGCCCACCGACCTGAAGCGGGGAAGCCACCTTTTTCCGGTGGAGAACCATGGCCTCAGATTTGGAGGTGCTGATCCTCATCCCGGCTGCAAACCGCCCCAGTGCGCGCTGGAGGTCCTGATTTGATGAAGCCAACAGAACAACATCGTCTGCAAACAGCAGAGATGAGATCCTGAGGTTCCCAAACCGGACACCCTCCGGCCCCTGGCTGCCTCTAGAAATTCTGTCCATAAAGGTAATAAACAGAACCGGTGACAAAGGGCAGCCCTGGTGGAGACCAACACACACCGGGAACAGGTCTGACTTACTGCCGGCAATGCGAACCAAGCTCCTGCTGCGGTCATACAGGGAACGTACAGCCCTTAATAGAGGGCCCCGGACCCCATACTCCCGGAGCACCCCCCACAGGGCACCACGAGGGACAGGGTCGAACGCTTTCTCCAGATCCACAAAACACGTGTGGACTGGCTGGGCAAACTCCCACAAACCCTCGAGCACCCGATGAAGGGTATAGAGCTGGTCCAGTGTTCCACGACCGGGACGAAAACCGCATTGTTCCTCCTAGGTCCGAGGTTCGACTATCGGCCGGATCCTCCTCTCCAGCACCTTGGAGTAGACCTTACCAGGGAGGCTGAGGAGTGTGATCCCTCTGTAATTGGAGCACACCCTCCGACAACACCATCCCAACTGTGAAATACGGGGGTGGCAGCATCATGCTGTGGGGTTGTTTTGTTGCGGGAGTGAGAAAGAAAACTATGTGGAAATATTGGAGAAACACTTGAGGTGACACTTCACTGCCCTTGACATCAGCCAGGAAGTAAAAGCTTTGGTGCAGATGGATCTTCCAAATGGACAATTCTCAAAGCATATGGCCAATGCTGGTTACAAAGTGACAAAGTCAATATTTTGGAGTGCTCATCACTAAGTCCTGATCTCCATCCAGTTGAAAATGTATGGGCAGAGCTCACAGAGGCACGCAAGGTGGCCTACAAATGTCTCAGTCACGTCAGTTCTGTTTGGAGGAATGGACCAAAACTCCTCCTAACTATTGTGAGAAGCTTGTGAGGAAATCCAAAACGTTTGACCCAAAATATACAGTTTAAAGGCAATTTACCAAATATTAATGAAATGTATGTAAACTTCTGGTTTTGTAAAAAGTCATAAAAAATTGTGTAGAAAATTCTATGTCTCATTCTTATGGCGTTTGACAAATAGACATAATTCTTAAAATTCTAATTGACCTAAAATAAATTAAAAGTTAATTCTGGTTTCATGTCAGCCAGTGAGAATGAGTCTTTTTATGAAGTGTATGTAAACATGTGGGTCTCACTGTAAGTAAGAATAACTATTCACAATTATTTTGAGCCAGCATAGTGCGCCACAGCACCATCTGGTGGGGCCGGGCCCCTAATGCAGAAATGTCACTGCTAATCAACAATATCTGTAAATATCAAAATTACCAAGATGAATTAAAAAGAAAAGGACTAAAATAGATGTCAACAAAATGCGTCTGTCTATTCTTTCAAGTATGTGCTATAGGTTGATTTAAGTTTCATATTGGTACCTGTCGGAGTCCAGTTTCTGACCCCCGGCCTTGTATAGGTCTCTTGTACACCTTCTTTTCTTCTTTAAACCGATGTTGTAGTTGTGCTGTCTTTGTCCTGTTTCTCTCTCAGATTTCCGTGAGCTGTATTTGGATCCAAACAGCCGACTGATAACAGCCAGTGTCTTAGCTGTATGTCCTCCTCTGTCCGGCCGCTGTTACAGGGATGTGGACATGGATTTGAAACCCAGTGGACGTGTTTATATAGCCGTCAGTCACACAGGGAAAGGAGACAGTGAGTTCCTGAGCTCTGAGGGTTTCCAGAAGCAGCTGCAGATTGATTCACGATGGATGTGATGTTTATAAAATATATGTAACGTGTTAAGAATCCTATTTTGTTAGGCCCTGTAATCTTTAGTTTGTTTCCGGTCTGACGATAAAGCTAGTTGCACAGCTACATCACTTCCTGTTTTGGTAAAAATAAACAAGGACAGACAGGGAAGCCATCAGGTTTTGAGAAGCAGCAGCACAATCTGTTCACATCCTCTACTCAGGACGGACGTATCAATGTCGTAAGTAGTTGTGTAGCATAAATCTGTTGTTTATGAGCAAATATCACGCTTTAGTTCATGGAAATGTTTTGTAATTTATGTTTAAAAGCGGTGTTAAAAAGCGCTAATGCTAATCGCAGTTATGCTAATCGAGGCTGCACTAAGTTGTGCATTGTCATGTTAAAAAGCATACAGGCACTTCATGTTCAGTAATATTCTTTATTTTTCTGTCTTTTTTGACAGCGACGGCTCATGTGTTCATTATGGATAGAGTTTAGCGTGATGTTTAGTCTCCAGTTCCCACACTGAGATGAGAACATTATAATGGAGGAAACGCATACATGCATAGTAGTGGAAACAAACGATTGTAAAGGGTGCGATAACGCATCAGTTCACTGTCAGAAGATGATCTAAAGCAATTTATTTTGTATGGAAGTAATATAAGCTATCTTATCGATTACTATTCACTGTCACGGGTCATTATTCAAGAAACAGCTCCACCTAGTGGCCGTGTATCATGACTTCTTTAATCAATAAATAATCAGCCTGATTAAACGTGCTCAGCATTAGGCCTAATTTATGATTCACCAAGTCTTATCTGTAGCACTTTAAGATGTTTTTCATGCGTAAAGTGCAATACAAATAAAATGTATTATTATTATTATTATTATATATTGCATACCCTGTTACTGCGCAGAACCCTCAAGGCCTCAGGTAGAGGACCTGAGCTTGGAGGGAAAAAGAGTATAAGCCTCTTTTAATATTTTTTTCATGCAATATTGTAATATATTTGGACATATAAATGTTTTAGTTTAATCTATGTAGGATTTCTGTTCTGTTTTGGTTTTCTCTACATGAGCTCTATAATATAATATAATAAAATAAAATAGAAACTTAGACCTTCTTGCATTGAGTTTTGTTTGTTTTACCAAAATTAAATTGGAATTAGTGGATATGGGCAAAGCGTTTTTGGATCATGTTTTCACTCATTGTGCATTTTATTTCCTTCCAAATATTCTATAGAAGATTGATTTTATTTTAAACATTTGGTCAGTGTGGTTTCAATAGTTTATTTGGGTAATTTGTGTCAAAGAAAATCGGTTACATCAGTGATTAAATGATTAATTACACAAACAGCTCAACAGGAGAAAGCAGAAGTACAGTGGTTAAATCCTTTTAACATTTTCATTAGTTTAACAACAGTTGATTTTTGTTACAGGCATTTTCCAATTTCCATAAAATTATACAACAACAAAAAACAATGCAGGAAAACAAACAGTTAAGCGCTTTAAGTAATTGCATAAACAAAGTCTACCCCAGGGCAGCTGTGGCTACTGTAGCGTTCCATCACCAAGGAGAGTGAGTTAATGTGTGTCCCTAAGCACACATGATACGATCCCTGTTCCCTATTGAGGCTTAGCCTAAATATTTCCGCCTAAACTTTAACTGCTAAACACGTTGTCGCTCTCGCCTTTGCTGGAGAGGAAATCTAAGGTGACTGTGGCCTCAGAGTTGGAGACCAGGTCTGTGGCTTTCGCGGTGATCTCCGTGTCACCAAAGATGACCTCCAATTTGACCTGGCGCTTCATGCCTCCGGTGGTGTCGGGCATATCCACCACGAACTGCCCGACCTGCTCCACCTCCCATTCGTCGACGTACGCCACGTTCTCCCGCTCGGTGCGGAAGAAACGTAAATGCATCGTGTTCTGCTTGGAGTCGATCGGGTTGAAGATGTACTCTTTGGTTTCATCAAACCCGACGTCCTGATCGATCTCCACCATCTTACTGAAGAGGTCTGTGCACCAGTCTCCTTCAGAGTTGGTGAACTTTTTTTCCTCCTTGTGTTTGGAGGCGTCAAACAAATCGCAGTCGCCATAGCCGTAAGTGTACCCACTTTTACGCGACGCGATGACGTCCCTGTCCCTCCCGAACATCACCGCCCCCTTCATTACCACCTCCTGTGGCAGGTGTGGGAACAGCACCTCGTACTGGGACCGAAACTCGTTTTCGATGTGATCACGGAGAACTTTGCTCAAAGCGTAGCCTCCCACCAAGACAATATATTTGATTTCTATCTTTTTCTTGAGGATTTCCCTGAGGCTCTCAGTGATCCCGCTCAAACTCTCCCCAAAGAAAGACCTCATTTTCTCCTGAGAGATTTGGACCGATCCTTCGCTCCAGGACACGCCTTTGACCTTAAGGAAGAACTTCTCGATTGATTTCTTTTTCTCGGCTGCCTTTACCAGATTGTGCGGACAGGAGAAGCTGGCCTCCTGATCCACCTGCTTCATGAAGGTGAAGTCATACATGAGCTTCTGGACCTCTCCTGGATGGTTGGCCTCAAATTCGTCCCAGACCCCGTCACAGAAGATCTCTCTGAGGAACTCTTTGAACTTCCTGTCCACGATCTGACCACCCATGTCGTTCCCAGACGCTTTGTGCAGCTCCTTCAGGGCGCCGCTCTTCAGGACTTCATGAACCGTGATGTCGATGGTTCCTCCTGCAAAACAGTCACAGTTCCTATTTTAACGTATGTTCCAAATGATTATGCAAATTGTATTTCAGTGCCATTAAGGTAAAACATAAAATGAAAAATAAAATGGATGGGATTGTGTCTCAGGGCTCTTTCAATCACTGACATCAATCTCAGACACCTGTGATGATTAGTTGTCAGGTAAACCCAGTTATGGGAACTGCTGCTGTAAAGAAAACCTCTGCATCATTGGCTGCTATGGGAATAAAAGGAAAGAAACTCATGATGTGGACCCCCTCCTCCCCTGACCTCACCCCTATTGAGAACCTTTAGAGCCTCAAGCAAAACATCTATGAGGGTGGGAGGCAGTTCACATCCAAACAGCAGCTCTGGGAGGCTATTCTGACATCCTGCAAATAAATCCAAGCAGTAATTTTCCAAAAACTCACAAGTTTAAAGGATTTAAGAATTTTTCTGCTTTCAAATAATGTGATATGTTAAAATATAACTTGACCTGTTTAGGTGTTGATTGAAAAAGCTTTTGATTTCAGTAAATATGACCTCTTAATGCTACAAATTCAACAAATTACCATTTTCAGTTCTTTACAACCTATACATTGTATTGAAACGCTGTTTTTTATTTATTTATTATTTATTGGTTTATTTGGTCGGACCAGTGCATGTTAATGAACATACATGAGTCTCATGCATGTAAACAAGCCACACCGGATTGGAGCCTTTGGCTAATTTACGTCCGTTGCGTCTGTTGTACATAATCATTTGGAACAGCAGATTTGAAGTTGTTTATTACATTTATTTAAAAAAAAATACTGTTATTATATGGATTTTTTTTCAATCACGTTCATATCATCCTCTAACAGTTAAAGACTTGAATATTATGATGACTGTCATTTGAGTTGACAATTTAGAAAATCTGAGAAAAACGTCATTTGCATAAATGACATTTTAATTTATTGCATAATAATTTGTAATAAAATAAAATAAATAAATAAAAGCCTCAGCTCTCACTTCTGTCTGTTTGGATTTTTTTCATGAAGAAAAGAGCTGGTTTCAACCACGGGTTTAGGAAAACATTTCAAAAACAACTTTCGTGAATGTTTATTTCTCTCTCTTGCTGTTGAAGCCTTTGCATGTGGCTACAATTACTGGACAAATAACTGCAGTACTACTACATATGCTGTTTTGAGATATACATTGAGTCCTGGGCATAGACATTAATCATTCACTACATCTGCATTTTCTCTGTTAAAGTCTCTAAAGAGCTAATAGCTGGGATTTAAAACAAACAACCTTTTGTATTAGGTTGGACACCTGTTTTAAAGTGACTGAATGCATAATCTGGACATGACATGGCATGAAGAAAAGGACATGGCATGAAGAAAAGGAAGAAGCTTTACTTTAATTTCCTTTGAAATATGGAAATTCACGGAATCCTGGCTCAGTGACTCAGACCGGGTTGAGGACCTGACGCTCACGGGGTTCGGGGCCCCGCTGAGGCTGGACCGTAACAAGGAAGTGACCAACAAGCAGCGCGGTGGTGTTTGTTGCTACGTGAACAAGAGGTACTGTAAAACCGTCATTGTCCGAGAGACCCCCCCAAACCGTCCTGACAGTCCATTTCAACATCTCTAATCCTAGTGTCTGACCAAATGAACTCTGAATGTTATACTAGTAACACAAGTAGACACAATGAACATTCCTGAGCTTAGACCTGATCTCACCTCCACAGTCCACTACGATGTACTGAGTCCCCGTGGTTTGCTGCAGAGCCGTCCTGCTGTGGTTCTCGGACAGAAAACCGTCCGCTGGGAGCTTTTTGCACCAGATGGAGGCCGCCTCCGGCTCCAGGGCGATCACCAGGTTCTTCTCACTGCCCTTGGACACAATCTCAGCCTGAAACACAGTTACCTCTTTTTTTTTAAAGAAAGTTCATGACTTTACTGTTATGATCCAGTGCACCACTCTGTCACATTTCCAAGTGTTTTCCAGTGCATGTGTGACATCGACCACACATAGTGTCATATAGATTTTATTTGTTCATACAATGGGAAGAAAAATACACCGTTTGGAATTTCTCACATTTCTGCCTAAATTAAATCAGACCACATAAAATGTGGACCTTATTTTTGTGAGCCTTTGTTAATTCATTTTGGAGATTAAATTATGTAATTTTCACCTTTGTCCCTGCCTTTTATTTGGTCCATTACATGCACACTCATTCATCTTGGCTCTAGCCTCAGTGTCCCGCCCCTGACCTGTGTGGCGGCCGCTCTCATGAACTGCTTGGCGCTGTCGTCCCAGATGGCGGGCACGGTCAGGACCCAGGTGAAGTCTGAGGGCAGGAACTCGTGTTTGTTGGCGTTGGAGCTGATGGTTTTCAGGGCGTCTTCTTTCAGGAAGCGCAGAGCCTCGGTGAACACCTTCATAGCCTTCATGGTGCTGCCGTTCGCCGCTTTAATGGTTGAGTCTTCAGTGATGCGCTACAAAAAAGACCATGATTAAAGATATTATACAAATCATCATCTCCCACTTGTCCGTTGCCGAGTCGTGGGGGAAGCAGATGGAGCTGCCCCAATCACTTTGCACCAGCCCCCATGGCTCGGCCTGCAGGTGGTGGGTCCACGGGAGGACCAGGGGCACGAAGCCCCCGACAACAGATCCCCCAGGATCATGTGGACACTGAAACCCCTCTACCACGTGAAGGTGGCGGTTCCAGGAGGAAAATCATCATAATAATATTAAATATTGCTGAAAAGCGTTGACTATCAGGCCTTACTGATCTCCCTGCCATGAGCAACGGGAGCTGTGTCTTTTTGCAATATAGTTCTTTAGCCATTGCACTGAGTTCAATTCTTATAGTGGGGGATCCACAAGTACATCAAGGACAAGGCTCCAACAGATGACGTGCTCAGTGAACAGAAGATGAGGCGCTGGAGGTCCCGTCATGGCAGGTCAAGCGCCTACACGGGATGTTTATTTATTGATTTGTTTATTTGGTTGGGACAGTGCAAGTTAATGAACAAGCCACACCGGATTGTAGCCTTGGGCTAATTTCCATCTGTCGTCCCCCATGTGCACTCTCAAACATCCTGGCCTATTGTACATGTTTTTGGTGGTAGGGGAAACTGGAGTACCCAAAGGAAACCTATGCAGACACAGGGAGAACATGCAAACTCCACACATAACGGCCCAGTCCCTGGTGGGAATAGAACGTTCCCAACACTTGTGATTAGCCCTGATATAAAATAAAGTATAAAAAATGACAAACATATTGTTTTCTTTTTCAAAGAAATGACAGGAGGGGCTTAGCCCCCCTAGCCCGTAAATACCAGCCGTCCCTGGTAGCTGTGCTGGTTTCTCTGACCCGGAAGCTTTTGCATATTGGGGCTTTAAGTGTTTAATCTTGTCTGGAAAAACATCTTCAGACATAATCAACAAAATGGAAAGTTACCAAAGTACTCCGAGCCTGGATACTGAGAGTGAAATGTTCAGTGCATCTGTTTGAAATGCCAGGATTTCAAGCCTGTGTCTCCAAAGGACCAACTGTGGCACAAAAGTCAGCAGACGATGCTGCACTATTTCACATCCTACCGCACAGATCGAACCGCAGTGAGAAACATTGGCCAACAGTAAATGACAAGTAAACATAACCTGTTTTTCTTGTTGTCAATCATGAGTTTTTCTTGAGAAATTAATAATGAGGATGAGAATTTCCAAGCAACATTCTCTTGTAGGTGTGGGCTTTAGCGTCAGTGGCGCTTCCAGGGAATTACACCACAACTAAAAGTATTTGTACTGTGTCAACATTTCCCGCGTCTTCGTTTAGTTTAGTTTATTTGTTTATTTGAGCAGTATACATTCTGCTCAAAAGGAGTGGGCTGAAGCAAAAAGCTTATAAGCCAACACGCCCAAGTGCAATAAATTAAAAAAGTTAATTTCACACAATGGTACCGAAGGAACAAAACATAAAAGAAACCTCATCCAAAGAGAACCTGAAACATTTCAGCAGCTACATTATCACAGACCAACTTACAAACTTACAAAAAAATATATGAACTGTTTATATAATGAATTGAAACAAAGCACAACTACAACAACGATCTCGTTTCATGTACGATGTCTCGCACAAAGCAAGTAAAAAAATGTGATCCTTAATATATTTCTTTCAGATTTTTACCCGTGATTACTGAGAGTTACTTTTATGTTAAGATACATTAATACATATTATACTCCGAGATCTTGCTACAACCCAGTTGTCATTACCATCCTCGGTATCATTTTAATTTGGGTTTAATTATCATCATCATTATTATTATTATTATTATAATTATTATTATATATTTATTTAATTGAGTTATATGTGCTAATTGATCCCACTGCTCCCCCTAGTGGCAACGCATTTCTTCTCGTCTGTATATTTCAAAAGTCATTTGTTTGTATTTATATTAGAACAGGTTGATGTTTGGACATCGTTTCAATTCCATCTCCAGTTTATTCCACAATTGTTCACCATTAACTGTTGGACTAAAACTTTTCAAAGCTGTGCTATGTTTCTGAATCCTAAAGTTTAATTCGTCACGTAATTCATAACAACCAGTACGTTCTTGGAACCTTCTTTGTATTTGGTTTGGTAACAATTTATACTTTGCTTTGTATAACATCTGTACAGTTTGGAACTCAACAATGTCACAAAACTTAATGATCTGTGAGTTTCCATAATCAAGGATGAGAGAAATATAATTTGTATAATGATTATATTTTAACCAATTTTAATGTATAATTTTAATATATACATATTTGTATTGTTATATTTTTGTGAATTGTATCAGTTGATCATTGCTTTTTTATTGTGTGTATGTGTTTTTTTCTGTGAGGAACATTGAGTTTTCCTTGTGCTTGAAATGTGCAGGATAAATACATTTGCCTTGCCTTTTTTTTTTTTATTGAAAGTTTAAGTGTTCAATCAAAAAAAAAAACAGTCATAGTGAGTGACATCATCAACAAATGGAAACGGCAGCTTCCCTTTTGTATTTTGTACTCCGAGCCTGGATACTGAGAGTGAAATGTTCAGTGCATCTGTTTGAAATGCCAGGATTTCAAGCCTGTGTCTCCAAAGGACCAACTGTGGCACAAAAGTCAGCAGACGATGCTGCACTATTTCACATCCTACCGCACAGATCGAACCGCAGTGAGAAACATTGGCCAACAGTAAATGACAAGTAAACATAACCTGTTTTTCTTGTTGTCAATCATGAGTTTTTCTTGAGAAATTAATAATGAGGATTAGAATTTCCAAGCAACATTCTCTTGTAGGTGTGGGCTTTAGCGTCAGTGGCGCTTCCAGGGAATTACACCAAAACTGAAAGTATTTGTACTGTGTCAACATTTCCCGCGTCTTCGTTTAGTTTAGTTTATTTGTTTATTTGAGCAGTATACATTCTGCTCAAAAGGAGTGGGCTGAAGCAAAAAGCTTATAAGCCAACACGCCCAAGTGCAATAAATTAAAAAAGTTAATTTCACACAATGGTACCGAAGGAACAAAACATAAAAGAAACCTCATCCAAAGAGAACCTGAAACATTTCAGCAGCTACATTCACACAGACCAACTTACAAACTTACGTAAAAATATATGAACCTGTTTATATAATGAATTGAAACAAAGCACAACTACAACAACGATCTCGTTTCATGTACGATGTCTCGCACAAAGCAAGTAAAAAAATGTGATCCTTAATATATTTCTTTCAGATTGTTACCCGTGATTACTGAGAGTTACTTTTATGTTAAGGTACATTAATACATATTATACTCTGAGATCTTGATACTTCCCAGTTTTTATTACCATCCTCAGTATAATTTTAATTTGGGTTTAATTATCATCATCATAATTTATTATTATTATTATTATTATTATTATTATTATTATATATTTATTTAATTGAGTTATATGTGCTAATTGATCCTACTGCTCCCCCTAGTGGCAACGCATTTCTTCTCGTCTGTATATTTCAAAAGTCATTTGTTTGTATTTATATTAGAACAGGTTGATGTTTGGACATCGTTTCAATTCCATCTCCAGTTTATTCCACAATTGTTCACCATTAACTGTTGGACTAAAACTTTTCAAAGCTATGCTATGTTTCTGAATCCTAAAGTTTAATTCGTCACGTAATTCATAACGACCAGTACGTTCTTGGAACCTTCTTTGTATTTGGTTTGGTAACAATTTATACTTTGCTTTGTATAACATCTGTACAGTTTGGAACTCAACAATGTCACAAAACTTCATGATCTGTGAGTTTCCATAATCAAGGATGAGAGAAATATAATTTGTATAATGATTGTAATTTAACCAATTTTAATGTATAATTTTAATATATACATATTTGTATTGTTATATTTTTGTGAATTGTATCAGTTGATCATTGCTTTTTTATTGTGTGTATGTGTTTTTCTCTGTGAGGAACATTGAGTTTTCCTTGTGCATGAAATGTGCAGGATAAATACATTTGCCTTGCCTTTTTTTTTATTGAAAGTTTAAGTGTTCAATCAAAAAAAACAAAAAACAAAACAGTCATAGTGAGTGACATCATCAACAAAATGGAAATGGCAGCTTCCCTTTTGTATTTTGTACTCCGAGCCTGGATACTGACAGTGAAATGCTCAGTGCATCTGTTTGAAATGCCAGGATTTCAAGCCTGTGTCTCCAAAGGACCAACTGTGGCACAAAAGTCAGCAGACGATGCTGCACTATTTCACATCCTACTGCACAGATCGAACCGCAGTGAGAAACATTGGCCAACAGTAAATGACAGCTAAACACATCCTGTTTTTCTTTTTGTCAATCATGAGTTTTTCTTGAGAAATTAATAATGAGGATGAGAATTGCCAAGCAACATTCTCTTGTAGGTGTGGGCTTTATCAGTTGGCGCTGCCAAGGAATTCAACTGAAAGTATTTTTACTGTGTCAACACTTCCCGCGTCTTCACCATTTTACTTAATGAGAAAGTCCATCATTATCTTTCAAACTAAACTAGGTAAATCAGTGTTTTATGTTTGTCATTTCTATATGTCATTTTTATAACTGAAGATGCCATCTCCACTGCGCTTCATTCAGCCCTCACTCACCTAGAAACAAAGGACTCTTACGTTAGAATGCTGTTTTTAGACTTTAGCTCAGCATTCAACACTATAATCCCACAGCAGCTAATACACAAACTAGCCTTTGTTACTTTGGTCCCAGCTCTCTGCAGGTCATTCACTAGGTCCCTCCATGTGGTTCTGGGATTTTTGCTCACCGTTCTTGTGATCATTTTGACCCCACGTGGGTGAGAGCTTGCGTGGAGCCCCTGATCGAGAGAGATTATCAGTGGTCTTGTATGTCTTCCATTTTCTAATAATTGTTTCCACAGTTGATTTCTTCCCACCAAGCTGCTTACCAACTGCAGACTCAGTCCTCCCGGCCTGGTGCAGGTCTACAGTTTTGTTTCTGGTGTCTTTCGACAGCTCTTTGGTCTTGACCATAGTGGAGTTTGGAGTGTGACTGTTTGAGGTTGTGGACAGGTGTCTTTTATACTGGTAACAAGTTCAAACAGGGGCCATTAATACAGGGAACGAGTGGAGAACAGAGGAGCCTCTTAAAGAAGAACTTACAGGTCCGTGAGAGACAGAAATCTTGCTTGTTTGTAGGTGACCAAATACTGATTTTCCACCATAATTTGCAAATGAATTCATTAAAAATCAGACAATGTGATTTTCTTGATTTTTTTTTCTCATTTTGTCAGTCATAGTTGAGGTATACCTATGATGAAAATTACAGGCCATCAAGTGGGAGAACTTGCATAATTGTTGGCTGACTAAATCCTTTTTTTCCCACTGTATAGAGATGTCTGTGTAAGTTCTCAGTCATACAGGAGTTGTCCATCTTCAATAAAGGTACTTGATTCATCTTCTGTACTCAGTAGTTGAAGTCCTCGAACGTTTCGCCTCTCATCCAAAAGGCTTCGTCAGCCCCAAAAGGCTTCGTCAGCCTCTATACACTGTATAGAGAGCATCCTGTCCAGCTCCATCACTGTGTGGCGCCAGCACTGCCTCCTGCATAACCCTCGTGGTGCCCTCGTGCAGCCCGAATCTGCGTGAGTCAGAGCTGGGTTCCCCTGTATATGTTGTGTACGTTTTCTATGCTAAGCAGCGGAGAAGATCTGCGGATCCATTAAGGACATGTACTCCACCCGTCTCACCCAAACAGGGGACCCTATGCACCCATCACACAGTCTCTCCAAGGTAATGCCTTCAGGGAGGAGACTGCGGAATCCACGGGCCAGTTCCAGTCGACTGAAGAACAGTTTCATACACAAGGCCATCGGGAAGCTGAACTCCCTGCCCTCCCTGTGCTCCCACCCCTCTTCCCCCACCCCTGCTCCATAATCAAGGATGAGAGAAATATAATTTGTATAATGATTGTATTTTAACCAATTTTAATGTATAATTTTAATATATACATATTTGTATTGTTATATTTTTGTGAATTGTATCAATTGATCATTGCTTTTTTATTGTGTGTATGTGTTTTTCTCTGTGAGGAACATTGAGTTTGCCTTGTGCATGAAATGTGCAGGATAAATACATTTGCCTTGCCTTCTTTTTTTGTATTGAAAGTTTAAGTGTTCAATCAAAAAAAAAGAAAAAAACAGTCATAGTGAGTGACATCATCAACAAAATGGAAACGGCAGCTTCCCTTTTGTATTTTGTACTCCGAGCCTGGATACTGAGAGTGAAATGCTCAGTGCATCTGTTTGAAATGCCAGGATTTCAAGCCTGTGTCTCCAAAGGACCAACTGTGGCACAAAAGTCAGCAGACGATGCTGCACTATTTCACATCCTACTGCACAGATCGAACCGCAGTGAGAAACATTGGCCAACAGTAAATGACAAGTAAACATAACCTGTTTTTCTTGTTGTCAATCATGAGTTTTTCTTGAGAAATTAATAATGAGGATTAGAATTGCCAAGCAACATTCTCTTGTAGGTGTGGGCTTTAGCGTCAGTGGCGCTTCCAGGGAATTACACCACAACTGAAAGTATTTTTACTGTGTCAACATTTCCCGCGTCTTCACCATTTTACTTCATGAGAAAGTCCATCATTATCTTTCAAACTAAGCTAGGTAAATCAGTGTTTTATGTTTGTCATTTCTATATGTCATTTTTATAACTGAAGATGCCATCTCCACTGCGCTTCATTCAGCTCTCACTCACCTAGAAACAAAGGACTCTTACGTTAGAATGCTGTTTTTAGACTTTAGCTCAGCGTTCAACACTATAATCCCACAGCAGCTCATACACAAACTGCTCCACCTGGGGATCAACACATCACTGTGCAACTGGACCTTCTGACGGGGAGACCACAGGCTGTACGTGTCCTCCAGAACCATCACACTGAACACGGGAGCTCCCCAAGGCTGTGTGCTGAGCCCCCTCCTGTTCACTCTGCTGACCCATGACTGCGCTCCAAAGTACGACTCAAACCTCTTCATCAAGTTTGCAGACGACACCACAGTGGTGGGTCTCATCAACAACAGAGACGAGCCAAACTACAGGAGCGAGGTGAGCAGTCTGGCCCTGTGGTGCACACAGAACAACCTCTCTCTAAATGTGGAGAAGACAAAAGAGATTGTTGTGGACTTTCGAAGAGCGTGGGTTTGTTTTTGGCGAAGCCGCCATCTTTACGAAGAATTTTGCCATTTATCGTAAACCACACTAAAAAAAATTCGTGCTTTCTTGATTATGTTCAGTGTTGTTTACTTGATCCTCACCAATCAGTTAACTTCACTGGTGCAAAGTAAGTATTGAAGCAGTTCAAGGTAAAAAAAAATCTTACTGAAGTCACGTGTGTAAGGAAAACTTGAACTGTTTGACATGTGCAGTTGTGCCTCAAGAGCACGTGAACTCTCAGAAGGAACGCGTTTAATTTTAACATCATTTCAGTGTAACTGCTCATTTAACACATGTTTTGTTAAAACTGTGTTGGTTTTCAAATTCCTGTGTGAACAATGTGATTAAAATTACACAAAATTACACAATATGTGTTCAGCTCTTGTCCAGTCACGGAGCGGGAGCTCAGTGTTTGAATCAGAGTCAGAGCACTGACCGAGCCGAGGACGGAGCAGATCTGAGCTAAAACATAAGTGACTTTATTTGTTCATATTCACACTGTTTTCTTTGTGTCATCTGTTTGACATTCGCAAACACACAAGGATCCATCTTGTGTTGCTCCCATGGACAGATTGGTTTTAATCCAACCCACCCGTGGTTTGGGCCAATCACATAGCAGCATCATTGTAAGTGACCGATGGAAAAACACGAGTTGCTGCATGACACTTTCAAAAAAAATAACATTGAAATATTTAATGGATGGTTTTCACCATCACGAGGTGAGCTTCATACAATCAGCAACAAATGCTGTTCCAAAAGTTTGTCCACTCAAAAGATTTTGCCAGGTCATCTGTGCACTGAACTGGTCAAAAACTGCATGTAGCAATTTATTTATAATTGTGTTTTATTTCATTTTTTATACATTTTTATAAAATAATTATAATAATAATAATAATAAAACTCACTTTTCCGTAGAGGGACATTTTGAAGTTTTCGAAGTAGTAGCTCTTTTTGGCCTCCTCCGCCTTCATCTTCATGTAGGTGTCCCTGGCCTGGTAACCGAAGCTCTGGAATTTCTCCTGCTGGTCGAACAGGAGACAGGTGGGGGCTTTGGGGGTGTCCAGCCCCTTCTCCTGACCCCAGCGTTTCACTTGGGGGCTGATGTCTCTGTTTCTTGGGGTTATGTTGAAGGCATAACCGCTGAACGCAGTGCCCAGGTCGATCGCGATGATGAAGGACTCGCTCATGGTTGAAACGATTCTAAACCGAGAGAGATCTGTCTGTAAACTCTCTGTGCTGCTCTTATCCAGGCCGGCCTACAGCGGGGTGTGGCTTATAGGAGCCAGTCACAATTATTATTATTACTGCCAAGTCAAGAAAGTTTCAAAGAAATCGTCTTTGGCACAATCTAAAATACTGAATCATCTATTTCCAAGGAAGGCCCTGCCCTCTGCTCTGTGTGAGCGCAGCGTTCACGGAGAGCTCAGTGTCTCAGACTACTTCACACCAGGCAACATGTCCAGGTAAGCTCTGACACAAACACTGCATGGGCTGAGAGCAGGGCTTGATTTTACCACCAGGCAATTAATCAACAAATGTATTTATTTATTCTTTCATTATTATTATTATGTCTTGTAACCTTTTACTCTCACATAAGACTTTTGCCAGTTGTGTTTAATTATATTTATTAAACTTAATTACAATAGGACAAAATGAAACATATTACATCAATTGAAGGACTGTACCATGTCTTTATACAGATTTAATTTTTTTTTTATTACTCTTTTTTTTTTTTTTTTTTAATTTTTTTATTACATTTTAATACAATTACAAGAATGAAAACATAAAAAAAAAAAAATCTAATATATACGATTTACAAATACAGTAGGTGTTAAGGTGGGTGGGGTTGGGGGGGAGGGGGAGAGTAAAATAAAAATAAAATTATTCGGGTTGCGTTTTTTATTGTTTCAGTTCTGCCTTGGTTTGCGGAGTTTCTGTATATGTATGTGAATGTGTACGCAATGCAGGGGTGCATGGGTGCTATGTCGAATGTGGTCAAATGAGTCTATATGTAAGTGTAATATATTAAAAAATAAATAAAAATTAATAAAATAAATAAATAAAATAATAAAATGTAAAATAGGCTACAATGTCATTCAATGGGACAAAAAAAAAAACAGATAATCTTATGTAGCCAACTTATATTAAATGTTCCTGTGTCTCCATTTGGTCTTAAGCTGTGCGCCCCAACGTTTAGAGCTGAAAGGAATCGGATTCTTGTATTAGTTTAGCCGCTCATAATGTTTGCTGGTATGTGTGTGTTTCCGACGTGTTTCACCTTTGTGCCTTGTTAAGGGGAACGTGTTTATATGAGGAGAGTAATAACTTGCTGTGCTTGTTCACTTTCCATGAAAATCGGTACAGATGTGTTTTATAATATATGTTAGACATTTGTAAATTTCATCCTGATACATCCAACTGTAGTAGTACGTATGTACTGTAGTACTAGTATCTCATGCAGGAGTGTGCATGTAATAGCCAACACAAAAAGTAATTATTAAATGATTGCATTATATTCAGTCATTGATTGAACATGAAGAAAACACTTTAATGGAAAGAAAATATGTTATTTTACAACAACATTTGTGAATTGTTGTTACAAAAAAAATACTGTCAATCCACAGTGATAGACCAGTCATGTAAAAAAAAAGAAGAATGAAGAATAATATCCAGCAAGTAGTGTCAAAACGAGATCTAACTTTGTAATGTAAGAAAAGATATGTGTATGTGAACTTATTGAAGGTGAATATAGCACACAACTATGCTATATTCACCTTCAGTACTGCATGGAGACAGTATTGCACTGGTGCAGTGTCTGGTACTGGTGAATGAAGAAAAGCTGTTTAAATGTGACCATGACATTTTCACACCTGCATGAGGCAGATCCTTGTCAGTGTCCAAGAACTCACCCGAGGTCCAGTAAAACACATTATTAGGGATAGGTAACCATTGAACCTGTGGTGCGCTGGGCAGAGACAGCTACAGCATATGTGCGCTCAGACTGCTGAGGAGCAGAGGCTGGTTGATTTCCACTGATACATTCCACAAAAACATGTGACGGAGTGACGAGCACTTTTATATATCGCGCAGTAAGGTTCAATTCACCGACTGTCTCTGATGAACCCATTGCAGGATGGGTCAAAGGCTTTATCCTCAAAATCCTTTATTGTCTCGTCTTAAATTCAAGCTCTAAAGCATTTTTGTTTGTTTGTTTTTCAGAGCAAAGGAAACTCCTGAGTCCAGGTCTGTGTTATTATCACATTGTCATTCAACACTTCAGCGTTACTTTGTCCATTCTGTCGTATAGTGACCCCTAGTGGATGCATATTGTAAATGTATTATGTTTGCGATGGGGCTTTGAGGCACGTGCTTTTATGTGAGATGTGTAATTACATGGAACTGCTTTATTGTGTGACAGTGTGACTCGTTTGAGAGAGGAAATGGCTCAAAAGGAGGAGTTTTACAAAAAGAGACTGAATGACACCAAGTAAGTTCCTGTCATTTACACCAATGGTCACAGCCAGTCAGAACATGTGTCTATGTATGTTTACAACTACATGGTCACATGTTCCTGTCATTTACACCAATGGTCACAGCCAGTCAGAACATGTGTCTATGTATGTTTACAACTACATGGTCACATGTTCCTGTCATTTACACCAATGGTCACAGCCAGTCAGAACATGTGTCTATGTATGTTTACAACTACATGGTCACATGTTCCTGTCATTTACACCAATGGTCACAGCCAGTCAGAACATGTGTCTATGTATGTTTACAACTACATGGTCACATGTTCCTGTCATTTACACCAATGGTCACAGCCAGTCAGAACATGTGTCTATGTATGTTTACAACTACATGGTCAGAGAAATCGGATAACTCCATCATAAGACCAAAGGGGTTTTTACACAGTACCATTAAAGAAATAAAAAAAGTTGGTGAGTTTGGTGACTGTATTAATAATTATTAATAATATATATGAATGTATTTATAGTAATTGTCCAAAGAAATACATTTAAGTTCATGACATGGGCAAACACAAATATTTGCAGATCATAAGTTGGACTAAAACTCAAACCAAAGACATTTTTCGACACAAACCAGTTTTTGACTCCAGGGTTAATGTTTCTGCATATAAAACTGACATTAGCATCAGCTTATAGCAAATATCCTTGTGTGTACTTACAGAGGCATTAGATTACATGTAGTCAGTCACATGTGGCATTCAGTGGGCCTGTAGAAATGTGAGGAGAAGGAGCACAGGCACCATGAAGCCTCTCATAGGCTCTGCAGGGGAGGCGGCAGGTCTGGATTGGGACCATGGCCTCCTTCCTGAGGGGAGAGGGTCAGACAGTTTGTGTCCAAGGTGAGAAGGGTCAGCTGGGATCTGAAATAACACGGTCCTGGAGAGATGGGAGCCTACAGCTGATACCTTCTCACGCTGCTGTCTGTGTCGCTCCCTGAGCCAGTGGACCACAGTGATGGAGGAGGTCAGGAGGGACTAGATGATGGCTGTGTTGAACTTGGCAGCTTGAGTTTCCTCAGGGAACCAGTGAACAAAGTAAACTGGGTGAGGATTTGACCAAATCATAGAAATATTGATTAATCTTATAGCATCTTAATTTGATGTTTGTGGATCAACAGTATTTCAAGTAGAAGAGAGTTTGTAGATGAAAGATGAAAGTAAGAAAAGGTGTAAAATCACAAAGAAGAAGAAAAGAATATTGACAAAAATATGTGTCATAAATATTGATATTTTAATTATTCGCTGTAAACAAATCAATGTATAAAAATGAACATAAACTTTGATTATGTTAAGCCTATATATAGGATATTTTAGAGATTTGCCAGGTCAATTATTACCTTTTTATGTACATTTAATTGTAGCGCATGTTTCCCACAGATCCAAACTGAAGAAGGCAGAGGACGATCTACGCTCCTTCAAAGACAGGTACTATTCCATCACAAATCAGCGATTTAGTTCAGTTAAAACTGTAAGCTCATTTAAACTCACCTGTGGTAAGTAACCGGCGTGGGAATGTCCTGCAGGACTAAGCTCCTTGGAAACAAGTCCAGTAGTCGTAGTTATGGCAGTGCTGAGCCTTTCCCTCAGGAATCTGCAACGTTATAGAGATTTACAACCTGAGTCTGTTACAATAATGTGTTTGATCATTTTAGATTTAGAGGTTTATTCCACATTCAGTGCTTAAATCAACATTAATTTATGAACTTGGCAAAGCCAAAGAAAGATACAAGCGCCGGTGAATGAGTTAATAAGTAAATAAATAACGATTTGCTTGTGTAACTTTACACTTTCTAATGCCACTACAGCTTCAGCTTTGATTCTGTCCCTTTTATATCATCATTAAATTAAAATCACAAAAGTAGGTATTCTCGTTGTCCTCCGCCATTGTTTTCAACCTATACATTATATGAATCTAGGACA